>CM051273.1:45090702-45660702 GCA_027921565.1 Artemia sinica | reverse complement strand
AGATCTGGAACAAATGAGGGTGTAGGGGCGATGTTAGATAGCGAGAAACTCCAAGTGGATAGCTTCATTTACCAAATACAAATACAAAAATTCCCAGCATTCCGTTCAGGGGAAACATTTCCAATTATAGTGGCTTCATATACCAGCTCATGGGTACTCTGACAATGCAAGCAAAGGTTGACGGTATATTTTTAGCGAAATTGCCCCTTATCAAATTATTTTCCTTGTGTTTTCTTTAATTATACGTACTTTCTTGGGTACTAATAACAGCACTAATTACTAATAAACAAATATATATTTAGGATCACCATAAAAAACTGATTCTTTGATCAAATGTTATCAATGGTTAGGCTCTTACACTTTCATTATAGGGTCAAAATCTATTGGCAGGCAGTCAACAATAGGACAACACACATTTTTCTATGATTTTTGCATATTCTGCCTTTTTTTTCTTTTGGTTTCCTAATAATAATTTCATACTCCCAGATTTTCAGGGGGGGCACTAAACGCCTAGTAACTGATGGTAGAATCTGTGTATTTTTCACTACTAAGAAGAAATAGGCCAAATTTGCAGATCAAACTCAAACGACGTTCGTAAAGGGACGGTAGTTGTAGGACAGATAATGCCGATTCATAACTTACATATGCATCTGAAAGAATAACTTCAAAGGCTCCTTTTTGAAGAGAAACAGAGAGCTGTCAAAACTCTGACATTAATTAATCCGCATTTTCTTCAATAATTATTCAAAATACAGTCTCTAAAAAGTAGACCTATGTTATCTTAGGAAAATCCTGGGGCGTTAGTTGACTTTAAGACGGTAGACCTACTGGCGACGGAACTCTGCCTCCTCTATCCTCCCTTAATTTTAAAGTTCCTAAAAAGACAAGTTCGCAGAATTTTGGGGTCAAACGTAGTCACCAAAGGCTAGAGGGCATTGGTAATTTCTCTTATCGATACTAGCGACAGTTTCCCCCTCAGTTGCCCTTATTCCAAAACTTATGGCCTTCTGACCCCTGGTCCTCCATGGCACGATAACTCTCACTCCTTTTACGGTATCTCACATTTTTGTGTTAATCATGGCCCATAAAGGCTTTTATTGTTAGTAAATATCATACCATATAATCGCAAAATCTTCCTAACTTTTAAAAGAGCCTAAAACCCCTCAAAAATAATATCACAGCAGGACTGATATCATTTATGAAGGGTTTAGGGTCTTTCAAAAAATTTCTGAAAATTTGATTTCTACAGGTATTATATAAAATAATAGGTCTGTCCAAACGCTAGATGACATTGGTGCTATTTTTTTCGAGACTAGTGCGAGTTTCCACTCTTGTATGTAATCTATACTATATGGGCACTTGGTATCCAGTCTTTACTGGCCTATTGGAATTCTTATAAGAGCTGTATAAATAGACATCATCTTGACCTTGTGGGACACCTAAGCTAACGAAATTTGAAATATCATTAGATCAAGGATCACTTATCAAAGTAACCGTATAAAAGGCTCCAAATTTTTATTGAATTCAGATTATATCGTTTTCGCAACCTGTATCTCTAATAATGGCTTTTGAGTAAGAGACCGAAATTTCGTCCTCTTTTTTCACTGTAAATTCGGATTTTAATTTATTTCCATTGAACATTTACTCTCTTCTCGAAAAATCTATTGCATTAGATAAACTAAGAGAGCCCCTTGGTCCTTGGTACCCTTTGGTACCAAAAAAACTTACCCCTCGGTAAGTTTAAGGACCCCTTGGTCTCCAGTATCTACTGGATTACTCGGTAATATAACCTTGAGCTGCAATGTGTTTACCCCACTGAATCAACAAACAATTAATTATTTATGCTTACTGTACTCACTGTAGTTGTCCAATGATTAATTAATTTATTACTTCCAATATTTTTTTCATTACATATTATTTGATGTATCTTTATGTATGTATATACATATATATATTATTTATTATATAATATTTAGTATAAATTAATTTAATATATCCAATAATAATTAATTATCCAAACGTCTGCACTCATTGAAGTAGTCTTTATTTGCTTTGTTGAATTAGCTTTTTAAATTTTTCTTTTGTTTTAAATTTAAATGAAAGGTCTTACCTCTACATTGGTCTGGCGAGAATGCGCCTGTTTGATATGTAAACATATTTCCAGGGCATGTCGTACATTCTTTAAATCCTTCCCTAGGAGGTTCTCCAGAATAAGTATTTCTAGGACATTCAATGCATGGAACTAGACCCGTTGGTGAATAAGTTCCATACCCACATACTTGAATACAATCGTCTAGAGATTTTGACCCAAATGATTTTGTAAAAGTTCCAGCTGGACATATTTTACATGACCCTTTCATTTCTTCATCCTGGAAT
The DNA here is from genome assembly GCA_027921565.1 of Artemia sinica. Classification (NCBI taxonomy): domain Eukaryota; kingdom Metazoa; phylum Arthropoda; class Branchiopoda; order Anostraca; family Artemiidae; genus Artemia; species Artemia sinica. The sequence goes on along the minus strand of CM051273.1, from coordinate 45,658,326 downwards.
TCTCCAATAGGGCAAGGAGTGCATTCTTTTGCTCCAGCAAGGGCAAATGTTCCAGCGGGACAATGGACTGAAAATATAATAAAGTTAGTTCCTATTTTTTTTTTATTGAGACTAGATACATCGCCTTAAATAATTCGGCAAATGTGTTATACGATAACAATTCTTGTTACTATAACAAAATTATTGCCAATCATGGTTATGAGGATGTTATTATATAAAGCTCTTCAAAGATTTTTTTTTCAACTTCAGAGCCTTATAAAAATATTATCATAGTATAATATACTATAGAATATCATAGCTTAGTATACTATAGAAAATCAAAGTTTAGTATACTGTAAAATACTCATAGTACAGGTTTATAATGTACATAGTACATTATTTTAGTTTCTTTGATTTTCTTTTTCAGTTAGTATTTCTTTCTTTTTACAATTTTTTTTCAGTTGCACTTGTTTATCTTTCTGTTTCTTATTCTTGCTGCTCAGCTATGTTTTATAATTTTGTATATTATAATACGAAATATTATAAAATGAATATTATGTATATTATAAAATGCATTGTCCAAAAGAAATTTTTATCTTGCCTTACATTGCCAGGATTGTATTGTATTTTAATAGGCAATTTTTGATTATTTCTTTACTGATATTCCTATGATTAAATATACACTATAAAACTAAATCAACCAAAACTTAAAGAATTATGCAGGTTGTTTGAGTGATATTAATTTTAGGAGATTTTGAGGGTTCTGTATAGGGGCTTCTGGGTTTGCAAGTTAGTGGCTACCCTGTTAACGAAGCCTATTAACTATAACTACAAATGTATAGTTATATACCCTGTTAACTATAAATGAAATAAAAAAAGAAAAAAAGGTGGAAGAACAAAAAGAAAGCAAAAAAACAAGAAAAGGAAAAGAAGAATAATGAAAAGACGAGGAGACAAAGAGGTGAGGATGGGTAGAGAAAATATCTAGCAAGTGGAGTCTTGAGTCAAAAAGTTCGTCGTAACGAACTGTAAGTAAGGAGCGACCCGGCTTAACAGTAACCGAAACTCTAAACAACGGAATTTGGATACCAAATACACATCAAAGGAATTGGATTTTTATGCTAATTTCAAATATATAAGTTTCATCAAGTTTAGTCTTACCCATCAAAAGTTACAGAGCCTGAGAAAATTTGCCTTATTTTCGAAAAAAGGGGGAAACACCCACTAAAAGTCGTAGAATCTAATGAAAATCACACCATCAGGTTCAGCGTATTAAAAAACTTTACTTTAAAAGTTTCAAGTTCCTATCTGCAAAAATGCGCTTTTGGCAGAAGAAAGATCACGGATGCGTGTTCATTTTTTTTTCAGGAGTGATTGTATCGACCCAGCGGTCCTAGAATATCGGAAGAGGACTCATTCAAAAGGAAATTAAAAGTTCTAGTGCCCTTTTTAAGTGACTAAAAAAATTGGAGGGCAACTCCCACGCTTATTTTTTTCCCAAAGTCACCCGATCAAAATTTTGTTCAGCATAGTCAAAAAATCTAATAGCTATGTTTTTTAGGATGACTTAATCCCCAGCAATCCCCGGGAGAAGGGCTGCAAGTTATGAACTTCGCCCCACTGTTTACATATAGTATTGGTTATTGGGAAGTATACAGATGTTTTCAGAGGTTTTTTTTGGTAGGGGGATTAGAGGGAGGGGGTTACGTGGGAGGCTCTTTCCGTGGAGGAATTTCTCGTGGGAGAAGGGAATTTTTTATGAAGGGAATTATCAGGGGCGCCTGATTTACCAACATTGTTTAAAAAATGATCGGAAATTAAATAAAAAAACAAGTTTTTTCAACTGAAAGTAAGGAGCAACATTAGAACTTAAAACGAACAGAAATTATTACGTATATGCGGGGGCTCGCCCCCTAGTCAATGCCTTGTTCTCTACGCTAAATTTGTTTTAGTACTTTCAAAAGAGCTATTTATTCTAATTAGACGGCCTTTGTGATTCAGGGGTCATTCTTAAAGAATCAGAATAAAATTCAAACTTTAGCGTAAAGAGCGAGGTATTGACTAGGGGCCGAACCCCCTTACATACGTAATAATTCCTGTTCGTTTTAAGTTTTAATGTTGCTCCTTACTTTCAGTTGAAAAAACCTTTTCTTTTATTTAATTTTAAACGTTATTCATAGGTATTTGATTAATATTATAGAAAAGCTTTAGTGACAATTCTATGCTTGTATGGAAATCAGATAAGTATGCTAAACTGATGGGGAAGGTATTGCTGCGGTTAAGATAGGAAGCGAGGCTAGCTGTGGCTTCGGACAAAAACAAAACTATGGAAGAACAAGTTATCAAGGAAGGCGATCCTCCTAGACCCAAATAATGCAGATGATTTGAGAGTTCCACATAAGTTAGCCAATTTTTAAAAGATTTTTTTAGTGAATCTGTGGAGCTATTAAGGTTCGGGGTGCAAGAATAGGCTTATATATTAAATGTTAGGAAGATAAAGTCACTTGAATTAGAGATATACCGAGATAAATAGGTGATGTTAGACGGCAAAAAGATCAGCCAAGTGAACAACCTCATTTACCTAGGTAGCATAATTAGTTAGGACGTTGGATACAGTGAAGTTATGAGAGGTAGATTAGCTAAGGCAAAGAATATATTTTTCGTAGTTGAAAAAGTAAGGATGAATAACAAAATATGTGCTAGAGGTAAGACGAAGATACTATGAGCCCTGGCAAGGCCAGTGGCGATGGATGACTTTAAAATGCAGAAACCGAAGAAGATATTCTGTGTTTTTTCAAATTAGACACATGATGGGATGAAAAAATGATGCTAAATATTAAGAAGATCATCGAAGTCGATAGCTTCATTTACCTGGGCAGTATTATAAGTTATGATGGTGGATGCAGTGACGATGTAAAATGCAGAGTAGCCTAGACACAGGGTGATTGTTCATAGTAGACAAAGTTTTCAAAAAACGGGAAGAATAGGTATTCGAACTGAGGATAAAATTTGAGAAGGCACGGTATTGACAGTGGTTAAGCATGGTACAGTAACACAAGTGTTTCGAATGAGTGAGGAAGACATGCTAGGATTGTCTAAGAATACTTTAAGTCACTCCTTTGAACGACCGTATATAAAAGAATAAACTGTGCGAAAAATACTGTTCCTTCCCATTCTCGTGTGGCATAATCAAAAAAACGGAACTGAATTGAATTTAGAAGGAACGAAACAATGACAAAAATTCATAATTTTTTATATAAATTTCTATATAATGCTATATTTCTATATTTTCTATATATTTTCTATATATATTTTTATATCAACCGCTGCTTGGCCATCCTATTTCTTAGCTAATTTTAATTAACCTAAATTTGTTGAAGCTTCTTTCATTAGAAGGAACTGTAACAGCCATAGCTCAATGAATCTTCGTGGCAAAAGATGCCACGCTCCAGAGCTGGGAAATTAGGGTTCAAATTTTATTCGATCAGATCAAAAAGTTACCTTACGAGCCAGGGTCCACTACCATTCCCCAGGGCAGGCAGCCCCCCTTACCCCCTTGATCCATCCTCGGAATGAAATTATCTTTTTGTAGAAAATTATATTTCTACATATTGCTACATTTCTATATAATGCTATATTTCTTCTTTTTATTTGATTTCTATCTTATGGCGTAAATCTACCAAAACATCCTAGTAAACATTTTCTTATTTTCTACTCACCAGGGGAAGCTCTTGTTGAAAATGAATGAGAAGTTCGAATCCTGATATCCGAATATCAACAAATCCGAATCCTGATATCAGAAAAAAAAGTACTTAAAAATCTCACAAAGCGAGCTATTTAATATTGCTCGATTCGTTACTGTGCTTGATAGAATTTAGACTCTATTTTCTCAAAGAGTCAAAATAGAATGGGAACACTGGCGGATCGAGGGGGCCGGGGGGGGGGGAAACATATTTTGTGGGTTAAGGCTAACTAAAAGGTCAATAATCATACTTTTTAGCCATTTACCAACATCTAAACGAAAAGCACATCGTCGTCAGTCAGGACAGGAGGATATCATAAGAATGGATTTAAAGGACACTAGAACCCATAAGAAGGAGTAAAGAATAAACTTTTGAGTGGTATTGGGAGGAGGTTGAGGTGTGAAGCTGTGTTGGCCTCAGGTGGTTTGTACTGTGATGAGAAGTAAGTAGTAGTAGCAGTAGTATCCCTTAGCACAACGAAGAAAGATTTCAATTTTGATACCAAAGAAAGGGCAAAAAAAATAAACACCTGTTGGTTTTCTTTTTGAACAACTTTTTATAGAGTACCTTTATTTACCTTTTTAATTTTTTTATACCTTTTTTTTTACCTTTATTTACCTTTTTAATATTTATCTCTTATCGTAATAGCATAGGCTTTTTTTCCTTTGTGGAATGCCAGGGGTTTTGGTTCCGTTCTTTCTAAAATCATTTTATTTCTTGTTCCCATATTTGTTTTAGTTGCAACCTAGCCTAACACTGAGGTAGGTGGTTGTTGTTTGGTAACTTTTCTTTTCAGTCACACTTTTCTGCTCTCGCCTGCTTTAAAAAACTTCCGTACTTTTCAACTTTTTAATCAACAGAATTCATAGCATCATGAGTTGCTTGATACTAAGCTACTTGTTATGGCAATTGTATACCTAACAGATAAATGCTATTAACAGAAAAGGGTTCTCCAAAGACGGAATTAAAAGTCCTCAAATAGCCTTTTACTCATCCTCTAAACCTTCTATTGATGATCTTGTATAGCTTATCATTCAACTTTATACGGCCTTCTTCTGTATTCTCTTTCCCTGCTATTAACGCTGACAATAGAAATATGGTTTCATATGGGTTGTTTTTTTTTTTCTAGTTCTTTGACTACCCTTTCATTGAGATAATCATGTTTTAAAAATTAAATCTCCAAAAAAAACTTAACCGATTAACTTTGTTGAAAGAATAACTTACGACAACTTGGAACAGCACCAGGAGCAGGCATGTTCAAAACCTGTCCAGGGCCACACACAAAACCTCTTGAGATTGATGAATGGGTGCTCTTTAGAGGAGGGCAGAGGGCAGCACTTGTTCCACTCAAATCCATTGATAGAAGGGGAGAGATCACAGCACTTGTAGATGGTACATTAAGGTCAAACACCAGACCCAATGTCGACCCACATAGATCGTAGAGCTGTGGTTGCTGTACCACTGGATTGATGTCAACAGTGTAAACAGCCTATAATATAATTTTGTTGACTATGGCAAATAAATCAAATGCTGTGCGTTTCAGCATTCTCAGCTACTAATATGTTAAATACAATTACGTTATTATAATTTTTGTAATGAGAGAAATTAGGCAAATACATAATGAACAAGTCATTTACTAAGAAAACTATTTAAATTTAGAAATAAATGTTTTTTTAGATAGATAGATAGATAGATAGATAGATAGATTTATTTTCCATATATCACTAAAGTAATTGCAAAACAATCTACAAATCCCCACAAAGGCTCCATGGCCTGTAGGAGGGGGATTATGAAAAGATCAAATAAACATTAAACATTTAAACACTTAAGACTTAAACAGTATAGACATAACATTAATATTTAAACATATAGACATAGGCATTTGAACTTTTAACATGTGAAGCATTTACTTCATAAAACGGAAAAAAAAAAAAAAAAAACAGGAGAGTTCACTAAATAAGCTTTACCAAACTATTGGCAGCAGGCAAAAGTAAAGAAAATTAATCACACGGAAACAAATATTTTTTTACTAGTCTTTTGAAGGTGCCAAACGAGTGGCATTCTCGAGCCGAAACGGGAAGGGTGTTCCATGTCAAATGACACGCAACAAGAGGATTAAAATCGGATCTTATTGTTGGTGCATGGGGAATTTGGATATTTAGACAACTACGGAGTTGATAATTTGACCGATACCATTGCTTTCAAATATGCTGTATCCACAATTGTATCTTGCTAATGCCAAGATTTAGCTGTCACTGATTTGAGCCAATCATAATTTTCCATAAAAAATGTCAGCCAATCACAATTTTCCATGGAACATTTCAGCCAATCACAAAATCAAACAGTTCGTGGTAACGAACTGTAAGTAAGGAGCGACCCGGCTCAATGGTAACCGAAACTCTAGAAAACGGGTTTTTGATACCAATAGATACATCAAAAGAATCAGATTTCAATGCTGATTTCAAATATATAACTTTCATCAAGTTTAGTGCTACCAATCAAAAGTTAAGCGCCTGAGAAAATTTGGCTGATTTTCAAAAATAGGGGGAAAGACCCCCTAAAAGTTATAGAACCTTAATTAAAATCGCACCATCATATTCAGCGTATCAGAGAACCCTACTGTAGAGGTTTCAAGCTCCTATCTACAAAAATGTGGAATTTTCCATTTTTTGCCAGAAGAAAGATCACGGATGCGTGTTTATTTGTTTTTTTTTGTTTTTTTTTCCCAGGGGTGATCGTATCAACCCAGTGGTCCTAGAATATCGTGGGAGGGCTCATTGGAACGGAAATTAAAAGTTCTAGTGCCCTTTTTAAGTGACCAAAAAAAATGGAGGGCAACTAGGCCCCCTCCCACGCTCATTTTTTCCCAAAGTCATCCGATCAAAATTTTGAGATAGCCATTTTGTTCAGCATGGCCAAAAACATGATAAATATGTCTTTTAGGATGACTTAATCCCCTGAAGTCTCCGGAGGGAGGGCTAAAAGTTATGAACTTTACCTAATGTTAACATATAGTATTGGTTATTGGGAAGTATACAGACGTTTTCAGGAGGTTTTTTTTTCTGGTAGTGAGGGGAGGGGGGTGGGTCGGGTGTTATGTTGGAGGATCTGTCCATGAAGGAAGTTTTCATGGGGGAAGGGAAATTGCCGTGAAGGGGGCGCCGGACTTGCCAGCATTATTTATTGGTTATTGGGAAGTATACAGACATTTTCCGGAAGGATTTTTTTTCTGGAGGATGGGGCTGGAGGAGGGGGTTACTCGGGAGAATCTTTCCGTGGAGGTAGTTTCTTTGGTGTAGGGGACATTTCTATGAAGGGGGCGCCGGATTTCCAAGCATTATTTAAAAAACGATCAGAAATTAAATTAAAAAAAAAAAAGTTTTTCCAACTGAAAATAAGAAGCAACATTGGAACTTAAAACGAACAGAAATTATAACGTATATGAGGGGGTTCTCCCCCAAGTCAATACCTCGCTGTTTACGCTACAGTTTTTTTTAGTGCTTTCAAAAGAGCTATCTATTCTATCTAAACGGCCTTTGTGATTCAGGGGTTTGTGAATTAAATTTATTTTTAACTTTTAACGTAAAGAGCGAGGTATTGACTAAGGGGAGAACCCCCTCATATACGTAATAACATATACGTAATAAAAAAAAACAATAAAAAAACAAGCGATACGGCTCAATAGTGATCAAAACTTTTAAAAACGGAATTTTGATGTCAATAAATGTATCAAAAGAATGGGTTTATAATGCTGATTCTAAATATATAAATTTCATTAAGTTTAGTATTACTCATCAAAGGCTACGAGCCTGAGAAAATTTACCCGATTTTTTAAAGAGGGGGGAAACATCCCCTACAAGTGAAAGAATTTTAATGAAAATCACATCGTCAGATTCAGCGTATCAGAAAACCCTATTACATAGGTTTCAAGCTCATATCTGCAAAAATCTGCAACTTTGTATTTTTTGCTAGAAGAAAAATATACGAATATAGAAGTTAGTTACGTAAGTTAATTTGTAAATTACGTCATAACCAAATTTAGAGACATCCATTTAGCAAAAGAAAAGTAAAATTTTTATGCAAATTTTGTTTACTTATTCAATGACGGTGAGCCAAAATAAAAGTTGCATTAAGTAAAAAACGATCAGAAATTAAATAAAAAAACAAGTTTTTTAAACTGAAAGTAAGGAGCGACATTAAAACTTAAAACGAACAGAAATTATTCCGTATATAAAAAGGGCTGCCCCCTCCTCAACGCCTCGCTCTTTACGCTAAAGTTTGACTTTGTCTCATAACTTTATTTTTTAAAACAATAAAAAACTTAGCGTAAAGAGCGAAGCGTTGAGGAGGGGACAGCCCCTTTCATATACGGAATAATTTCTGTTCGTTTTAAGTTTTAATGTCGCTCCTTACTTTCAGTTTAAAAAACCTTTTTTTATATTTAATTCTATAAAAACACTGGCTCAAATTGGTGCTTGTCAGACCTCGGTACTAGTAAATTCCTAATAGTCAGCTGCACCACGTCTCACCAGTGCTGGTGATCCATTTCTAGAGTTAGATCGACCATCAACTACCAAAGTGCCTACAGGCTATAAGCAGAGTACAACCCTGCCCACAAAGATGTCTGAGACTGTTACATTGAGGTTTCTGGCGTAAGGATGACATCAAGAGATACGTTCCGTTTTTATCTGGTGTTTTTATCTGGTGAACATTTTTCTCGCATGTCCCTTGTATTCATAAGACGTTTTGCTACAACGAAACAGGTCAAGATCACTTGAACTTGGCGACCTTGAAGGAAGCAAAATTGTTCAAGATTATTGAACTCCAAGGCTGTATCTGCGATTTTTGTTGGGAAGGTGGGGGGGGAGGTGTATAAAAAAACCTTGAAAAAAACATTCCAAATTGTGTTTTTTTCGTTATTATTACGTTTTTACGAGTCGGACAAACTTTTCAATGGGGTTGTTCAAACCCCTAGCCCCCCTGGATATGACCTTGCTGATTTCATACTGTTTTAAGTGATAGTTGTTCAATTCTAACGTTTACGCTAGAGAGGATGTGGTACACATACCCAAGATTTGGTATCCAAATCATTTCAATTAGGACATGGTTTGTAAGCATTTGTGTATATGGCTTATATGTGTATATGGTATGTTTGGTGTATACACTGTGTCTATGGTGTGTATGTTGGTTATGGCTTATATGTGTATGTGGTATGCATGGTGTATACGCTGTGTCTATGGTGTGTATGTTGGTTTATATGGCAAATTATATCCGAAGGAGTTAAAATTAATCAGATAAGTAATAATTGTGGCAATAAAATACTTAGTAGACGGTAGAACGTTTTTAGCCAGTGTAAAGTAAAAAATTAAGTACCTAGTAAAATAAGCTAAAAATTAAGTACCTAGTACAATTAAGTACTACGCAAACATTTTGGCTAAGCAATTGTTAAACTCTAGCGGAAACAATTTATGTTTGAGAGGGATTGGCAGCCCTCCTCGTATACAGGACAAGTCATGTTTGTGTTGGGTGTTAATGCCACTCTTAATATTAGGATTAGATTTTGGGGAAATCCCTTTGAAACTTCCAGACCTGGCGAGTGCTCTGGTGAAAAAATGGTGATTTAGTGAGCAGGCGCTTCAATTTCTCTGCTTTAACAAGGGTTAGTTTGTTTTGTTGGCGTTAATTTGTTCTTAGCTTGTGTCTTCATCTTTGTTGTTCGTTTCTTTTCTTTTTTATTTACTTTTGCTCTAAAGTGTTTTTACTTATTTTTTTTTCTTTTTTTACCACTTGTGGGTTAAATAGTCAAAAAACAATTTAACTACTACCGCTTTAGATAGTACAGCGTTGCCACACAGAACTGGATGAATTCAGAACAAGCTTAAACTTACTTGAATTTATTTAAATTTGACTCTTATTTAAAAGTTTATTTCGGCTCAGCTTGGAATTTCATGAGTGAAGGCTAATTAATATCCTTTAGAATCTCTGAATAAACTAATATGTATATAGATGGGTTTGTTTGCATGCAACAGCCTAGTTAAAACAAAAACTAATATATGCATATTTATTATGCCTTTCTGGCAAAACTGGTATTTTATCTTTGGCTCAGTGTAAGGTAAAAGTAAAAACAGAGATGAATGGAATAAGAAAATATAATATTTGCATTTATGTGTTCAAAATTATCTTAATTATTTTTCCTGGGCAGCGCTATACGACGTAAGTTCTTTTTTCTCGGAGACCACAGTGGCGTTAGTTCACAGAAACTGTGTGTGTGTGTGTGGGGGGGGGGGGGGTAGGCCAATCCTGGAGAGTAAACCCCCCCCCCTGCCTCCCTAATTGACACCGCTGGGATAAAACATAGGTGTCATCTCTTATTCAATTCTCATATCCTTTGGTATTTAATTATATATCTCCCTTGCCACAGCCAGGAATCGAACCACGGTACCCACGATTTGCAGGCGCTGCTTTATCCATTCAGCCGTGACAAGGTTCAGCCGTGACAAGGACCTTTGGTGTTGGATTGGATATTTACCTTGAACGTATCTTCGTTTACTAGCTGTGCTGAAGAGTCAACAAACGTTACGTTCATATCAACGTTGATAGCAGAGCACCGAGCAGAGAGAATTTTGTTTAAAGCAGGAAACTGGTCTTCAAATCTCAGGATATATTGTTCAGAACATGGAGGGGGTATAGGAGCAGCAGCCTTGTATACAATATCTGCCAAAACTCTATAGCTGGCCATTGTAGTATCTAGAAAGTAGTTACATATAGAATTATAAGAAAATATCATTTTAGTTATGAACAGTACACTTTGTCGGGCTACTAGATACTGGAGTCTTTCAGACGCCGATCTGAGCAAGTTCACCCTTTTATATTTTTTTAGGCGTTTGTTTCAAATGCCTCGACTTTGTCTTCATTTTACAAATGCACAGCCATATCTTCGTAAATTAAGGATTGATACAACACAAGAAGGCTATTAATCCCGTTGAACCGTGTAATCATGCAAAAAGGCTCTTACCTCCCCCTTCCCTCCGCATTCCTCCGGAATCTCGTGATTTATAAGAAACTTTCTTTAATTTCATATAGTTTCTTCATAATATACTTACTATTCCGTTTATCTTGAAGTTGTGCCCTCCTCCTTCCAAACCGGAAAGACCCCTCCCCTCAGAAACAATTCTTACCTCCGTGTCTGCGTTAACCACCAAATAGTATTTAAGGTTGACGTAATCGATTTTAAATTTGCTAATGCTCAAGGAAAAGCAAGCACAGCTCACCCAGGGACGTACGATAGGAGGTCTTAGGGCCCGCCCAACCTCAAAAATCTTAAATTTTTGCAATTTTATTGGATCTTCTGATTCAAATTATCAAACTTTTTACTGCCCCTCCCCCCTGAAAAAAAATCCTGCGCGTGTGTCTAGATGACTGGCGCATTAACATTAAAATGAGCCGTGAATATTCTCTACTTATTTATTCCCACCGTTTATTCGGTAAACGGTTTTGGTTAGATTAGCATTTTGACAATTGGCTTGTTGCTGCTGGATAAACCATAGATGTACATAGAACAAGATTGAAGATCATAACACTTTTTCTTCACTTACTTGCAGAATTACAAAAATAGCACACATAAAAAAGACCAACTTCAAGAAAAATTAAATAAAAACAAATTTTGTTAGCAATCTTTTTGATTCTTTATTCTTTCACTTATTTACCAATACTTATTCTTTGACGTTTTTGAAAGAGCATAACGTCATAACGTGAGCATAACGTGAGTTGGAATTTTTTTGCAAATATTTGCTCCTCTTTAAGTAGTAACCTCTAGCCTAGATTGGGCTAGGCCTATTTCAATAAAGTCTGTATTCTTTATAGCAATCTGGAGCCTCCCATTAACCACCTGAACTATCTTCTCCCCACCTTTGTGCTTATTATGACCACCATTCTTTTTATTAAAAAGATTCTCTTCAAGCACTTGTAACTGAACTTTTTTATCGGCCAACAACCTATTCCCTTCTTTCATCTCAAGCTTTTCCTCTTCTTTTCCTTTTTCTATGCTCTTCTTTGCTTTCTTCACTGCTTTCACTTCTAGATATGCCTTGTAGCTTGAACTCGTCCCACGGACTAGTTGAATTAGCTTGTTTGTAATCTTGAGCAGCCCAGGTCAGTTTTTTAGCTTGCTCTCTCCATTGCATAAAACCACTCTAGTTTTGAGAATCTTAGATCCCATGGGGGCATGTTATCGTAAAGGTAATAGATTCATGGCCCTCTTGTCAGGAAGTACAATAAGGGGTTGCGTTCTAGCAATCCTGGGCTCTCTCCTACCATGGGTGTCCATAAGGTGAGGGGCGCAAGCCCTCCCTATTTGAATGACGCTGCCTTATGTTTTTATATTTTTGTTTTAAGATTTCTATTATACGGCATTGAAAGTGCCAATTAGACCAGGTAAGCCCCCTAAATTTCACCTTATGGACGTCCACGTCCCCGCCCATCCTGTTTACCTTCCACAATATTCTCTAGCTACCCATTTAGAGCTGGGTAGACTCTAGCTGAGCTTATAGAGTCACGCCACCTAAGCCCATCCCAAATCAAATAATCAGAGACAATGGAACTTGAACATCTACCCTGACGTACACAGGGTTGCAATTTGAATGTGCTAACAGCTCGGCTAGTACGGCTATTTGATTGAACTTGAAAGACATGTTATGATTACTGATAATTTTCCTTACCTACTCCATTCTTTAGAAGTTAAACAAAAAATCTTAGTAAACTAGAAACGCTTACATATATACATGCTGAAGTATGTAGAAGCTCGTAACGTTTCACGTTTAACGTCGATCACGTTTGTTCTTCGTTCATATATCAACTGCATTTCCATCAATAACTTGATTTGAACAGTTTATTGGACAAATCATTACCTTCAGAATAGTTTAACCCTCCAAACAAATTTCATTAAAAAACTACTTTCTGTTATAGAGACTTCTAAATAATGAGCAGAGTAACTTACCCTCTGAAATGCAATCAGGGACATTGTGACTCGGAGACCAGGGCCCGTTAGGCTCACAGATGAAACTCTTTACATCAATGCCATCTATAAAACGATAGCCAGGATTGCAAGTTGCTAGACATTCTAAGCCAGGTCCACTTGGCTTTTCTAAGCAATTAATGGCGCCGTGCTTAGGTGGCTCTAATTCCCAGTCGACACACTGTACTGGCTGCACAGATACCTGAAAATTAAACGAATTTACATCCCCTGCTGCATATTATTACATTTATGTGGATGAATGGCTTCTATCTAAACTATTGTCTAGCATCTTTGACCTTCTTTTGAATTCGGTCGAGCATGACTTATACTTGATTAACTCTTAAATTTAGATAGTCACGAGGATATTTCCAAACTAAGGATTAACAAAAAACTTACAACCCCCTTTTCCACCATCGAATAATTTTTTAGATGTTTTTAATGTCGTTTTTGTTTCATTAAGTCAAATTACCAATTTTTTGCCAAAATTGCCGCTCTTTTCTATTTACACAATCAACAAATTTTTATTTACCGAGATTGCTAAAAGGTGGCACGAAAACTTAGTTTTCATGTTTCTTGATTTCAAGTTTCTCCTATGAGAAACTTAGTGGTAAACGGATTTCTTTTAAGAGAATCCAATCAGGTTCTGTGTTTTATTCTTATCCATGGTTTTGACTATCAATTTTTACTGAAGTCTTATTTTACCGAATTAGCATATTTTCCATATAACAGAAGTGCCGTCATTTTCCTGTGAGATGCTGCATTGTATAGGAGTTACTTTTAAAAAATTTAATTCCCTATCTTGCTGTTTGTCAATGGTTTTCACTAATAAATTTCTTAATGACATTCCCCTATATTACGTTAGCAATTTATTCTTTTCTACCGAACAATGTAAAAAATTACACTGGACCGTAATGCGAAGTGCTGTTTGCATTACCGTACAGCGCATTGTGCTCTTTGTAAAGATTGTTTTACGACTTGTAATTAAAATATTTTGAAAGGAGAAATGTAGCTAAAATGATGGATGACATAAAATAGGGAATTCAAAGTTCGATAATATGGTAGTCATGGTAATTGTTTGGTAAAAATGCAAATTTGGTAAAAATGGCAAAAGTATGTCACATTTGGAAAAAGATCGCAACTTTCTTTAGTGGGCTCTTAACTTAGGCAATAGCGATGATAGTCTCAAAAATAAGGATCTAGGATAAGGATTTTAAAAATTAGGATTTAATTTTTAAAAGTAGGATTTTATCTTAAAAATTCTGAATTTTTTAATTAATTCTTAAAATTAGATTCTTAATTTAAATTAGATTCTTAATTTTTAAAATTAGAATTTAATTTTAAAAATAAGGATTTTAAAAATTAGGATAAAATCCTAAATAAGGATTTTTAAAAGGATCTTAAAAATAAGCATTTTTAGGATAAGGAGTACCTAAAGATAATAATCCTTTCTTACCTAGAGCATATTTTTTCCGATATTTACAAAAGTCTTTTCTTCATAAGCCAAATTGTCGAATTTCACATTTGCCAAAATTGTTTTCCCTTTGCCCAATTACCCAATTCTCTATTTACAATGTTTACCAGGCTTCAAAGAGAATTCATTTCAGTTTCGTGTTTTATTGTGTACTAAATATTATGACGACGGGAATGTAAGTAAAACGATAAATAACCCTTAAAAAGATTTCAAAACTGGCAAATATGGTAATTTTGGTAGCAATTGTTGAAGTTAACAAATTTGAAAAATCGATAAATTCCAATACTAACAAAAGTTGTAGAGGCCTTCTTATTTTTCATGAATATAATGATTAAATAAAACAATCTTTAATATGATTAAAACTCCAAGAATCACTTTAAATTGACAGACGGCGTCTTTTTTACCTGATAGAGTACCGGCCAGCCAAATATGATATTTACGGCAATTATTGCCGAAACCAACAAATTTGACAAAACAACAAACTTCAATACATCTAAAAAATTACAGGGTTCTTTATAATTTCCGTAAATTCTAGGGCGTGATTAAAAATTGCAAAAATTACCTGAAAATGACAGACAGCTCTATTGCCAGATGGATCACGGGCTTCAACAGTAACATTCTGGAATGAGCCAACTGGAATAAATACAGCCTCAGGAGCAAATGTAACTGAAACATCTCCAGAAGCATCAGAGGTAAGAACCTTTTGCCGAAGTTCGGTAAAATTCACTTTATAATCTTCCTGTTCGTCAACTAGTTCGATTATAAAGCTTTGTGGACAGCTTAGCTGAGGTGGCGTTTTGTCTGGAAATAAGATTAAAATTAGGGCTACAGAACCTAATTTTGAGAATCATAAAATTGGGAATACTGATTGCTAATTTTGGGGCTCAGGAAGATTGATAAATTAGATTAGATAGCATGATAGCACATCCGTATCAAGAAGGTGCCGTTTATCATTACTTGCTAAAATCGTTATGCTAGAAAGACAAGGATCATTAATGTCGATTGGAGGAACTTGAGAAAAGATCTCTGTTAATGTGCTACCTCCACCCCCTTCACCCAAGTATAAAGATTTAAGTCCCAAAAATTAGAAAAAAATACTTTTTTCTATTATCCATGGTTAGGTCTAAAGAACCTAATTAAAGACAGTGACACTGAAATTTCACTATTTATATTGATTAGGTAGAAACTTAAACAATTTATATCTCAAGAAATTAGTAAAAATTAGAATTTCACTTTATAGTGAAAAACGTTCATATGCATTTTTCTAGTTTTTGGTAGTGGCGGGTGTCATGCTTCAGAAAAAAACGTGAATGAAAAAATAAGCAAAGAATAGATGGCACTAAACAGCTTAAGATGCAGCTTTCTTTTAAAGGCATATATGTCTTTAGCAACTAATAAAGAACCAATCACGCAACTATTTAAATTTTTACGGACGAAAAGCATTGTCAAATTTAACTAACTAGTTCTGCTTATTTATTTTTACGGTTCGACGTAGAAACACTGACAAAAATGCGGAACTGTCCTGAGTGCTTCACAATTTTCAGACACCAAAAGGAAAAACTTAAGAAATTGCATATTTTAGGCATGAAAAAACCTAAGATGGTTCCAAAGGAAAAAAAAACGTTTATTTAAATATCCATGGTACTTTGAACAAAACAAGTAAATTAATAGAATGAACAATAAAACTGGTAATTTTCTTTATTTCCTGAAAAAATTAAATTAAACACTATTCAATCCATCGTCCATAATGTCAAATTCTTAAGTCTCAAGTTTCATATCCAACTGTCCTTGGAAGAGAGGAAGGATCTTACCAAGAAACATATTGTCTGTGGCCTATTAATAGCTAATACGTCAGTGGTATTTCTTCCAAATCCAAAGTCAATTCATTATTTTGGAAAATAATACTTAAAGGGATTCAAATTAAAGAAGTACTTATTAATGACTTGTGTCTTGCAATGCGCTTTCATCTGTTCATATATAACTATCATTAGGCCCCCCATACGTGTACCTGATCAAATCTTTCATTTCCTATCTCCTTTGTCTCGTTTATTAAATACAGGGTAGTTAAATCAATATATGATTTCGATGATCAGTCACCCATGTAGCAGGGGGGGAGGGGATTTTGGTTTTTACGTTTGAAAAAATTAAGTTCCTTCTAGCCTTAAGACCAGGATAAAGGCTCAAATTTCTTAACCAAACGTTTAAGTTTAGCCACTAAAGCTTCGTTGGACTGATGATCCCTGTCGACAGGACAGACTCAGTTATATTCGATATCGATCCATCTGGACATTAGAAGGGTTCGTACTTTCACGTCGACAGCAGTAGCGATTGATTTGTCTCGGTCGACCATAATAGAAAATAGATGTCATGATTTAGCAAAGGGAAAGAATTAAGAACTGAGATTTTGAACTGTCATCACAGATCGGAAACTTTATTCAAGCTTCAGCGACACTTAAAATTTTCCGATTTGATAAACATAAACTAATTCGAAAGATGGATATTAAATAGAACAAGTAAATAAATTGGTTAATTATTTACATGGATCAAGGAAATTAATTATATAAGGCAATTGAAAGTATATGGATGACTCAAGAGGTTTTGACACCTGTGGCGAAATTATTGCCAGTAGGTATAACCATTTTCTCAATTTAATTACATTGCAAAATTTAAATGATATTTCCAGCAAGCATTACTAAATTGAATTAAATGATTTTCAATTTTAAAACCTCCACGAAAACCGGACCTTTTATTTATCATCCTCTGTTGACAAAAGCAGGAAAACAGACACTGTTTATGATGTCAATAGACGGCATCAAAGGACGGGTCGATAGTGTCTTGTTTTGTGAAATGATTGACTGTAAAATTGATGCAAGTCGAACAATTGTGTTGATTCAAAATTAAAAATAAACCATAATTATTCATGATTGTTAAAACTTTTGATTGAAAATCAATATAGTCATTTATTAATAGCTTATTAAGTTTATTTTCTGCCTGTTAAAAATGTGAGATTAAGACTACGTATCAATGTCCCCCTATTGCAAATAAAGACAAGTCATCTCAATTAGATAGACTATCATCATCGTGCTTTGATGCAAAGAGTATGGATAGCTTATAAGAGTGGAAACTAGTTCTAATATGGACAAAACTACCAGCGCCATCTAGCGTTTGGTGAACTTGGCATTTTTAAAATCTCTATAATCATCTTTCTGTCAGGAATTGAGATCAGACACTTATTACTACCCTAATTTTACCAATTACACTAATTATCCTTATTATTACACTGAAAAATGGCATGTGTCTCCAAATGCTAGATGGCGACACTAGCGGCGCTACATGCCGTTACATGGCGACACTTTTTTCACCACTAGCGTCAGTTTCCACTCTCGTAAGTTACCCATACTCTTTGCTTTGATGATTAAAAATATATTTGAGAAGATTGCTCTTTCAGTTTATAGGAACAGCTTATTCTAATACATTGTAATTTATTTCGCGATCCTTATCACCATCTCCAGTTACTTTCTTTCTCTCTCTGAGAAGTGTTCTTTTTTTTTGGTATGCGATAAACAAGACGGATCAGTTTCTGCCTTTCTGTCTTCCTTTTCTCAAAAGTTGATTTTCAGTGCCATTTATCTATTCAGTAAAAGTTAAAAAAAGTTCAATATTTAAAATTTAATTAATTTTTTGCTGCAAGAGTTATAGGGTAACATTAGGTTGTCAAAACTGAAAGCGGCAAATATTTCATCATCGTTACTACAAGACATCAGAAAACAGTCTAATTAGAAAAAATGTATTAATATGTATAAAAGAAAATTTTTTATTAAATGAAAAAAGTTCAATATTTAAAATTTAATTATTTTTTTGCTGCAAGAGTTATAGGGTAACATTAGGTTGTCAAAACTGAAAGTGGCAAATATTTCATCATTATTACTACAAGACATCAAAAAACAGTCTAATTAGAAAAAATGTATTAATTAGTATAAAAAAATGTATAAAAAATGAAAAAAGTTCAATATTTAAAATTTTATTATTTTTTTGCTGCAAGAGTTATAGGGTAACGTTAGGTTGTCAAGACCGAAAGTGGTAAATATTTCATCATCGTTACTACAAGACATCAGAAAACAGTCTAATTAGAAAGAATGTATTAATATGTCTAAAAGAAAATTTTTTTTTAAATGAAAAAAGTTCAATATTTAAAATTTAATTTATTTTGCTGCAAGAATTATAGGGTAACATTAGGTTGTCAAAACTGAAAGCGGCAAATATTTCATCATCGTTACTACAAGACATCAGAAAACAGTCTAATTAGAAAAAATGTATTAATATGTATAAAAAAAATTTATAAAAAATGAAAAAAGTTCAATATTTAAAATTTAATTATTTTTTTGCTGCAAGAGTTATAGGGTAACATTAGGTTGTCAAAACTGAAAGTGGCAAATATTTCATCATTATTACTACAAGACATCAGAAAACAGTCTAATTAGAAAAAATGTATTAATATGTATAAAAAAAATGTATAAAAAATGAAAAAAGTTCAATATTTAAAATTTTATTTTTTTTTGCTGCAAGAGTTATAGGGTAACATTAGGTTGTCAAGACTGAAAGTGGTAAATATTTCATCATCGTTACTACAAGACATCAGAAAACAGTCTAATTAGAAAAAATGTATTAATATGTATAAAAGAAAATTTTTTTTTAAATGAAAAAAGTTCAATATTTAAAATTTAATTTTTTTTGCTGCAAGAATTATAGGGTAACATTAGGTTGTCAAAACTGAAAGCGGCAAATATTTCATCATCGTTACTACAAGACATCAGAAAACAGTCTAATTAGAAAAAATGTATTAATATGTATACAAAAAAATGTATAAAAAATGAAAAAAGTTCAATATTTAAAATTTAATTATTTTTTTGCTGCAAGAGTTATAGGGTAACATTAGGTTGTCAAAACTGAAAGTGGCAAATATTTCATCATCGTTACTACAAGACATCAGAAAACAGTCTAATTAGAAAAAATGTCTTAATATGTATAAAAAAAATGTATTATAAATGAAAAAAGTTCAATATTTAAAATTTAATTATTTTTTTGCTGCAAGAGTTATAGGGTAACATTAGGTTGTCAAAACTGAAAGTGGAAAATATTTCATCATCCTTACTATAAGAAATCAGAAAACAGTCTAATTAGAAAAAAATGTATTAATATGTATAAAAAAATGTATTATAAATGAAAAAAGTTCAATATTTAAAATTTAATTATTTTTCGCTGCAAGAGTTATAGGGTAACATTAGGTTGTCAAAACTGAAAGTGGTAAATATTTCATCATCGTTACTACAAGACATCAGAAAACAGTCTAATTAGAAAAAATGTATTAATATGTATAAAAAAAAATGTATAAAAATGAAAAAAGTTCAATATTTAAAATTTAATTATTTTTTTGCTGCAAGAGTTATAGGGTAACTTTAGGTTGTCAAAACTGAAAGTGGCAAATATTTCATCATCGTTACTATAAGAAATCAGAAAACAGTCTAATTAGAAAAAATGTATTAATATGTATAAAAAAAATGTATTATAAATGAAAAAAGTTCAATGTTTAAAATTTAATTATTTTTTTGCTGCAAGAGTTATAGGGTAACATTAGGTTGTCAAAACTGAAAGTGGCAAATATTTCATCATCGTTACTACAAGACATCAGAAAACAGTCTAATTAGAAAAAAAATGTATTGCCCTCTACTGTAAAATGTATTGCCCTCTACTGTAATGTATTGCCCTCTAATGTAATGTAAAAATGTATTACCCTCTACTGTAATATTGACTTGACAAATCGCCACATTCCCATCAAAATCATAAGCTAAATACTCGAGTTCTTTGTCTTCGAATAAAGTTACTGGTAACGTGAAATCTTCTGGTCGTACTTCAATTCTTGCCACCATGCCACTGTTGTCAACTGCTTGAGGTTCAATAAAGTCCACAGGGAGGAAACCGCCATCTTTACCACGCTGAACCACAATTGGTGCAGTTGGGCAATTTAAAAATTGTGGTGGTTCATTATCTAGAAATAAAAGAAGGTAACGCTTATTTGTGACTAATCAAAAGGATAGATAAACATAATTGCGGCTCTAGGAACTCTGGATTTGCATGAGGTCTTAGGGAATACTAAAAAGTTTCAAGACACAAGGTTAAGTGTGGAATTTTGAGTAGGAGGAGTATGTAGCATGGGAGAAGCAAAAGAAGAAGAAGAAATGAACGAAAATTTGACATGTATAACAAGAAAGGGTCATCAGCGTTAAAAAGGGGAAAAATCCAACCAAAATAAAAAAGGGGAAAAGTCTAAAACAACTAAAATTAAAAGAGATTTAAAAGATAAAAATAAACCTATATGATTTTTTTTAATTCACGAATAAATTCCCAAAATCTTTGATGATTACTGTATCTTCTTTTGAAAGAGTCAACAGATAAACTCTTAGAGATAAATTCCCCGGGAAGATCATTCCAGATGAAAGAGCATCGTCAGATGAAGCTGTTCTTAAAGTACTCTGTTCTCGGCTTACCAGCCTCTAGATAATTGGACCAAGCTGTGTGCCTTCATGTCTGTCTTGTTAAACGTAAAATAGCTATTAAAAGTAAAAGCCAAGGAAGTAGAAGGTGAAATACACACAGGAAAGGGGTGAGGGGTGCAGAAAAACTTAGAAAAACGCACCAAAATTTTGGTTATATGTTTTTTTTATGTGTTTACGAATGAAACAAAATTTTCGGAGGAAAGAATATAGCCTTCATACGAAGGAAAGTGAAAAGGAAATCTGATGGTTAAAAAATCTGAAACCTGGTCGTTAAGGGGAAACTTGCAAAGCGAGTTTCTTGTAGTAGTGTAGTAAGTAAGGGCCTTAAGTTTTTATAGTAAGGGGCATAAAATAAAAAATTAAAATAAAATTAAAATAAAAAAACATGGACAACAAATCAGCAAAAAGAATCTAATTACATAGGGGATCAACTACTTAAGAAAATGCATCTTTCCTTTGCGGTGTGGATCTCTTTGCGGATCAGTAGTTTCTTAAAGTTTGAGTTTTTACACACAAAAAACTCTGCCAAATTTAACTAATTAATTTTTTGCGGTTTAACGTCACAACCTTGGCCATATTTAGAGGGGATTGTAGGGTTTGACCCCTCCACCCTTCGCCCAAATTATAAAAACATAAAAGTACATAAATACAAATTTTGGTGCGTTTTTAAAAGTTTTTTTTGTGGCCTCTCCCTCCCCCTGGAAAAAAAATCCTGGAGGCACCCAGGATCACAACACTGATGCAATTGGATCACAATCACAACACTGACAAAAAGTGACACAGCCCTAGAAACTTCAGAGTTAAGAAACAGCCAAACGAAGAATCTTAGAAAATTGCTGTTTTCAGATATAAATAGACATAGAATGGGTCTAAGGGGGAATTTTTCTTGATTTTGATGTCCTTGGTACTTTAGAAGTCACAAGTTTTAACATCTTACATCAAATATGGTATATTCCAGATTTATTGATTTTCAGGTTTTCTTGCGCAAACTAAAAAACTTGTGCAAATTAAAATACAAGTTTTTTAATTCCTTTCCAGTTTGACAAATGAAAACGTTTGTGTTTTTCTTTTAAATACTAAGCTTTAATTCATATTTCATAAGAATTTTCAATTTTGCAAACATATCAATCCAAATATCCATGTAGGAATGACTGGTGGGATGTAACACACAAAAAGTAGGTAAAAATTAAATTATATTAAAATGTTGCAAAAACTGTAAAAATTCTTATTTTTTGGTTGGGGGGAGGTGGCGGGTTAACACCTCACATGCAAACATGCCTTTAAATAATGTTCTTGAACAGTTTAAGTGTCATTGTTCGTCATTTATAATTATTTGGAATGTATAAAATGAAATAGTTTGCCTATTTCAAAGTTCTATAAATTTGTCTACGGAAGTGGTAAGTTCATAGTGAAATAGGATTATGTTATGATTTCAGCATGTGTTATTTCTCGATGAAGGTAAGGGATTCGAAGATAAAAAATAAAACTTACTTACTCTTTAACTGCTTCCAGTCTAGTTTTCATTAGAATGGAAGCAGTCTGAATGGAAAGAGATGGAAAGAGATAAAAGCCGAAGAAGAAGAACTTACCAACACAGACTGGATAGCCATTGTCGTAGCCCAACAGAGGAATATCAGCCTCCTCCTCTTCAGCAGCACAGCCCATTAGCTCAAATTTCAGGCATGGATTTTTATCATAGCTGACAATTCCAAGGACA
Organism: Artemia sinica; assembly: GCA_027921565.1. Lineage (NCBI taxonomy): Eukaryota > Metazoa > Arthropoda > Branchiopoda > Anostraca > Artemiidae > Artemia > Artemia sinica. Next base: position 45,635,849 of record CM051273.1, on the reverse strand, counting down.
ACAAAGCGAGCTTCAACGGCAAAGGGTAAGGTAATCATGGCAAGCTCTCCATAATTCCCTGGATCTCTAGATGTCAAATTGAAATTTGGAAAGTAAACAACATAACTATCCTCTTCTTGGAGCTTGTAGAAGAAACGAATTTCAGTGGGTCGGCCAACAACATCAGTTGTCACAACCCCCTTGACAAGAATAACCTTAACCTTGGAAATCTTTCCGAGGTCAACGGTGACAAAACTAAAAGCATCCGATTGTGCACACCATCCAGTTGTAGATCCAAGTCGGACGTTGGCAGCTTCATAATTTGATCGCTCAGAAGTTGCATTTATTGCCTCATCGGGAATCAAACCAGAAGCTACACCCAACGGCTTGATAACGCTACATTCTGGTTCTCGTTGGCAGGAAATTGGTATATTCGTTATTGGTATATAACCAGGTCGTGTACATTCAAAGAAAATTTCTGAGCCTTGTTCATACGAACTTGCAAGTTGAATGCCGTCAGCTGGTCGGCCTGGATCTTCACAAGTTGGGCCTTCACAACGAAGATCGCCGAAATCCCACATCCCTGTTTCCTGGCACCTCACAATGTTATCATTACGTGATGACATTCCAGCAAGCCTGAAGCTTGGCTGACATCCAAAAAAGAATGATGATTTATATCTTGTATCCGGAATTATACCGTATTCTGCCCCAAAGGTTTCAGGGGGTTCACCGCAGTCAATTCTAGGGCATGTTGGTGGGGCTCCTGATAATCGGTAGTCATTTGATCCTGGTCTGGGGTCGTATACACACTGCCTAAAGAAACCAAAGGGTGTTTGTTTATTTTCTCTTCCGATATCGTTGCACTCGATGCTTACATTAGCACCAAAAGGTATGAGAGTCGTATTGGGATCAGGACGTAAGATTCTGAGACCTTCTCCAGGTACGTCCGGCAAGACTTCACATTTGGCAACTGAAATGATATGAATTATAAATAAAAATCTAAGATACAATAATCCAACTGCAGTAGAAATGGTAAAGAAAATGAAAACGAAAAGAAAAAACTAGGCTAAAATATATGAATAAATACCTGAACTGGAAAAAGGGAAAGAACTATCTCTCTTTTTTTACAAAATTAAAATGATTAGCACTCTTTCATTGTATTTTTAATCGGAAGAGGTAAATAAATATAAATAAAAAATTTAAATAAGGACTTAAATAATCCTCATAAAATAAAAAAAAAATCCACAAGTGAACGAAAAAAAATTAAATCAAAATATACCTGGACTACGGTTTTTTTTTATATTGTAGATTCTAATTTTCCATAAGACTTTTCGTATGTTTTTCACATAAAAAGAATTAAATTCAGAATAAAATAAACTGCAAAATCATCAAGTTATAATAAAATATAATTATAATACAGCACAACTTCTTATCAAATCTGGCTAAAGCTTTTTCTGGAGGATCCAAGGCAAAATCAATTCCTTCATGCTATGAAACAAGCCATATGTTTTTCTATAAAAAATTTGTTTTTAAGACACGAAAATTTTGGGCAATATTTCCACTAAGAGGTCATTTCAAATGGTAACTGAAAAACACGTACATTTTTTCTTCTTTCTAAGCATTTGTCTATACATACACTGATTCGAGTTATTGTCGCTGGGTTACAACCACACTATAAGGATATACCAGTAGCGACTTCTTCTTACAAACATGACACGCATTTCATACCATGCGTATAGACCCTAAGCATATACGTCAGAACCTTAGTTCAGTTGCTACCACAGCATAAGGATATAGAAAAAACCAAACAAACAGGTTTTCCATAAGTTCATCGTGATGTGTATATCGGAATCGCGCGTGCGCGAAGGCAGGGTATGAATCTTGTGTGGCTTTAAATCTGTGTCAAATATTATTAATGAAAGTATAGCCGTTGTCGCTACTGTGTATTCCCTTTACTGTGGTTACGACATAGAAGAATGTCAGGAAGCTGCAAAATAACCCCCTGATAATATTGTCCCCTGGAATCAGAAAGACCCGAGCACTCTCGTAGAAAATGGTCCAGATCTTCATCTTCCCCCTTAAAAAGGGAACAAGCATACCTCCTTTCAGGAATCGCGCTCTTTCTATCAAATACTTTTTTCTGCTTTAATTGGAAGTCATTTTTCTTATAATTGTATCAATCGACACAAAACCTCAGCCGGTAAATTAAATTTAAAATAGACTTATTCTTCAAAACCTGAACTTGCCTTGTATGTATCATATGATATAATCCATCTGACATTAAAACAATTTAAATGATTTAAAACAGTTTAACAATTTAATTTATTATAAAGTGATAAACTTACACTGGCATACCGGAGCATCTCCTGTCCATGTTCCTTGCGGTGTGCACTGCAAGCTTTCACTACCAACAAGGACGTATCCAAAGTCGCAGTGAAATTGAACTGAATCGCCAAAATGATGGTCCTTCTGCAAAACAAGTGCTCAGGTAAAAAAAAAATCCTGAATCATTTCTTAAAAAGAAAATAGATAAACAAAAGCCTGACAAAAAGTGAAGAAAATTATTTGTTAAAAAAACAAATACAAGGAATATTAAAAATAAAGCTACAAACAGATTACATCTTAACATACATATAAAAAGAGGGAGTCAAAGTATAATAAGAGAAAATGTTCCTAAAATATAAGATATGAGTAAAGATAAAAAAAAAATGAGGAGCATTTGGGAATATATCCCCACCTGAGGTTGCGTAAAATTTTTGTAAACGTAAAAAAATTCTTCGTATTTCTATTCAGGATTTTTTTTAACTCAATTTTCTTTTTGGTGCGTTATCAATATAAGTTTTCTTTTCTATTTTTTACCACAACAAATGACAAGAGTTACAGACATCGGTTGCTTTGATAAATGGGTCGTAAATCCTTTTCTTATACTAGGAAAAAAAAACTAAAAAACAAACAGATATTAATCTGAAAAAAAAATTCCACAAAGAAGTTTTTCAATAAACTTGTTTTAGTTTCCGTTCTAAAATTTTCTTTGCATCTCCATTCAGGATTTTTTCAACTCAATTTTCTTCGTGTGTTATCAACATACGATTTTTTTCTATTTTTGACCCAAACAAATAACAAGGGCCGTAATGGGTCGTAAATTATTCTCCTAAACAAAAAAGAAATTTTATCAATCAAAAGCAAACATATATTAATCTGAAAAAAAAATTCCACAAAGAAGTTTTTCAATAAACTTGTTTTAGTTTCCGTTCTAAAATTTTCTTCGCATTTCTATTCAGGATTTTTTCAACTCAATTTTCTTCTTGCCGTATTATCAACATACGTTCTTTGTTTTTTTTTACGCAAACAAATGGTGAGGGCAAAAAAATTGATTAATTTGATAAATAAATGGATCATAAATGCAGAACACTGGGTACACCCCCCCCCCCTCTACCAGAAATTTTTTCTATTCAAACCAACTTAGTTGCTTATTAAAAATTCATTAAATTTAAAACATATCCCCACCTGCAATGTCTATGTATATTAAGAGCGCCCCGGGAAATTTTTCCCTGGAAGGGAGCGAATACTACTAAAAGTTTTGCTTTAACCATTATGTAAGTGGACGCATTTTTCACAGGAAATATTTTTCTAAATATCCTCTAGTTTCCCAAAAGGGAAATGCCTCCAGGTCACCACTCGGCGGCATCCACGGTATGAAGACAGGTTGCAGCGGTAGCTAGCAATCTAGTAAGAGACGATCACGTCAATTGTTAATAAATATAATAACCCATAACTCCTAAAAATAGAGTCATATCAAAATAATTAGTACATACTCTCAAGGTTTAACCGTTGCTAATTAAACCGTTACTAATAAAACCGTTACTAATTAAACCGTTACTAAGGGGAAGGTATTGTGTTTATTTGTTGTGTTTATATTTATTTGTTATTGTGTTTATTTGCTCTAGATTATAGCGAACTTTTGGAATTCATGTTTTTTGTTTGTTTTTTGTTACACTGAATAAGTTTTTTTTTTTACCGTGAGCCTTAAATATTGTAAGAATATTTGGCCTGTTGGATTAAAAATCGCCCAGTGAAAAAAAAATGAACTGGATACGTAAGCTTTTGGTTTAAATAAAATTAAAAAAGTTTAGTTGGCCTGTAAAGATGTGTTGCATTTTCATTAAATTTGATTAACTTGATTTACTATATTAATAAATTCAAAAATATTACATATGTATACTCCTCTAAAATTGGGCTTTTTGGTCGGAAAAAAGGAGTTTTTTATAGGAGGAATTAAAGCAAATTTTGCTTTCAATGGGATACACTATCCAGAAGTCAAATACTGAATTAGTGAATTACTACTTACTGAACGCTTTTAATTAAGTCATTGCTGCTTAATTAATCAATTACGAATCAATCAATTACTAATTAAATGATTACTCAAGTATTGAATAAAGAATTTACACACTGCCGCTGTAATTTCTCAATAGCTAAATCGATTTTGAGTTTCAATCATGTTAGTAGGAGGAAAGATTCAATTTTAAAATGGGTAATAAAAAAATTCGAGAAATAAATCAAAATAATTAATATTTTAAATTTTGTTGACCACTTAGAACGAATGTTTAAAGACAATCCAAATCAATACTAAGCAGGTTAAAATTGTGTTTAAAATTAATAAAACCTTTATACTTCTGCACAAGGACTTAAGGGAGTTTCATTAATTTTTTTTTAATTTTAGTTTAAATTTTAATTAAATTTTCTAGGAAGCCTTAAGAGAATTTTGCTTTCAATGAAATATACCTTCCACGATCCACATATTAAAGTCCGTTGCCCGTTATCCCCGGGATTAGATTTACCATCTTCTCTTGAATAATTATTTAGTCGTTAAATAATTAAAAGTGATCAGTAATTAGCAATTCAATTGTTGAGTTTGCCTTATTCTGTCGGAATTCAGCTTCATAACTTCATATTAATTACCAATCAACCAATTTTAAATTATTTAATTTGTTCATTAGTAATTAGTAATTAATTAGTAATTTATCAATATTTAGTTTCTTCTGTCAGATTTTAGTTTCATACCTTATTCGTAATAATGGCTCCATTTTTGGGTGGGTCAATTTCTGGACACATCTTTTTGACACAAGTTTTGTTTACACGATAGATATCGCCATCTCTTGTTCCAGACTCAACTGACGGAATGTGAAATCCATCGGTGCCATTTCTTATGAATAAGTCATAGCCAACACTGCACGCACATGAGAAACTACCTGGGCTGAAAATGTATGAAAATCAATATCTATATTGGAGAACTAAGGGGAGTGAAAATAAAACCTGATCGTTTGAATTCTATAATCTATCATCAATTATATTCTAGAATTCTATAAATTCATATTGCTGAAGTACCAAGGGGAGTGAAAATACAACCTAATTGTTTGAATTCTATAATTCTTCATCAATTCTATTCTATAATTCTATAAATCTATATTGCTGAAGTACCAAGGGGAGTGAAGATAAAACCTAATTGTTTGAATCATATAATCTATCGTCAATTCTATTCTATAATTCTATAAATCTATATTGCTGAAGTACCTAGGAGAGTGCAAATAAAACCTAATTGTTTGAATTCTATAATCTATCATCAATTCTATTCTATAAATCTATGTTTCTAAAGTACCAAGGGGAGTGAAAATAAAACCTAATTGTTTGAATTCTATAATCTATCATCAATTCTATTCTATAATTCTATAAATCTATATTGCTGAAGTACCAAGGGGAGTGAAAATAAAACCTAATTGTTTGAATTCTATAATCTATCATCAATTCTATTCTATAATTCTATAAATCTATATTGCTGAAGTACCAAGGGGAGTGAAAATAAAACCTAATTGTTTGAATTGGTTAAGCGGAAACTTATACAACCATATATATTTAACAAAAAAAAAGACAAATATGAAATTCAATTTCTAATATAAAAAAACTTCAAAATGTAGTCAAGTAGTTTCTGATTGTAGTGGGTGCCTAATTAAAAAAAAAGAGACGTGGGTGAAAAATTTTGTATTTTAATATTGTGCTTAAAATATACTTTTTAAATATCATAATTTCTGAATGCAACAACGAATATTCGTGTTTTACAAAAATATTGACTATATGCACACAGTCAACATATTTCATTAAAATATGACAAATTTTATTCTTATTTTGGTCAGTGTAGCTTTTGTTTTCTCACGGCACGGAGATAAAGTTGGAATTTTCAGAAAAAGTTTTCTTTTTTCAAGGGAGGGGGCGTAAGGATTAGCTACAATCGATTAAATTCATATAAATATATGAATATATATTAATATAATATAAATTCTATTATGTTATTGATATTGTACAAGTAAATATATTATTAATATAATATATTAATAAAAACATAATATATATTAATAAAATAAATATAATTGTATAATTATAATTATATTTAGTTGTTAAATTTCTAATTACTGGTTTTATTAATGTAAATATAAGTAAATAAACATAAATTGTACTTCTCTCTGCAAAAATGCACCTTAAACTTAAAAATTCATCTTAATACGCGTTACGGCTCTGGCTTCCTTCTTCAACACAACTAAATCCCTCATAAAAACAATTCAACACTTCTAGCAATTCTAGTAAATACCCTCTTCCTCCCCGAAAGTAAAGCAACCTTAACCTTAAAAAATAATAACAATAATAATAAAAATGGAGATAATTATGACAACAATTAAGTAATTAAATAAAAAAATCTCTTAATTATTAATTAACTGCATTTATTGAAATTCAATCAGATAATTCTAAACTTATTTTTAAAAGACCCAAGAGAGGTCCTACATCTCAGCTCTTCTGGGAGCACGTTCCATACTTTCGCGCAAGCCACATCCGGGGCAAAATCCGATCTTAATGTTGATGTTTGTCTTAACTAGAACGTTCGATGCGGATCTCAAATTCCTAGGATGTAGGTCTGATACCACCTGAAGGAGATTGAGGAATGCTGATGAAAGTAATCCGAAAAAAATTATGAAATCAGTAACTGAGCACGATAAAAGATAAGGCAACACAAGTGAAAGAAACTCGTCCAAATTTCGGATTGTTTTCAGGGCACTTTTGTGGATTAAATCAAAACTTTTCAGGTAAGATAAGAACGTTGACTGCCAAAATGACGCACAAGATTGCAGATGAGGTTTTGTAAGACTTGTGAGGTTTTTAAACTTGAGGAAGAGTTTTTTGAGGCAATGCATGCTTCAGTTTCCTGACAATGCCAATATTACGAGAAAGCTTCAGCTCCACAGCATAGATGTAATGTAGTTAGGAACAGTAGCAGTTTTAAGTCTCATAATCTGGCAGGGGGGCAAGGTATACCCTAGAAGTGGAAGAATATAAAATAAAAGGAATTTCATGCCAGATGTTAGAAAGATTAGGGGAAGAAAGATTTACATCGAGGCAAAGGAAGATTTAAGTAGCTTAAATCTTTGAGGGAACGGGTCAAAGATCTTTCTCCAGTTCAGAAAATACGCTGTTTTTCTCGTTTTTATAAAAAAAAATTCTGTTTTAGTTTTTTTTTTTCTTTTTTAGGCATGTCGTCCAACACACTCGGCAATGATATAATAATGTATATGAAGTATATGAAGTAATGATATAATAATGCAATGATAATAATAATGATATGATATAATAATAATATAATAATGATATAATGCTGCAATGATATAATAATGTATATGAAGCTCCTTGTAATGGATCTGATTCAGATTTTAAGAAAATATGCTACCTGTTAATACACTTCTGGTCACAGCCACCGTTATTTTCAGCACATTCATTAATATCATTGCATGATTGTCGCAGACACCCCGACAATTCAAGTCGTAAGCACGGTGCTTTTATGAAGTCTTGTATAACCAGACGAATATATCGAGCCTCAACTGGGATCGGAAGATTGACAACAGCAACACTAGTGACCTCTGGAATTCGAAATTCTACTGGAGCGCCTTCTGGACTTCGATACTCTTTAAATATATCGTCAAGGTCATCCGTATACTGAAAAAAAATGATTGCTTTTGCTACAATAATGAATTAATGCTGAAAGAAACTTGTAGACCCTACTGAAGATTAAAGGAAAGAAAAATAATTCATACACAACTACATAAGGAAACGGTTTAATAAATAAATCTAAAAAGGAATGTATTGAACTCATATAAACTGAATGAATTTCTAAGGTACTTGTTAATTAAACAAAACACACCCAAGAAGTGAAGTTAGGGTAATTCTAATCAAATATAACCTTCATATAACCTTTAGTTAATATAATAATATAATTTTGGCTATATAATTTTTTTTTTACTTAGAATAGAACTTAATTTTAAAAAATTCTTTCACAGCATGGTTACCGAATTTGAATTTTACGTCACAAATAGCACTAGTATATATATACACATCATATCGAAAGAATTTGACCTTCACATCAAACAAAATCCATTGACCTTCACGTGTAACATAATCCAAACAAAGTACATAAAAAAAAGATGAGTCGAAACTTAGTTAAAAGACAAAAAGAAATCATAATTAGATAGCAATAAAATTAGTGTCTAGTTTTCCTGGCTATTATATTTGCACATTAGGGGTTGGGGTAAAGTATTTGGACAGCGCCCCTAACCTAACCTTACCCACAACCCCCTCCCCTAATGTGCAAATATGTAGCCCAAATTATACAAGTCCAATGCATTGCATCACCCGTCACTTGTGGCTATGAAACCGGTTTTCTGAGATCGAACCTAAACGTAATTCTTGAGTGTGTTTCGTTTAATTAATAAGTACCATTTTTAAGATATAAAACTTTAGAGCCATCTTTGGTCCATTCATACCTGAAAATCACATTTTTAAGATCTTTTTGGTTGTATCAAAATTATTAAGTTTTTAGGGTAGTACTACACAGGGCCGTATCCAGGACAAATTTTTATTTGGAGGAGGTTTTACTCAATTTTTTATTGGGGGGGGGGGTATACGAAAACTCAAAAAACGCTTAAAAAATTTTTTTACGTCTATCTTTTTTAGGTTTTTACTGGTCAGAGAAACATTTCGGGGGGGGTGGTTCAAACCCCCTACCCCCCAGGATACGACCTTGGTACTACATGTTCGTCAGTGTTTTCTCGCTGAATCGTGTAAATAAATCAGCAAACCTCTTTAATTAAATTAGTTAAACTACTCAAGCCTCTTGATTGGGTTCAAATCCTTCTCCAGGTTGACCTGAAACATGTTGACAAAAGAATTTTTTTTAATTTATGACCTGAACAATTTTTCCGAAATCACATCCTCCAAAGAGTAAATTTTTTGGTAAAATATTTAATTGTCTTAAGAGGTATCCCTTGGGACCAGTCTGTCTTAGGGAGTAACTTAGAATTTAAGAAAATGTGCGATGGAAAAATAGTTTATACCGTCCAATTGAAAAATGAAAAATTTTCGCATAAAATTCGGTCGTCGTTATAAGCGTAAACTGTCTATGAAAATTTGTACTAGTTAAGCCGCTTCGTGCAGCATACTGTATTTTTCACTAATGAACAAACTTCCCTTGACAAGTCAAAGAAAACATTTATCTATGGCCCCTTGTAGCTTAAAAACAAAAGCCTTTCTAGCTTTCTTTTCATAAATGCAAATAGAAAAAACAGACAATATGCAGCTCTATTCCCTTACAACTTGAAAAAAGCTTGGATGACAAGGCAGCGAAACTACCTAGTAATTCAGGGGGTCACGATTTCAAGACTCGCTGATGCCATTGATTTCCCTTGATACTTGCACACATGAGCTGGCATATCGTTTTGCATTAAAATGTTTGAACTTTCCAACTTGCCATTGTTTACTACCCATCCTTGAGAACACCCCTGCTGAAGGACCCAAGCCTTAGACTCCAACAAATCAAAAAGAATTGTCCAATATTAATAACCTACCCTCGAGTAGGTAAGTCCAATATTAATGACTTATCTAATAATAGTGCCGAGATATCGTAAATAGTTTGTCCCTTATTTTCCTCGGCATTTTCATGGTAACGTCTTAAGAAGTATTTGGTGTTGATGTAGTTTATTTTATGGATTTGTCTGTAAGGGTAATAGTACTGATTTATATACGTTGAGTGTTATTAATTTTACTGCATAAATGACGTTTTTGCGACAATGTTTGATATTTAATGTTTATATAATAACGTTTGATATTTTGGCTAATAATATTTGATATTTGGTTGATAACGTTTGATATTTAATTTTTATGTAATAACGTTTGATATTTTGGCTAATGATATTTGATATTTGGTTGATAACGTTTGATATTTAATGTTATATAATAAAGTTTGATATTTTGGCTAATAATATATCATATTTGGTTCATAACATTTGATATTTAATGTTTGTTAATAATTTTTGATATTTTGGTTAAGAATATTTGATATTTGGTTGATAACATTTGATATTTAATGTTATATAAGTAAAGTTTGATATTTTGGTTAATAATATTTTATAGTTGGTTGATAACGTTTGATATTTAATTTTTATGTAATAACGTTTGATATTTTGGCTAATGATATTTGATATTTGGTTGATAACGTTTGATATTTAATGTTATATAATAAAGTTTGATATTTTGGCTAATAATATATCATATTTGGTTCATAACATTTGATATTTAATGTTTGTTAATAATTTTTGATATTTTGGTTAATAATATTTGATATTTGGTTGATAACATTTGATATTTAATGTTATATAAGTAAAGTTTGATATTTTGGTTAATAATATTTTATAGTTGGTTGATAACGTTTGATATTTAATGTTTATATAATAACGTTTGATATTTTGGCTAATAATATTTGATATTTGGTTCATAACACTTGATGTTTAATGTTTGTATAATAATGTTTGATATTTTGGGTAATAATATTTGATATTTGGTTGATAACGTTTGATATTTAATGTTTATATAGTAACGTTTGATATTTTGGTTAATAATACTTGATATTTGGTTGATAACGTTTGATATTTAATGTTTATATAATAAAGTTTGATATTTTGGTTAATAATATTTGATATTTGGTTGATAACGTTTGATATTTAATGTTTATATAATAAAGTTTGATATTTCAGCTAATAATATTTGATATTTGGTTGATAACGTTTGATATTTAATGTTTATATAATAATATTTTATATTTTGGTTAATAATATTTGATGTTTGGTTGATAACGTTTAATATTTAAGGTTTATATAATAACGTTTGATATTTAGGCTAATAATATTTGATATTTGGTTGATAGCGTTTGATATTTAATGTTTATATAATAAAGTTTGATATTTTGGTTAATAATAATTGATATTAGGTTTATAACATTTGATATTTAATGTTTATATAATAACGTTTGATATTTTGGCTAATAGTACTTGATATTTGGTTCATAAACTTGATATTTAATGTTTATTAATAATTTTTGATAGTTCGGGTAATATTATTTGATATTTGGTTGATAACGTTTGATATTTAATGTTTATATAATGAAGTTTGATATTTTGGTTAATAGTATTCGACATTTGGTTGATAACGTTTGATATTTAATGTTTATATAATAACGTTCGATATTTGGCTAATAGTACTTGATATTTAGTTCATAACATTTGATATTTTATGTTTGTTAATAATTTTTGATAGTTCGGGTAATAATATTTAATATTTGGTTGATGACGTTTGATATTTAATGTTTATATAATGAAGTTTGATATTTTGGTTAATAATAATTGATATTAGGTTTATAACATTTGATATTTAATGTTTATATAATAACGTTTGATATTTTGGCTAATAATATTTGATATTTGGTTCATAAAATTTGATATTTAATGTTTGTATAATAATGTTTAATATTTCGGCTAATAATATTTGATATTTGGATGATAGAGTTTGATATTTAACGTTTATTATTGTTATTTTTATTATTTATTTGTAACCCATCATACAGACAACAAAAAAGACGGAGTACAGCAAAGACAAAAGAAAGAAAAATACACTTGAATAAAGGTAAATGCACCAACTACATAACAGCAATAACTTCTACTAATGACATTGCGTAGCATGAACTATTGCTGGAGAATCGCATGCCACTGGTGACTAATAATTTTTCTGTTAAACTGTTGTATTTGTTTTTCTATTGTAAGTGTGGGATCAGCTATTTTGTATTTTCTGATCAGGTAAGTGTAGCGTATCCAGGGTGGAAACCTTAGTAGGTATTTTGCGTATTTAAAGAATATCGATTGCAATTTGTGCTTCGTAGTTTGCGGGAAAGTTCGCCAGAAGGGGCTAAGGTACAAACAGTGAGGGAGGACCAGTGCGTTGTAGAGCCGTGCTAGGGTCATTCGATTAAAGCTGAATTTTTTTGCTACCAATTTTCTATATGCAAAGCTCGTTCGTTTCTCGAGATGCTTAATGAGTATCCTCTTGTATGCTTTAGTGTCTGGCCAATGGGTAACCCTAAATATGTAATATGGTCAGCTGCTGCTATGTTAGTGTTACCGAGCGTGATGGATTCGGGCTTCAGCGTGTCAGGCCAATTGAACAATATCACTTTCGACTTCGAAGCGTTGAATTCAAGACCAATAGCTGCAAACTCTCTTTCAAAAATTTCAAAATTTTCTTCAATTCTTCCAAGTTCACGGGCAATGTATAATAAGTCACCAGCAAAGCAAACTAGGGAAAGATCTATACTTTTAGAAATGCAAAATTTTAGATAACTTCTTTGTGCAGGAATCACGCTATTATTGAAAGCTGGAGCAGAAGTAGGTGCGCCTTGACGAGCACCCTTCTTTACGGGGATTCTAACAGAATTTGTTTACTTCTCATACTTGATCTTGATTTCGGGCTCAAGGTTTTCATATATATCTCTCAGGGGTAATAGAGTGTCATATTGGACGCCGCGCTTCGCCATTTCAAGTACAATCTGTTCGTGTATTAATGAGTCAAAAGCTCGTCATATATCATGTATGCCAAGAGCGACAGATTCGCCAGAATTTCCGGCATCCAATAGTACTGAAACTACCGCACTTAAAGCATGTCCACATCCAAGCCCAGGCTGGAAACCGAACTGGAAAGGCGGTGTGTAGCATTTCATATTAATTTCCTCAATAATCAAAAGTTCGAATATCTTACAAAAAGTAGTAGATAGTGTTATAGGTCGAAATGATGTGCATTCCCAAGGAGGCTTTCCCTTTTTTGGTACCGGTGTAAGACTTCCAACGCAGAACGTACTGGGAACAATACCTTGTGCAAAAATCATCTGGAATAAGAGAGTTAAATTTTCAATAAGCAGAAACGACGGGTTTTGTACGTTTGATATTATAACGTTTGATATTTTGGTTAATAATATTTGATATTTGGTTGATAAAGTTAGATATTTAATGTTTATATAATAACGTTTGATATTTTGGCTAATAATATTTGATATTTGGTTGCTAACGTTTGATATTTAATGTTTATATAATAAAGTTTGATATTTTGGTTAATAATATTTGAGATTTGGGTGATAATGTTTGATATTTAATGTTTATATAATAACATTTGATATTTTGGTTAACAATATTGGATATTTGGATGATAACGTTTGATATTTGGTTAATATCTAGCAGCATTTTATATTTTTCATTGCAAACTTCCTTAAAAGGCTACAACATCTTAAAATCATTTTAAGTGCCTCAGCGTCGGCCGACTGTCACAAGGACAAAGGATGGCGCATTAGTGAATTCTCCCAGGGAATAGCCATCGTTGAGAGCTATTGAGAATTTATGGTTTGACTATGAACTTTGATTGTAAGAGAATGAAATTATGCCTCCCTTTTGTCAGTAAGCTTATCAACCAAAATGTTTAGCATAACAGGAAACTCCCAAAGCTGTAAAATTGCTCGAATGACATTTCTTTTGAGCGTATTTCCAGCGTTTTCCTAACAGATAACAAACAAAAATTTAAGGACTGTCCTTTCAAGAGATTTAAAAAGAAAATCCTGCTCCGTTTAATTAAAAAAAAAAAATCACACTTTTTGATGTTGTAGGTTATACTAAAACTGAATGCCTTTATTTCCAGCACAAAACGGGAGAAGTCATTGATTTTTATAAAATTTCCGGGATAGTAAAGATTTTAAATTTCAAATTTTATATTTTAATTTTTTTTGTCGTCTAATTTTTTAAATTTTAAATTAAGATTTTAAATTTTTTTTCGTTTATTCTGATCTCTTGTCCAAGCTCTACAAGTTATGGCAACATCAACCAATCAATTCTCAATAGCTTGGCCACACAAACTAAAAAATTTTATGATGGACGATAGGTTAATCCTTTAGCGTACCGTATCGTCTTCATTGTATGGCTCCCAAAAAGTATTTCAAAAACCTAAGCTACAATACTCCCGTGACATCTAATTCCACTTACCAGCAAACGGATTGATGAAGCTAAAGCTGTAACACCTCCTGGTCTGATGACAGACTGTGTTCTGAATCCTCTCAGTATTGTCGTGACTCTGAAGTCAAACTGAACCCAATTTTCACCACCTGATGGTTCTGATCCACACCATCCTCCTTTACTGTTTAATCGGACTTTCTAAAAGATAAAAAGTTGGCATATAGACTATTCTGTGCAATTTTAATTAGTCTGATAGGATTGGGTCCAATAGAATACATTGGGGGTCCTTCCGGCTCTCACACTTCTAATCTTTCACAATAAGAAATTATGTTAGAAAAGCTGTGAATCCCAATAATGTTCATAGTATTTCTCAAAGCTCATTTTAGAAATGCTAACTAAAAAATTTTAATGACGAAACACAAAAGTGTTCTGTCAATTCTGCCTAAGCAACTCTGCCTAAGTGTTCTGCCTAAGCAATCACTAACAACACTGTTTTAATAATACACACATCAAAGCGGAAATTTTGAAGACGATGAATTGTTGAAGAAAACTAATTGAACCTTTCGTCTAACAGCCGTCCTTGGCGAAAAAACACGAAAACACGAAAAAACACGAAAGAAAAAATTCAACTTAAGATAAAACGATAAAATTAAAACTAAACCATTCCTAACCGTCGTAACCTTAAAACAGTTCTAAAATCAGGGCCTTATCCACGTTTTTTGTTCGTGGGGGGGGGGGGGGTATTTTTCTGGGGGGAGGGAGGTACAAGAAAAACTTTTAAAAACGAATCAAAAATTTCTGTATATATGTGTTTTTACGTTTTTACGAGTAGGACAAACATTTTAGAGGGGGTGGGGGGCTCAAACCTCCTAACCCCCAGCCCTGTATATAGCCTAACCTAAACTTCTTACTTTAATGATGTTGGCACTGTTTCACTGATGATTTTAATTAAAAAATTTTATTTTCTTATCGGAAGTTGAATTTTATCTTTATTCTACTTTTGGTTTGGCTGAGGACGGGAATTTTACATTTAGCCAAAATATTCAGTTAATTTTCTTGTACTATCCAGTCTTTAAAATTGCCTCATTGCTTTGTTCTCTTTATTGTTTGTATGATGGAGAAGCAATGTGGTCTTTTTCATTATTTGTTTCAACAAATCGCGCCACTAGAATAGTTAGATTTCCAAGCCAAAGTTCTAATAAAATTCTTTCTTCAGCTTCTTCAATTCATTATGTCGTCAGTTCTCTCACAGCTTTTATAAACTGTAGTCGCAAATTAAATGACGCATAGTCTTTCAACAAACGTGTCTAATTATTGTTCCCCAATCGTAAAGGGAATATACGCTATAAGATTACAGTTGGTTTATGGTTTACACAGTTGTTTTTTTTTTCGCCAGCTTATAACTTCCGCTTGATTATACCAACCTAAACCTCCTTCCTCCGATAAGGGTATCAAGTGTGGGCCCTTAACTTTGACATACGGGATGTCTAGATTGATGTTGGACATTCCTGAATTTGGACTTATGTGACTTGACGAAGCGTTTATGTTTGACTAAGAACCACACCATTTTTAATCAAAATATAGGTTTCATTATTTACAATAGGAATATTCCCTTTTCTATTTTTTTCAGTTGCTGATTTTCCTTTTTCCTTTATTTGAGTTTTTTACGTTATCAGTGCATGTAAATGTTGTTTTCACCTGCTATTTTGCAAGACCTCCTAGATTGTCCCTACGAATGAAACATACTCTGTTATTATTATTTTGTAATAAATATCTCTGTCTCTCTGTAGAATACCAAAGTGGACCACCTTCTTCGACCAACTTTAATGTAAAGCTGAAAATGGAAATTCTGGAATTTCGTTCAGGGACTTCAAATCAAGTCAAATTAATTTACTTAATATAAAAAATACAAACAAATTTACAGCAGCCATCTATAAGAACCCGAAGGTTTGTTTACGATGGCTGCAAATCCATTATTATAAAGCTCTACAACTACTACATAAAAAAAAAAACATCCACATAACAACTATCTCTTTGCGGGGAAAAATCAGCATTTGAATTAAATCATCATAAAGAACATCTCCTACTCTAAAAGGATTACTCTCTAGAAATCGCAAGTGAGAAATATCACCCATCATCCTTACAACTTCCACTCAAAAAAAAAAGAAAAAAAAAAAAAAAAAAGAGCAACAACAGAGGTAAGAAAAAAAAGGAGACACTTCTAACTACATCAACTATTAGAAATTCAATAAGTATCAATTAGGCTATAGAGCCGACAAGGTGCGCTTTGGCTGGGTAATTTCGCGAAAATGCGACCTTGCGACATGCATGTCAAGAAAACTATGTTACATTTTTTCTTCTGTAAAAAATATGTGTTTCTGGATGATTTCATAGTTGACCGCCTTCGTCTTTTCAGTTTTAGCTTCGGTCTTAGTTTCAGCTTTCAGTTTCAGTTTTCAGTTATTTAGTTTTCAGTTTTAGTTTTCAGTTTTGGTTTTCAGCTTCGTCAAAGCTGAAAATCTCTGCAGGTGCTCTGCTTTCTCTGCAGGTGAAGCAAACTGTGTTATAAATTCTTTTAGTAACAAAAGTCTATGTCTCTCTGTAGAATACCAAAGTAGGCAACCTCCTTTGACCAGTTTTAACGCAATTCGGAAAATGCACAAGTTTACAATGAAAGTAAGACAGAACAACACTGCCAGAATCCAACACTTTTTAACGGGACACAAAAGTTTTGTAGTAAAACGGTCATACCACCCCCTTTTCCTGAAAAGGACTAGTGCCTTTCTTTGTCTAAATACTTATATGTGCCTAGTGGTGTCAATTCAAGGAAATTAGGGAGGGGTAAAAATATATTTTTCAAAATCTAAGGTTGATTTTTTTTTTTTTTTTTATTTGGTGCAATAAAAATAAAAAAGAACACGTTTCAACGAAAATAGAAAAATCAAGGTAGTTTTCAAAATATAGGGAGGAGAGATATCTTGGGAGGTCAATGCCATCCTCAGTTGACACCACTACACCTGTCTTTTTTAACTGATTGACAATTTTATCATTTTTTCTTACTTTTTTTTATTATTCTGCAATGTTTCCAAGGGACTAGTTCTCTGGGGAATTACAATATCCACCCTACATGAAATTAGGCTCCTTACGAGCATTAGTTGTGTCAGTGAGAATTAAGATTAATGGCTAGTACAAAAGCTAGTTTTCTGACTCATCCAAAATCTCAACAGCCAGGAAGTGGCTTTCTGCCCATACACGTTTTCTAAGGAAAATGATGCAGGAAAAGAGTGAGAGCGACAGAGATAACTTTATTGGCCAGTCTTAGTTCACTAAAATGACAATTTTTTTTTAGAAATTACTGATTATTATTGGGTCTGTTAAGATCATTTCCACTCTTTAAAAGCTTACCACTGCTTACCTCTTTTGGGAACCCAGGCTCAAATCCTGAAACAGTTATCAATTCATTTGGGAGGGCACCAGAGCCTAAACCAAGGTCTGTTACAGGTTTGCATTCTAAGCTTGGCGTAAAACCGGTCTTACATTCACAATGAAAAGACCCTGGAACATTCTCGCAAACGGTGGACGCTCCATCACACTGCTCCATGACACATTCATCGATATCTGTAAAAACAATTATTTTAATGCCTTTTTGTAGATTAAACATACGACTTATCCAATAGCTGAGTATTTAGATGACCTTACAAAAAATAATTATGTTTTTTTTAAGCGGTAGGATCTGTCCCCCTGAGATTCGTCCTATAGGCGCTTTCAATGTATCAAATATAGTGGTCTAACAACAGACGTTTCCCTATTTTGACTTCTTTATACATATCACATAAATCTGTCACCTAGGATAAGACCTTAGGCGTTCTAATGTTAAGTTTTCAATTAATGAACGGTGAGTTCATGATACGGTCAAGGTAAATTTTTTATATCTTCGACCTCCTTTATTTGACAATCAGGAGTTCATCTTTGACATCTGTTTGTCTGTTCCTACCGCAAAACAGTTGTACTCACGGAGGGAAAGTGGATAATCACTCCATAGCTAAAGAGTATCAATACCATAGTATCATCAAAGTTGAGTCTAAAACAAGTTCTTCTGCAGTATTAAACCCACTCTGAATTATTTTTCCCACTCTAGGTATCCTTGTCTGTACCTAGAAAAGCCTTGACATATATCTAGGTATATACATGGAACAAACATCATTATCAAAATTCCGGCGTATTTCCCTAAATTTGCATTGATAATACATTTTTTATGCAAAATGTGCATTGATAGGGGGTAGAGAGGGGATTAATTACCCCTGCCAACATTTCTTTTGTCCCTCCTAGATTATGAAAAAGACCCTTTTAGATATTTTCGTTGGAAAAAAAACAATCAATAAAACAACTGAACTACCCTCTCCCATAGACTTTGAAAAATATATTTTGCCTCCTCTCAACATTTTAGTGAATAACATCCCTGCCCAGGACTTTCTATATTCGATTTAAAGTTTACATAGCTTTCCCATGAAGTGTTTTCTTCTTTTCATATAGATATTGTATTAATTATCTTTCAATATATATTCGCGAAGCCTTCATTATTATATGGAATGATCGCGATTTTTTTTAATGAAATTCCATGACCTCAATTAAATATAAACCTTCAAAATGCAAAAATTTGGCAATAGTTCTTGCCTTTTAGCAAGCCAGTTTGCCTTCATATTATTTTGCGTGGGTGGAGTCGTGATTAATGTTTAGTTTTACTTTCAAAGTAAAAATTATCATCATAAAACAGAAGATTAATAAAATTAGATGAACTGAAATTTAACTGCTTCTCATAACTAAAAGAAAATATATTAATAAAGGGTAAAATTTTTGCAATGGGACATTGAAAATAAAAGCAACTTTTTAATACAAATTCAGTAATAAAAGTCAAAATCAAGGCCGTATCCAAGGGGAGGGGGTTGAACTTCCCCTCCAAATGTTTGTCTGACTCGTAAAAACATAACAAAAATGGATATAAACAAATTTTGTATGTGTTTTTGAGGTTTTTTTGTGTACCCCCCCCCACGAAACAAATTCTTGTATAAAACACCCCCCCCCCCCCAAAAAAAAAAAAAAAAATCCTGGATACGGCCTTGGTCACGACATTTCGGCTTCACATCCAGAAGTATTTATCAACGAAGGAAAAAAAATAGCCTGAACAAAACACAGAAAAAAATACACGAATACTATGCAAAAAACAAATGGCACAACGAAAGGAAATTTTATTAATTTTTTCTTAAAAAAGTGGAACCTTTACCCTAAATTGATACTTCAACCCTACATCCAAGAGCCATCCTCAGCAAAACAAATGAAAATATAAAAGAATCTCGCTCTAGACTCTTAGAATCCTGGTTCAACTCCCCTGAAGTAAAGATGCTAAGACTGTTTTAAAAAGATTTTAGTTTTAATGGTCGTATTCTAATATAAGTTTCTTTTATATTTTTTTATTTGTTTTGCTGAGTACCGCCCTTGGAAATAAGGTCGAAATATTCATTTAGGGTAAAGGTTCCACTCTCTTAAGAAAAAATCCCTGTTGTTTCTACTTGCTGTTTGTATTTATGATGGAAATTCAGTGTGGTCTTCGTTGTTATTTACGCCAGAATATAGTAAAGCGTGTTACAAAGTTGTCTTTCAAGTACTCCGTGCAGTGTGTCTCCTCTTCCAGGCATTTCTAACCTGCAGGCAATTTACCATTTCTTAACATGTAGGCTCCTCTTGCAGGCAATTCTAGCCTGTAGAAAATTTACCATTTTTAACCTGCAGGCTCCTCTTGCAGGCAATTCTAACCTGCAGGCAATTATAACAGCAGCAACAGAAATAACAGCGTCACAACAACATGCAACAGCGAAAACCTTATTGTAACAGAAATTAATAGGTTAGTGGAAGCGTACTTATTTGTTACTTTAGAGTTCCTTGTCCAGGGCCAATATATAATGAGATTTGGAGAATTTGGGATGATTAACAGGGATATTCGGGATGAATTTATAATTTAGTATACTTTCAGGAAATAATTTAGATGTATTATTTATAGTATTTGGATTAGATCCTTCTAGATTATTATAATTATACTTTTTTAGATTAGATAATTTTGGCCACTTTATATCATTTAGAGGAATTTTTGTACAATTTAGTCTTGTTTAATAATTTGGCAATTTTAGTTTAAATTATGAATTTATAATTTAGTGCAAGCATTTTAATTTAATATAATATTAAGTTCACACAGCTCTCTTATCAGCTTTCGAAAAAAATTGCAAAAATCGAGAAAGGAACAAAACAAAACTGAAAGGAAAAAAAACTCACCTTGGCAAACTGGCACATTTACAAAATCGCCATCGGGGCCACATCGAATTATAGAAGAGCCATTAATTCTAAATCCTTTATGACACTGTACTCGGGCTTCATCGCCAAAAGCATAATTTCGGGTTATATTTGTTATGATACCATTCGATATTGTTGGCAACACAGGACAACGCACTCCTGAAAACAAATAAAGCTCGTGGTAACAGTGACACAGTAGAGAAAAACATTGCTTACTGTCCTTTACTTTCTATCTAAGACGTATGTTCTAAAGTCATTAGTTTATTCTTGTGACAAGACTGTTCAACCTTGTGACAAGCTTGTCAACCAGATTGACAAGCTTGTCAAACAAGCTTGTCAACCAGCTTGTCAACCAGATAAGTATACATCAGAAAAAGGAGCCAAAGAATCGTCCTTTTCTACTCGTTACTGCAATGGGAAATTTTAGCAAGTAAATGCGTTTTTATTTAATCAATTACCCGGTAAATCCATTTACTGGGTAATGGATTTACCGCAAGTAAATCCATTACCCGGATCAAGCTAGTTAGTGCAAGTGATCAATTTCAAATGTATACATAAGCAAAGCAGGAGTTACAGGGTGTTGTACACTTACTTACAAGGGGTTCCACAAGAATCAAAATAAGCTTGTAATAGATTTTAAATTAAAAGTATTTTTTTTATTTACTTGAAAAAGATCCTTCCCCCACCACCCATCCCAAAATTATTGCAAGAATTCACGTCTATCAAAATATTTTGAGCATATTTTTTCTCTCTGCATGAATTTCGGTACCTAAAACTATTCAGCCACCGAAACATACAAACATACAAACATACAACATACAAACAAGCTCGAAATGTACTTTCCATGTTTTACTGTTAGAGTAAAACTACAAATTCATAACTTATTTATGCAAGTCAGCAAAAAAAACGTAAGTTTTTTTTGGAAAATTTGTCCTTTTAGTGAATTCATCTTTTTTTATCTTTGTTTTTATTTGTTCAATTTTTAATTCTTATTTCAGAGCCAACTTATTTGAATTGTGAATTAGAAATAATTTTGGAGAATATAGCATAAGTTAAGAAACGGGAAAAACTAATGTTAGAGCATTTAGATTTAATTGTCAGATCCCGAAATTGGTCTAAAGCTTAACCAAACAGGGGCTTAAAGTAACCTTTAATATTGGACTCACTTTCATTTTTAAAAAAAGAAAATCTTGTAAACTGTATATATGAGTTTAAAATTAATGAAAGCTTGCTGTTTATAAGCTACTACTACTACTACTACTAACAACTCACCCCAGCACCAAGCCGCCCGAGGCCAACGCAGCTACACACGCTCCTACTGCATTCTATTCCATTCAAAGCTTCCCTCTTTACGCCCTTCCAGGAATTTACATAATTTTCCTTAAATATTTCTTTACGACATTCCATCTTTCCGGCTTGTTGCTGCGGTGAGTTGTTAGTAGTAGCAGTAGTAGCTTGTAAACAGCCAGATTTCATTAGTTTGACCTAACTTCTAACTTAACTTGACCTAACTTCTTTACTTCTAACTTCGGTGAATATTCAGTTTGCAGACTTTTCACATCAGGGCTAAAAGATTCGTCTCTCTGACTAGTGAAACAGCGTATAATTAAATAAAAGCTTTCTGCTTATGCGCTGGTTAAAATTTATTTGTTTCGGTGAATATTCAGTTCACTGTTTATTTCGCATTTGGGCTAAGAGATTCGTCTCTCAGGCCAAAGAAATTGCGTTTAAAAATAAAAGCTTTCTGCTAGTGCGCTGATTTATTTCGGTGAATATTCAATTAGCTCTAGTTTCGTGTCAGGATTATAAAATCTGTCTTTCGAACACTGAAATTGTGTTTAAAGTATTAAGTTTTCTGTTTACGCACACATAAAAATGTGCTACTGGTTTCGGTTAATGTTCAGTACGCCATTATTTCCTATTAGAGTTGAAAGATTAGTCTCTCCGGCCGGTGAATTTACGTTTAAAATAAATAAACTCTTATTTATGTACAGGTAATTATGTACAGGTAATTATGTAGTAATCCTCTTATCTATGTACAGGTAATTATGTACAGGTAATTATGTATTAATCCTCTTATTTATGTACAGGTAATTATGTACAGTTAATTATGTATTAATCCTCTTATTTATGTACAGGTAATTATGTACAGGTATTTATGTATTAATCCTCTTATTTATGTACAGGTAATTATGAATAATTTATTTTGATGGACATATGATTCACTTTTATTTCACATCAGAGTTGAAAAATTCGCTTCTTCGGCTAGTGAATTGTTTAAAATTAATAAAAGCTACTTGATAACGAGCCACCTTAGAAAAAAGTACAATTGATACTCTTCTTTTTAGATAGGCATACAAAAACTGTTTTTTAGGAAAGATACAAATCAGGCATTCTAGCAAAAATTCACATAGTGACATCACCAAGTCAGTTACGCCCAAAAAAACTTGCCGTTTTCAGTCAAAATATAGCTAAATAATTAAGATATGGAATTAAAAAGACTAGCGCTGTACCATTAAGCGACAGACGGTGGCAGGAAGCTTGCAAAAAAATCATATTCTTCTTAAAATAAAACCAATATTTTTTCTTTTTCAATTACAAAATGTAGTCCTATCTTGAGCAGTTATCAAATTTTTGAACCCGTGGTTCAAATTCCGAAAAATATTTTTAATTTACTTACGTGAACACTGTGGAACTCCAGCCGACCACGTTCCATTGCTTTGGCACAAAAGAGTTGGTATTCCTGTCATCACGTACCCAGGATCACATTCAAATTTGATGACAGTTCCGTAGTTTCTGCCACCACCGTTTAATAATGTGGCATTGGCATTTTCAACCCGTTCAATAGGGGGGCACATCGAAGCTAGAAAATATTTTACGAATATTAGAAACATATCATCAAACTTTTTTAGATATTGTATCAGAAAAAAAATTGTATCCAATAGACTTGTTACCAAGAAGACTTTTAACCTTTTTTTTGGCTGAAGTTATATAAATGCATTTTTCAAATTAACAAATTTTTCAATTTTTCAATAAATTCAATATTGAAATCACTTCACTTCACTTCACTTAACGCTCTTGCTCAGCAGGGTCACCAGCGTAGAGAGAACTGGTTGACAGCGATATCAGTCTTTTCCAAGAAGCCCTGTCCAGGGCTAAGGATGGGGCCTCATTTGGGTCGATGCTGCGGTTGAAGAGGCGTTTATTTATAACATCATCCCGTCTGGTTCGTGATCTCCCTCGAGGACTTTTCCAGACAATCGAGGAATTGAAGTCCGATATGATCATAGCAGGGGTAGTTGGCGGGAGGCGGAGTAAGTGGCCGTACCATCTTAGAGAACGAGCTTCTACATGGGTGGAGAGGTTCGCCAACTTGAAGGTCCTCAGGATCTCAGTAGGGCGGATCTTGTCATACCATCTGAAGCCTTCAACTCGACGCAGGTGTCTATTTAGGATGGCATCGACCTTTCTTAGCTGTGTCTGGGCTATCGGCCATGTCTCAGAAGAGTGCAGAATGATGCTTGAGACTGTGGCGTTGTAGATACGGGCTTTTGTAAGGCGACTAATTTGCGGTTTGTGGAAGACTGCTCTCAGGATCCGTCCGAATACAGAGTTTACCTTGACTGATCTGGCTGAGATTTTGGCGTCAGTTGTGCCATTTGATGATATAATTAATCCGAAATAAGTGAACTGCCTTACCAAGACAACAGCTTGGCCTTTGATCGCAACAGTTAAGGGTGATGTCGATGCGATTTTTTCTGTGGGCATGATCTTCGTTTTCTTCCAGTTGATTCGCAGCCCAACTCCGGAGGCAGTGGAGGAGAGCGTCTCGAGTGCAGACTTAAGTTGGTCGACCTTTTCGCTAAGGACGGCTACATCTTCGGCAAAGTCAACATCAGACAAAGTCATCCCGGTATAACTTATGCCAAAAGGGTGGACACGGTGTGTCTTGTTCAAAATGTGGTCGATGACGCAGTTAAACAGCTCAGGTGCAGCAGTGCAACCTTGCCGTACACCATTTTTGATCGGGAAGGAAGAAGAAAGCTTCCCGTTAACAAGGACGGCACTTTCTGTGCTGCTGTAGAGTTCTTTAAAGAGGCTGACTATCTTTGTTGGTAGGCCCGCAGCTAATATTGAAATCGAATAATTCAATATTAAATTAACTAGGTCAATGTTTTTAAGTTTGCTAATAATTAGTATTTAATTTAATCAATTTGCATTAATATTACTAAGTAATTTATTTATATTTGATTAATTAATTAATTTACCCAATTAATTTATGTTAACTTAACTAATTAGAATTTATTTTATAATTTATTCAATAATTAATAATGTTAATTGTTAATTAAGGCTGGTTAATATTATTAATTTAATTTATTATTTTCCAAGGAAAATAAAGGGTATCCCTAAAAGAAAAGCACTGAACGCCAGACTTGAACAGCCCTTTTTTTATTTGGAGTTGTTGGCAACATTGTATTTGCGTATCTTTTTATCACCGATCATTGAGGTTACGTTTTGGTACTATGCTCTTGTTTTCTACTGTGAATTCGTAAAGGTGTGGTAAATTGGATCTATAATCGATTCAAATCCGACGCTCTTCTTGAGACGCCCTTCCCATATTTGAAACATATTATCTAACACATTCTTCAATGAGTTATTTTTGCATAATGACCATACTTAATACCCAGCAAACTTGTTATCCAAAAAGATTGTCAATTTTTTGCGACGGAAGTTACATAAGATTTTCCAAAATCTTCTCTGTAAATTGTTGTTTTAATTTTGTATACTTTTGTAATCCTCAAAAAATAGTATCGTGTGCACTATTTTATTTTGGGTTTTGATCCACATAAAGAGATACCGGTTTGGCAGCACTAAAGAAGACTTTCTGATTCCCTGCACCCCTACACGTCGGTGAAGGAGATATAGGGTGAAAAGGTTTTGTTTAAGGTGGAATTTAAATAAGGAGGAATTGAAGTATATTATTGAATTAAGGAGGAATAGTTTTTGCCCCTTGGGGTAAGAAGGAATTGTTTAGGGGGGAGGCAAGGGAAAGATGGTCCTTACTTTTGCCCGGTCTGTGGAAGTATGGACAAGAGTGTGGGTCATGTCATGTATGAGTGTGAAGAATTGAGTGAGTAGAGACAAGAAGTGTATCGAGAGCGTAGCTTTGATGAGAGATGGCTGGTGAATGTAATGAAGGATGATTGTTTTGCAAGTGTTAAAAAGTTAGAACGATTTCTCAGGTTGGCAATTCAACACAGAAGTAGATTTTTGTGATTTGCATTTATGTTATGTAATGTTTATGTTAATTATTTAAAAGTGAATTCCTTTTTTTGTTTAGTATTGAAATAGCCCTATGGCTTTTAGCCTAATAAAACTTACTTACTACCTACTACTAAACTAAAAATCAAGTGTGAAATAGCACAAAAACACACAAACGAGATTATTTGGGAGGCTAGGCTTAGAAGAAAGGAAAAAGAGACTATGTCTAAATATTTTCCTCGACATAATTGAGTTAGTTCTCCTTTGAAACAATACTGACAAGCACCCTTTTTCCTTTTTTTCTTTTTTTGAGAAAAGTAACATTTCCTGTTTTAGAATCTCTACGTTTTTATGGGACAAATTTTATTTTTTTGGACGAACGCGTCAGGCAGCCTTAATAGGAAGCTAGAATGACAACAAATCACTCTCACTAATTGTTATTGAAGACAATGTATAACAAAGATCACGACAAACCCTTGTTTCAAGACCTAATTATAGGTTTACGTTCATTAACTTCATGTTTAATTGTACTTTTATCCTTGAAAGGTTTTTTCAAAAAGACGCAAATCATCAATTATTTTCTCTTATTCATTTTTTGGTACTTGGAATATTTAATACAATAATTAGTGTTAATTACTAAATAATTAATGAGCAATTTCCTTTTTTATTAAAGTCCTACTTCTACGACCACAAACAACTATAGCACCAAGATATCTGGGCCGACACAGCGACCGACGCTCCTCCGACCCCAGACCCCACGACCGACTTCAGCTTGTTCAAAGCTTAACTGCTTACCTCATTCCATGAAATTCTATTTACGTTTAAATCCCCCTCCCCCCTGATTTGGAAAGCTTTTCGTTTGGACCAAGATTTGTGGAATCTGGGGCCATTTATTATCCGTAAAGCGTGGCCTAGCCATCTTAACCTTTTTTCATTATAGACCTAGAAAATGGGATCAACCACACTCTTATTACAGCTTATTATTTATGTTCTAAATCTACTCTATTTTATTTCTGTTTATATTCGTACAGCTTATTGTTTATATTTTACTTCTACTCTATTCTAATTCTGTGTATATTCGTGCTACTTACCGTCTATATTTATTTCTCCTTCAACTCTATTCTACTTCTGTTTATATTCATACGGCTTATTGTTTATACTCCACTTCCTACTTCTAC
Organism: Artemia sinica; assembly: GCA_027921565.1. Classification (NCBI taxonomy): domain Eukaryota; kingdom Metazoa; phylum Arthropoda; class Branchiopoda; order Anostraca; family Artemiidae; genus Artemia; species Artemia sinica. Next base: position 45,608,677 of record CM051273.1, on the reverse strand, counting down.
TCTATTCTACTTATATTTATATTAAATAAAAAAACAAGTTTTTTTTAACTGAAAGTAAGGAGCAACATTAAAACTTAAAACGAACAGAAATTATTCCGTATATGAAAGGGACTGTCCCCTCCTAAACGCCTCGCTATTGTATTTTTTGACCATGCTGAACAAAAGGACTATCTCAAAATTTTTATCAGGTGACTTTGAGAAAAAATGAGCGTGGGAGGGGGCCTAGTTACCCTCCATTTGTTTTGGTCAGTTAAAGAGATATTCTAAGACCACTAGGTCACTACGATCACCCATAGAGAAAAAAAAAACAAAAAAAAAATAAATAAACACGCATCCGTGATCTTTCTTCGGGCAAAAAATACAAAATTCCACATTTTTGCAGATTAGCAGCTTGAAAATTCTATAATAGGGTTCTCTAATACGCTGAATCTGATGGTGTGATATTCATTAAAGTTCTATGAATTTTAGGGGATGTTTCCCCCTTTTTTCCAAAATAAGGCAAATTTTCTCAGGCGCTCAACTTTTGATGGGTAAGATTAAACTTGATAAAACTTATATATGTGAAATCAGCATAAAAATCTGATTCTTTTGATGTATCTATTGGTATCAAATTCTGTTTTTTAGAGTTTCGGTTACATACGGCTCATTGTTTAAATTCTACTTCTACTCTATTCTACTTCTGAATACATTCGTACGGCTTATTGTTTACGTTCTACTTCCTACTTCTAGCGCATTCTACTTCTGTTTTCTATTCGCACAGCCTAATGTTTGTACATTCCGGTTCTACTCCATTCTACTTCTGTTTTCGTTCGTACGGCTGATTGTTTTTATTTTACTTCCTACTTCAATTCTATTCTACTTCTGTTTATATTTATACGGCTCATTGTTTAAATCCCACTTATACTCTATTCTACTTTTGCTTACATTCATGCGGCTTATTGTCTGTATTATACATCCTACTTCTACTATACTCTACTTCTGTTTGTATTCGCACAACCTATTGTTTGTATATTCCGCTACTGCATAAAAATCACGTAGTAAACCTGAAAAAAAAATTTACCTTAAAAGATAACATGAGAAATGTTACGCCTAAAATCGCTATGAAAAATAACATATGCTACATCAAATGACATTCAATAAAAAACAATTTGTAGTTGTTGTGACTGTAATTAGGAGCCAAATTGGTAATACAAAAGATGGTATGTACCATTCTTATCAAATCTAGGTTTACAGTTGAGTTTGCTTTTGAAAAATTTCGTTTTTACAGGCACGTTATTTTGCACCCGGCGTACGGGAACACAGCCTGGATTATAAGCAAATAATATGGATTTTATGGATTATAAGAATGGATATGGATTTTATTATTATATGGAATATGGATTATAAGAAGGCTAGTCTCATTTTAGGGTGTAAATTTTGGGATATATTTCTACTAAAAAAATGGAGCTTTCAGAACATTGCACCTTCTATGGCTACGCTATTCTACACCAGGCGTGTGATAACACCCCCTGGAATAACGAAATAAGGCTTGTCTTTTTCCCAAAACGTTATCTATGTTGCTACAGCGTTACCTGCACAAAGGGGAAGGTCCTCCCACTCTCCATCTTCCAGACAGGATATTGTCTCCGTACTTCTTCCTGAAGGGAACCCAAACCCAGCGTAGCATTGGTAAGTTGCCTCTCCTCGATAAGTTACATTTGTTGCTTGAATTGCAAATCCATTATCAATCTGAGGAACGGGACCGCAATAGACCTCTGAAAAATAAAATGTTTATTAAAGAGGCTGATTGTGTAGCTGCAAAGCGGTATCTTGATGAAACTATTTGATTGACTCATCTGAGTTAACTGTTCGATGAGCCATCTGTTTCAATATAATTCAAGAAGATTATTGCAGTTTCAATGCACAGCATAAATATTATGCAATATGGAAAATTTCTATTCACTCCATTAAAGATTTTATGGACACATCACTCGCACACGTTTTGTCATGACTCCGCCTTCGCGCGGGTTCAATTATAAATTATTAGCGCATTCCGATCGGAATATAGGAGACCTATTGAAGCTATTGCTGTGACGCTTTGGGAGACTTCCCAAAGCGCGCGCTGGGATGTGTTTCATTTCTGAACCAAATTTTCCATACTGCATAATATTTATGCTATGTTTCAAGCTAAGAGTAGTCACTATCGTTGATATTCAAATGCGTTTTATGTGAATGAATCTTTCTTAATAAAAGAGCTAGAGTGAAGTCTAGATTGTGGTGGCCAAAAAGCCACAGTCCCAGGGTGACCCAGGATGGTGCATTTTGCACTAGGTGACTGGTGTTAAAAAGCCCCAGGATGGAAGAGCCCACTATTAGTTTTCAGTTTTGATTAAAATTCAGTTCTAGAAACTTTTAAAATGTGTAAAGGTTTTATATCAGTGGTGTCCGTCAGGGAGGGGGCATTTCCCACATCTGTATTTTGAAGAATATGTTGTAATGTGGTATTCCATATTTTGAGCATGTTAATTCAAAGCTTTTTTTTCGTATCTTCATAATAAAAGATAAACAAAATTCTAATGCCTCCCCTGCCCTCCCATATCTTTTGAATATGGTGATGCCACTATTTGGCACCACTTACATATATATAGTGATGCCACTATTTGGTATCAATTTCAATGGAATGTCTAAGCTAGAGCTTGTACTCTAACTAAGATTAAATTTAAAAAGGTTTTTTCAACTGAAACTAAGGAGCAACATCAAAACTTAAAATGAACAAAAATTATTACTTATGAGAGGGGGGCTGCCCCCTGCTCAATGCTTCGCTATTTACGGATCCGAAATCCGTAGCCATTTATCTCTTGTACCGTCAAAATTGTTTAAAAAGTTTCCCAAAAAGTTTCTAGCAATACTTTTTTGCAGGTTCGCGGAACCACATTTATTGATAAAAATTGTTGACAATATTTTACTCTGGACGTGGAAAGCTCGCCTCAATTCCAATTGTTTCCTCTTCTTTTCATGATCATCGATTACGCAACTATTATTATTGATTCATTTAATCAGTCCTAGAATCAGTCATTAACGAACGTGATCAGGTTAATTCAGATGACACAAGATTTGCATTCGAAAGTCGATTTTCCTTTACTGAAAAATGTGCTTCCCTTAGGAATTTACGAAAACATAGCGTACAAAAAAACAAAGAACAAAAAATTGAAGCAAACAGAAAGAAATATTAAATAATAACAAAAAAGTACAAAGCAAACAAAAAGAACTATCAAATGAAGGTAATTTTCAGTCGGTGAATACCGAAGAATAAAGCGTATATTTCGGCAAAGACCACTAGGCAAATTTGCTGTGCTGTTTTTTTTTATGAAAAAACCAAAAGATAACGCAAGTTTATCGAATTGACGTATTTTGCGCCCCCCCCCCCAAAAAAAAAAAAATCCTAAATCCACCCTTACATGTATGCAATTATTGCTCGTTCAGTAATATAGAATGCGAGATGATCTTCAAATACTCACTCACATTAGCGTTTTTCATTGATGGGAAGTTAATAGTTCCTCATCATCTTACCGGTTGAGCATAATTATTTAAATCATCTCCGAATAACGGTGAGCGACCTTTAGACACACTACAAACCTACAGATGATAGACTGGTTCTTATGACTTGACTACCAAATGTAAAAAACTGGTTCTTAAATAATTGTTAGGAAGTTGATAGATGCGTACTATGCCCATCCATTTATGTTCTATCCTCGTTTTTGTGGCTTTATTTTTCTCAAATAAGTTCCCTTTTTCAGAATCAGGAAACACCAAGGAAAATGAGTATATTTCTCTCATTGACAGAAATTTACGCAGATTTTTGTGATTAATCAAACAGTTTGTAGTAACGAACTGTAATCACAAGCGGCTCGGCTCAATAATAACCAAATCTCTATAAAACAGAGTAGGTACTTTCCCATTACATGGGCCTTTACAAGGAAACAAGTCACGAAACACCCGTTTTTGACGAGTTACTTCAAGACACCGCCATACAGTATTGCAATGCTTAGCGTGGTTTTCCATGCGTTTACGATATTTAAACTGTTGTTTTTGGGGGGTTTAGGAGGAGAAAAGTTACCTAGGTTAGGTTACGTATTTAATATATGCAATGCTTTACCCCCACCCCTCCACCCCCCTAATGTGCAAATATATAGCCCAAATTTGTTTCTAAACTATTGTATATTCATCCTATTTTGTTTCATTAGCATTGACCAAACTTGACTTTTTAGAAAGGCTCATATAATGGGAAAGTACACCACAGAATATTTATAAGGTACTTCCGTATTATATGGTACACGCTCGAGAATTGGGATCGCGAAGATGAGACAGTAACCGGTTTTCGCGGTCTTTATACCAAACAATTCGCTTCGGCGCGGCGGAAAGCTTAATTGGGTACTGCTGCATTAAACGAACTCTTTTATATACTGCTAAAGAAGTCAAGTTTGGTTAATGCTAATGAAATAAAATAAAATAGGATGAATATATAATAGTTTAGAAACAATTTTGGGCTATATATTTGCACATTAGGGTGGGGGGGGGGGGGGGGGGGGGGTAAAGCGTACCATATATTTAATACGTAACCTATCCTAACCTAGGTACCTTCCCCCCTAAACCCCAAAAAACAACAGTTTAAATATCGTAAACGCAATGAAAACGACTCTTTGCATTCCAATTCTTAATAGCGGTGTCTTGAAATAACCAATCTGGCGAGCATCTGTCCCGGTATTTGTAACACCTCCAGTTTGACATTCCATATACAGTATATAAAAAAGTACGTTTAATGCAGTTGTACCCTACATTGTAGCTATATTTCAATTAAATATTTAGTTGGTATTTCGGCTACGTTAGGTATTTAATATTATGCGTTCTTTGTGCCCCCCCCCCCCCCTACCATCATTCTTTGTTTTAGTTTTTATAAATTTGCTACTAAAGTATAGTATTTTCCTCATATTTTGCTGTATTTCATTAGCATTCACCAAACTTCACTTCTCGAGTGTGTACCATATAATACGAAAGTACCTTTTATAATAATAGTATTGACCAGCAAGAGAATTGAATTTTTATGCTAATTCCAAATACATTAAATTCATTCAGTTTAATATTGGATCAAAAGTTACGAGCCTGATAAAAAAATTGCCCAATTTTTACCATCTGATTCAGCATATTCGAGGACCCTACAGTAGAGGTTTCAAGCTCGTATGTGCAAAATGTGGAATTTTGCATTTTTGCCAGAAGAATACACTTACTCTTTGCCCTAAAGTTTGAATTTTTGTCACGGTTCCTTAAAAAAGATTGCTCAGACATAAGGCCCGTTGAATTTGAGTGAAAAGTATTTTTAAAGAACTTTAAGAATTTAGCGTAGATTGACGGTTGAAGAAGGGGCAGCCCCAGCCCCCCCCCCCTCACACACGGAATAATTTCTGTTTGACTGTATTTTAATACTATTCCTTACTTTCAATTGAAAAAAAAAACTTTTTTTATTTAATCAGACAAAACCCAAGTCCAGATAAAACAAAAATACTTGACGTTCTAACAAATTCTTTTTTTGAATGTTGATGACCACTTAATAATGCTCAACTAAGTACGTGAAGCAAATATGGTCCGAGTTAAAGGCAGTAGTATTTGCAGGTCGGAGGCCTTTGGACCTGGCCCGTCCTTGCCCCAAAATTCCAAAATTTTCATTTCAGTTTCTTAAACTTTCTTCAGAATTAACCTGTTTGTTGCGTTTTAGTTCGAGTGTGTACCCCACCCCCGAACCCCTCCTAATGAAATACAGTGCAAATGCCTGGTTTGAGCTATTTTAACAATAATAATATAAAAATAATAACCCAAAATAAATAAACCGAAAATAAAATAATAACAAATAAAACTCAGAGAGGAAAGAAAATAACAAAATGAAAAATAAAATAAAAAAAGGTGAAAAAACGAGCCAGTGGAAAACTCTCTGAGTTTCATTTGTCATGTATAGCCAGTGTGGTCTAAGAATGTATTTATAGAATAATAAACCCAAATAAAAACTTCTTTCGTAAATTTTTAAATAAATGTCTTCTTTGATACTGTCTTTCCATTTCCATTTTTTCAGGAGCATCACTTTATTTCCATACAAATTTATAAAAATGAATGCCAATGAACCTTTCGGTTTGTTAGGCCAAATGAAGCTTCCCGCACATAATTCTATATAAATAACAAAAACAAAACAATATCATCCGCCGACGGGCTAAAAACACATCATCAATACTAATTTTCAACATCATCAATATCATCATCAATATCAACATCATCAATACATAAATTTATAGCACTACTAAAAGAAAAAAAATAAATGAAACAAAATCACAATTATTTTTACAAAAATCTGGAATTTTTATACCAATAGATATATCAAAAGAATTGGATTTTTATGCTGATTTTAAACATATAAGTCTTATTAAGTTTAGTCTTAAGCATCAAAGGTTACAAGCCTGAGAAAATTTACCTTATTTTCGAAGACAAAAAGAAACGCTCCCTAAAATTCATAGAATCTTCGTTCTAGTGCCCTTATTAAGTGACTAAAAAATTGGAGGGCAACTAGGCCCCCTCCCTCTCCACTTTTTTCCAAAATCATCCGATCAAAATTCTGAGGCTGCTATTTTGTTCAGCATAGTTGAACGGCCTAATAACTATGTCTTTGAAGATATCATTACCCCCCCCCCCCCAGAGCCCCTGGGGAAAGGTCTTTAAGTTCTAAAATTTGCCCATTGTTTACATATAGTATTTTTTGTTAGGAAGTATCCATACTTTTTTTCGGGGAGAGGGGGGAGGAGGACGAATTTTCTGTTGGGGAGACTTTTCACGGGGACAATTTTCCATGGAGAGGGAATTTTTCAGGGGGCAAACTTCTAAGGGGAAATTGTATACTGGGGTAATTTGCCAGAATTCCTGTACGAAATTTCTTTATGTGTCTTGCTTTCTCTTTACTGACTCAATTTTACGCGTGGAGATGTTAAGGATAATTGTCTGGGGTAAATTTTCACCAGGATTGCATTTTTCAGAGGATATTTCCGCGGGGAAGAGATTTTTCCGTGGAGGTGGAGCCTGATTTCCCGGCGTTATTTAAAAAACGATTATAATTAAATAAAAAAAAATTCAACTGAAAGTAAGGAGCAATATTAAAACTTAAGACGAACAGAAATTATTACGTATGCGAGGGGGGTTGCCCTCTCCTCAACATCTCGCTCTTTACGCTAAAGTTTGAATTTTGTCCCAATTCTTTAAGAATGACTCTTGAAACACAAGTGCAGTTTAAATGGAATAGTAAGCTCTTTTAAAAGGACTAAAAAACTTTAGCGTAAAGAGCGAGGTGTTGAGAAGGGGGCAGCCTTCCTCGTATACGTAACAATTTCTGTTCCTTTTGAAGTTTTAATATTGCTCCTTACTTTCAGTTGAAAAAACTTGCTTTTTTATTTAATGACAAACAAAAGATCACCCTGAGTATAAGATTAAATAATAAAAACAAGTTTTTTTTTTAACTGAAAGTAAGGAGCAACAATAAACTTAAAACGAACAGAAAATTATTCCGAATATGAAAAGGGCTGTCCCCTCCTCAACACATCGCTCTTTACGCTAAAGTATGACTCTGTCTCACAACTTTATTTTTTAAAACAATAAAAAACTTTAGCGTAAAGAGCGAGGCGTTGAAGAGGGGACAGCCCCTTTCATGTACGGAATAATTTCTGTTCGTTTTAAGTTTTAATGTCGCTCCTTACTTTAAGTTAACAAAAAATTTATTTAGTTTCTGATCGTTTTTGAAATAATGCAGGTTTTGATTTTGGCTTACCGTACATGAATAATTCAAAAGAAATTTGCATATTAATTTTCGGCTAAATCTCGATAGTTGTTTAATTTTATTTACGAACGTTTTTATTAGTAATAAATATACGTAACTTACGAATTAACTTACGTAACGAACTTCTATATTCGCATTTTTTTTATTACGTATATTAGGGGGGTTTGCCCCCCTAGTCAATACCTCGCTCTTTACGCTAAAGTTCGAATTTTTTCCCAATTCTTTAAGAATGACCCCCTTAATCACAAAGGCCGTTACATAAGAATAAATAGCTCTTTGAAAGTACTAAAAAAAACTTTAGCGTAAAGAGCGAGGTATTGACTAGGGGGCGAACCCAATCACATACGTAATAGTTTCTGTTAGTTTTTAAGTTTTGATGTTAAAAAGTTTTCAGTTGAAAACTTGTTTTTTTTTTATTTAATTTCTGATCGTTTTTTTTTAATAATGCTGGGATATCCGGCGCCCACTTCATAGCAATGTCCCTTCCCCCATGAAAACTTCCTCCATGGAAAGATTTGCCCCGTAACCACCGATCAACACCCCCCTCCCACTACCAGAAAAAATTCCCCCTGAAAACGTCTGTATACTTCCCAATAACCAATATTATATGTAAACATTGGGCAAAGTTCATAACTTGCAGCACTTGCCCCGGGGACTTTGGGGGATTAAGTCATCCTCAAAGACATAGTTATCAAATTTTTTGACCATGCTGAACAAAATGGCTATCTCAAAATTTTGATCGGGTGACTTCGAGATAAATGAGCGTGGGAGGGGGCCTAGTTGCCCTCCATTTTTTTGGTCACTTAAAAAGGGCACTAGAACCTTTAATTTTCGTTCTAATGAGCCCTACCACGGTAATCTAGGACCACTGGGTCGGTACGATCACCTCTGGGAAAAAAACAACAAATAAACACGCATCCGTGATCTTTCTTCTGGCAAAATACAAAATTCCACATTTTCGCAGATAGGAGCTTGAAACCTCTACAGTGGGGTTTTCTGCTACGCTGAATCTGATGCTATTATTTTCGTTAAGGCTCTATGAATTTTAGCGGGCGTTTCCCCCTTTTTGGAAAATATGACCAATTTTCTCAGGCGCGTAACTTTAGATGGGTAAGACTAATAACTTGATGAAACTTGTATATTTGAAATCAGCATAGAAATCTGATTCTTTTGATGTATCTATTGGTATCAAATTTCTTTTTTTACAGTTTCGGTTACTATCGAGCCGGGTCGCTCCTTACTTACACTTCGTTACCACGAACTGTTTGAAAACCAACAATTTAGCACCGTCATTTTGGCAGCACTGTGTTATAAAAAAAGTATATTTTTAAAGACATATATTCTTTGCATCAAAAGCGCAAGTTTATCTTAAGCGTATAGCGTGGGGGGGTTGAGGTGGCTGCGAGACTCATCATACCTAAGAATCGTCGCGTTGCGTTTCATCGTTCCTCTTTACTTTTCTTTTCTTTGTTGTAAAATTCAAGTAAAACCCCAGAAGTGTTCATCTGGGTGACTCTAACTCTAGAGTTAAAAATAGGAATGACGTCTAGGTAACTCTAGCTAGTTGGAATGGAAATGACGCTGTATGAAAGCCTAGACGACGTCTTGATTATGCATATTCATGCGAATCTAAGCCCCAGTATGTATTTTTGGAGGTATTTTTGAGGTAGATGGAGAATATGAAATTGCATTGTAGGCTCAAATTTCCTTGATCAGTCCCTAAAACAAATCTTAATATATATCAAATTAATTTCTTCTTCTTCTCCAAATCAGTCCCCTGAACCAATAACTTGAGAAATTTCGTGGGAAATAGCCCGTACCCAGGATTGTTTTTCGGAGGGGGTTTTACTAAAAAAAAGTTCTGGGGGGGGTTACACAAAGAAACCTCAAAAAACGCATACAAAACTGTTTATGTCCATTTTGTTACGTTTTTACGGGTCAGAAAAATATTTCGGGGGGGGGAGGGTGAACCCCCTAGCCCCTCACCCCTGAATACGGCCTTGTCTAGTTTCTTTTACTTTTTGGAGGTATAAAATAGATACCTCCCACTAATTTATTTTTAATTTATTCATCCTGGTGATATCATATCCGGACATTTCTTTATAAGCATTAATCAGCATACGTAAGATCTTTTTATAGACATCATTACTCATTGAAAAGGCGTGAATAAAGAAAATCCATAATGAATAATTATTTCAATGAATTGCATACTGTCTGTCGAAGAGATGCCTACATATCATGAGTTTATGCCATCAGTGTAAGTAAACTAGCCCTTGCGAGCCCTTGACGAAAGTCCTTTACAGATATAGGAAGACTTCTCAACACTTGCAGTATTTGAAAAAGACCATGTAGGACTAAGGACGATTGCCAAATTTACAGATATAGCCCTAAGTCCTCAAGCCCAGGACATTTGATCGATCAGTCCAGGGCAAGGCCGTACCCAGTTTTTTTTAGTTTTTTTGTGTACCCCCCCCCAAATAAAATATTTGAGTAACCCCCCCCCCCCCCCGAAAATAAATCCTGGGTACGGCCTTGATCCAGGAATAAACACAAGAATGCCTTGAAGCCCAGATGAAAAAAAAAATGACAAATCACTAGATGAATTTGTGAAATAGCGAATGTTTATAAAAATCCCCATATTTTGGAAGGGGGCGAATGTCTCTCCTCTTTGCACATCTCTGGATTGCTCTCATCTTTTTTTTAGCGTATCATCGAGTTGCAGAAGACACATAGATATTTTTTTTAATGGTTGTCTTCTGGTCTTAGTAACAAAAATATTCAAAGAAATGAAGATATTGATATCAAATTTGTTGTTGATTTAAACTTGCCAGTTCCAAAAAGCATAAATTGATGGTAGTTCCAGTTTCATTGTTATCAGCCGAACCAAAGAAAAATTCATTTTTTTTCTTTCCCCGTCATAAATCTGTGACAGTTGAAGGCAACCACCAGAAAATTTGGTTGGGGGGGGGGCATTTCCCAGTAGATTGGTTCTGTGGTAATATATTAAAGTGCTTTAAATGTTTTAACTGGTAGTAATATCTCCGACAAAATTAATATCAATGGGTTTAAAATAGATTTGACGGCAACGGGGGAAGGGGCGCAGAAGCACAGGCCCTATACCTCAAAGTGAAATTTTATTATCGCCTTTCTCCTAGTGTAGACGATACGGCCAGTAGGGGCAGCGGAGAGAATATCCTCAATGCCCTCTGCCTCATGGCGCCTGTGTAACAGATAAATATATTGATGGTATCGACAATATTTTATCTTTAATCCTCACGACGTACTTTCAGAGGTAGCAAAATTTGTCCTTGAAAATCTAGAGGAGGGGTGTTTTTTTTCAAGCAAGAAGAGTCAAGACCCTCAGGCTTATGTATATATACGGTGGAGGGAGCCTTCGGGCCTTCACCCAAAATATTAAGATCACCCGTAGACCTTCTTATGTTCCCACGGTTCTCTCCATTTGTCGCCCTCCCAAAAACTCTAGGAGTCATTTCATTAAATTCCCGCTTCATCAATTTGTACGATTTTATCTGATTTTTGCTGCGATTCATCAATTTACATTTTCCTCTTCCCTCCAACCATTAAGTTAAAAACCGTAAATAACAACTTTCACATCTGGTATTTTATGAACAAACCCAGGCGCATTCCCAGGAATTTTAGGGAATACCAACAATGCAGAAGTACAAAAAATAAATTTTTGTAATTTATTTTTAAATGTCAAAAATCCAGTAAACACGCTGGAAAGATCGCATATAGAATTTCAAAGATGCCAGATGTAATCTAAAACAGGTTTCCGCTGGCTAGTGAGTTGTTGCTTACTCCGTGAAAAAAATTTAAACTTTAGTTTTTTGGGGGGTTGAAGGGGCAAAAAAAGTACCTAGGTTAGGTTAGGTTACGTACTTAATATATGCTATGCTTTATCCCCACCTCCTCTAATGTGCAAATATATAGCCCAAATTTGTTTCTATACTATTATATTTTTATCCTATTTTGTTTTATTTCATTAGCATTAACAAAACTGCACGTATCGCGTGTTTACTGGATTCTAGACAAGTAGATAAATTTTATTTGATAATTTGAATAAGAAGAGCCCAAAAATTTGGAAAAATTTATGATTTGGGGGCAGGGGATAGGCCTCCTTTATCCTTTATTTGGCATGAGCGCAGGAAAAGTATTAGAGCCCACCCCTCCCAATATTAAAGTTTCTACCATCATTGCATATGATTGTGCATAATTGTCTTTTTCCTACTTTTTCACAATTTAACCCCCTCCCCTTTCTTTGATTTAACGTTTAATGAAGTTGGCACAAGGTATATTAGTAAGTATACGTTTATCTGGGGTCACCTTCTCTCTGTCACAACCTGATGTACATCTTGATGTTCCACTTATCCCGCCACAAGTTACTCACCACAGCCGCGCCGTGCCTCTCAGTAAGCGAGAGTACACGTCTGAAACGTCTAAGTAAACGTTTATCGGGGGAGTGTTTACTCTCTGCCACCACCTAAAATACATCCTGAAGTTCCACTTTTCCTATCACACGCTTTACGCCTCTGCCACACGGCGTCCCCTCACATAACGCTTTGTACCTCGCTTGGCACACTTCCACGGTGCGTGGTGCACGCCACCTCCTCTAAAGAATTTTTGAAATTGGTCAACATTATAACACATCTTATATGCGCAACAAAAAGGCAGTGTGGTCTTCGTCACTATTTTCATCTTATATGTGGTTCATGTTTTATGGTATGATGTTAGTCACGTTTAACGATCTTTTGGTTATGTTTTATGGTACTAGTGGGCGATGAATAGCAATAGTTATCTTTTTTGATAATGGTCAACTTTCTGAGAATCAACTTTCACAAAATTAAAAAAGCTAGGTATTGTTTTATAAATTCGCTTTTAACCAAGTAGGAAATGCTCATAGCCAAAATAAATAATTATGTGGTTTGACACAATTTGGAATTGAATTGAACAACAATTCAGCAAATATTGTTCGTTAAATATCTTTTGTAACCATTTTACTGTGTCGGTCAGGGGCATATATACGGACAAGCAGCCGCTAAAGATTGCAGATTTGTGGGAGAGGTAAGAGGCAGGGGCGAATCTCCAGCATTTTTTTTTTTTGGGGGGGGGGAGGCAAGGGAGGTCCATATCCGGATCAAAGGTCCCGTCAAAGGGCATGGAATGTATAATAATTTTTTTCTTCACATTATTAGGGGGACAACTGCCCCCCCTTGCACTCCCCAAACGACGCCCCTGGTAAGAGGTGAAGGGAGATGAGTACCAGCAGCATACATACGATATATTCTGGAATCAAAACTTCGTAAATTATATGAAGAATACAGCCAAATTTCGTCAAAAAAAATTGTGCTGATTAGACCGGGCCCGAAAGCTTTCCGGATGTACGTGCCTGATATTAGTTTGAACAAAATAAGCTCTTCTAACGGGATTGGATAGATCTTTATTGGGCTATAAAAAACCAAATTGGGCCTTTAGACCTTCATCTGGCCATGATGGACCATATACAAAATGTATAATGTTGCATCGACATAGTCTTACCACAAGCAAGCAAACAATAAAGGTTCAATGACTGGTTTTTTAGTCTCTATCATGGGCGCCCATGTGGGGGAGGGGGGTGAGAGGGGATCCAGCCCCCCCCCCCCTGGCTGAATGATACTACCTTATATTTTATATTTTTGTTTTGAGATTTCTATTATACAGCATTGGAAGTGCTAAGTAGTGTAAGGTTTTTTCCACATATATAAATAGCTGAAGCCTTTTCTCAATAATTGCTTAGAAATTTTAACAATACAATTATTCTAGTATAAATAGCATTTATGTCTACCGTATGTATGCATTTATGGCCACTAGATACATTGGTAAGGAAATGAATATTATAAATTGAATAATAATTAAACTGGATACTAAGTTTTTACATTATATTTTTTATAAATATAACTTTTATGGCCAGGGACCTCCCCAGAAAATCCGGATATTTAGGCCTATTTTTTGTATTGGACAAACTGCTGGATTTTGTATGGATCGGATTTTTGAATCAAATAAAAAGAAGCCCGAATGTAATCTAAATTGTTCCTCCCCTCTCTCCTCCACCGACTGTGAAAACAAGGAGGGTCACTAGTATTAATGTACGGGGAGTCTTGGGCTTTTCCCCTCTTCAAACCATCTGAATTTCACCACTTGCACAGTGATCCCCCTTATTTTTCGTCAGATTCCATTTTCGTAATTCATCCCCTCTCCTCCAAAAACTAGTTATCTCATCAAAAAAAAAAAAATTAAAAAAAATTATTTGTCTGGCCTGTGTGACCCGTTTAATTGAAAACCATGGTAAAATTATATGACAAATTTTGATTTTAAACGACAGATTCAGTCATTTAAAGTGGACAGCCTCCACCACCACCTTCCCTTCCTGCAAGAAATGTCATGATTTTTATATTTCTTTCATGATTTTAAACATTTAGCCTTATGTGTTTTGACCATTTCACGCCACTGCTCTCATTGATTTCCCGGCACTCACGTAAAAATGTATTTCGAAGGGGCATCCATAGACCTGAAAGAACCTCAAGAGACACTACCTTTTCCCTATAACCCTGCTTTTCAAAAATATCCAATGAATACAAATAAAAAACGGCGGCAAAATCCCAAATAAAAGTGGTAATATCAAACAAGATTTAATTAATTTAAATACTCTTTTCCTTATCTGCTCTACTCGGTTTACTGAATTGGGTCAAGTGAATGCAAGAACAAAGGAAAAGATTTAAAATATAAATTTATTCTTGCTTTAGCAATTAGACAGAGCAGGTCTGAGTTTCAGCGTTGCCAATGCGATACAATTCTAACGTCTTTGGTACAATTTAGAGCTCCTGAAACAATACTCTTCGCCCGAAATGCAAGAAAAGTCAGTGAATATGTGCAAAAATCATCTTCAGACTCATCCAACCCCTGAGAAGATTTGTGACTTCCCTAAGAAAATTTAAAAAGAACGTGTCCGTTTGCCACAGGGAAGTAAACAATAAACAGGGCTGCTACATAGGCTAGGTTCAGTAATTCGTTTTCCAAAATTTTTTGATCTTATAAATCAGAATTTAGCAAAGACTTAGGCCTCAAAGCACCTTCCATGGCTCTTTTGTGTGTTGTAGATCTATTCCTGGCAGTTTTACTTTTATAAGACAAAGTTTGCGCAAGCTCTTCAAATGTGGAAAAAAAATTCCAGGGTAAGGAAAAAATATTTTACCTTGGCATTTCGGAATGTATGACTTGGTCCATTTTCCACCGATCATGCAGGTTGTATTCAAAAATTCATCGCCAGTTGCAAAAATTTGACCAAAGGGGCAGGTAAACCCAATCGCAGCTCCAAAGTGTGTATCCCTGGAAGAGGGTATCACTCCTTCCCCAAGTTTAAGTTGAGGACAGTCAGCTGAGTATACTACACGCCATCCACGCTGAGCCCGAAGTGATCCAGATTTGAAACTGATTAATAATTCCCCAGTCGACGCAGTTAAAGTCTGAGTAGGGATGACCCTGCCATTATATCCGCCACTAGGGTGGAGCTGAGCACCGAGCCCGTTTCTGCCATCATATACCTAAAGGAAATAGAATTAAATTGTACTGTTTAGTTTTCTCACATTTTTAAAATCCTTAAATTCTAGTAATATAGTAATTTTTTAGTTTAATATTTTAGTAGTTTAGTTAACACTAGACACTAGTTTAGTTACACTTAATCAAAAATATAGTTAAGTGTTCCTAATACACATTTTAGTAATTTTCAATAAAAAGGTTCTAGTGACTTTACTACAAAACATTAATACCGCTCTGAAATCTAAGGATTTTGTAAGGAGCAAATCTCAGTAAAACGCATCTACTAAAAATTTAGCAAAACAAGCAAAATCTAATAAATTTACGTGAAGTTTGTTTTGAACTATGTTGTGCAATATGTAATGAATATAGGAAATTTATCGTAAAACTACTAGTTTTTATTATAAAAATACAAATTTCCATTTTGCCTGAAGAAATAAAAAACCAAGTCTGTATCTCAAAACAAAATTTAAGGGACCCTCTCCACCAAAAATGAACGATTTCCTGAAGGGGGAGAGACGCTACATATTCCCCTTCTCGTTATTAAGCCCTTTTTATAACGCTCTCCTTTATGGATAGAACTCCTTTCTTTGGTGGTGATTCAGCGATTTTGATAATATCTTAAATAAAAAAACAAGCTTTTTCAACTGAAAGTAAGGAGCAATATTAAAACTTAGAACGAATAGAAATTATTATGTTTATGAGGTGGGTTGCACTTCCTCAACACCTCGGTCTTTACGCTAAAGTTTTTTAGTACCTTTAAAAAAGCTTCTTATTTCGAATTAAGCTTCAGGAGTTGCTCTTAAAGAATGGGGACAGAATTCGAACTTTAGCGTAAAGAGCGAGGTGTGGAGGAGGGGGCAACCCCCCTCGTATATGTAATAATTTCTGTTCGTCAATGTTTTAATATTGCTCCTTACTTTCAGTTGAAAAAAAACTTTTTTCTTTAGTTATAATCGTTTTTTAAATAACGCCAGGAAATCAGGCTCCACCTCCACGGAAAAATCCCTCCTCCTTACGGATTTTTCTCTACACAATTCAATCCTGGTGAAATTTTACCCCGGACAATTACCCTTAACATATCAACGCGTAAAATTGAGTCGGCAAAGAGAAAGCAAGACATAAGACGAATTTTGTATAGGAATTTTGGCAAATTCCCCCAGTGTAAAATTTCTCCAGAAATATTCACTCCCTGGAAAATTTCCTCCCCATGGAAAATTATCCCTGTGGAAAATAAAAATAGAAAATTCTCCCCCCCCCCCCCGACAATTGTATGGATACTTCCCAATAACAAATACTATACGTAAACAAAGGGCACATTTTGTAACTTAGACCTTTCCCCAGGGGTTCTGGGGGTCATGATATCTCCAAAATCATAGTTATTCGGATTTTCAACTATTCTGAACAAAATGGCTATCCCTAAATTTTAATCGGACGATTTTGATAAATAATGGGCTTGGGAGGGGGCCTAGTTGCCCTCCATTTTTTCTTTCTTCTTGCAAAAAATACAAAATTGCGTATTTTTGCAGATAGGAGCTTGAACCCTACACAATAGGGTTCTCTGATACGCTGAATCTGATGGTATGATTTTCATTAAGATTCCGTGAATTTTAGGGGGTGTTTACCCCTTTTTTGGAAAATAAGACAAATATTCTCAGGCTCATAACCTTCAATGTGTAAGACTAAACTTAATGAAACTTTTATATTTGAAATCAGCATAACAATCTTATTCTTTTGATGTATCTATTGGTATCAAAATTTAGTTTTTTAGAGTTTCGGTTACTATTGAGCCGGGTCACTCCTTACTTACAGTTCATTACCAAGAACTGTTTGACAAGCAACTCAAAAATTAGGGGTTGATGCGGAATTATTGTTTTAGGAGGACACCACCAAAACCTGGATTCCCTATTGGTATTATTCACCGTTCCAGTCCTGTAAATAGTCTAAATTTGGACCTTTCGGGGGGTGCATGCCCCTAAAACCACTCCTATGATCTACCCCTGTCAATAGTTAAAAATAATAGTTTACAAAGTCTATGTTAAATGATGTCTCACTAAACTATAGGTTGTTTTTTTTAGTAATTCCCTCATTTTTGGATAGTTTTTTTTTCTTTTTAGTAAGCAGACGTAATTGAATTGAACTGAGAGAGTTAAAACTGATTTCAACAAACTATTTTTTAACCTATTAGAAACCCTAATGCCTCTAATGTGTGCAACCTCTCTTATATGTAATTAATTAAAAAAAAAATCAACAAAATAAGTTTTTCAAAGAAAAGTAAAGAACTCCGTAAAACAAAAAATGAGCAAAAATAAAATCAAATAATCTACCAAGCGTGAAACTACCACAAATCAGCATCGATAAATAAATGAAACCCAAAACGAACAGAAATTACTATAAAAAGCCAAGTCAAACTCAAAACGATCAGAAATTAAAGTAAGTTGGACTCCAAACCTCTATGCTTAAGGCCAGAACATAATCTGCACATTACTGAAAAAAATATAAATGTTTTTACTTTTATAACTTTAATAAATCAAATAATATTAACATTTTGACTATTAAATATCCGTATATGTATATTAAACTGACAATGCACATTCATTTGTATTTTTCAGTAAGGTGCAAATTTACTTCTGGCCTTGGGAAGGCATAGGGGTTTTGCGCCCAACTTATGTTAATTTCTGCTCGCTTTGAGTTTGACTCGGTTATTTATTGTAATTTCTGTTGGTTTTGGGTTTCATTTATTTATCGATATTGATTTGTGGTAGTTTCACGCTTGGTAGACTATTTGATTTTATTTTTGCTCATTTTCTGTTTAATGGAGTTCTTTACTTTTCTTTGAAAAACATATTTTGTGGAAAAAGTTTTTTTTAATTAATTTCTGTTCGTTTTATATTGACATGGTCTTTTCAGGGAAAAACAAAATAATACTTTGAATCTTTTCGTTTTTTAAGACTTTATAGTTTGGCCTGCTATTTGTATGCTGAAGAAAAATTTTCAGCAATTTTTAACAGCATATACCCGTTTAAAAATCTGGACACAAATAGTACTGTTTAATTTAGTTTCATACCTCCTCTAGTTGACCTGAAATGGAAAACTTGATACCATTCGCAAAAAAAAAATCTGTTTACTTTCTTTGATGGCTTGGATACACTTACGCTATTTTGATTTGGTTAAATTTTAAGAGCAGAAGTAGCCCCGTAAGTTTGAACATAATACCCTCAGTCGTTCTTGGGATACTACTGAAATGCCTTATTGGGAATTAGCATTATCACAGTGCATTTTGATTTAATCTTAAGGCAATATTTAGTTTTTAAACATAATGGGCAAGTGGGAGGGTGGGAGTGGAAGGGGGATTAGTAGCCCTCCAATCACTTTCGACTATTAAAAAGGGCATCAGCCCTTTCTATTTTCAATCGAATGAGCCCTTTTCGAAGTTCCCACGACAACTCCTTCGATACGAAATGCTCTGGTCTAAACTACAACAACAACAACAAAATAATACATTATACCCACATCGATCTTTACTATAAAAATGTCAAGCCTTCCAATCATTTTCGACTATTAAAAAGGGCACTAGGCCTTTCGTTTTCCAATCGAATGAGCCCTTTTGGAAACGACAACGGTTTCTAAAAACACCTTATATGCCTCCAGGGCATAAATTACAACCCTTACCCTAAGGTCTGTTAGGATGGTTATCATCCTCTAAGACCGAATTTCCAGAACTTTCAACTACGTTAAACAAAATGGCTATCTCAAAATTTTGATTGGATGTGTTTGGGGAAATGGTGGGCGTGAGAGGGACAATAGTCGCTCTCGAGTCACTTTCAACTATTAAAAATGGCCCTGGCCCTTTCAATTTCCAATCAAAGAGCCCTTTTGAAGTTTCTACGACAAAAATTTTCAATACAAATTTTTTATGCCCCCAGGGCATAACTTACAACCCTTGCCCTTAGTGCTGGGGGGGGGGGGGGGGGTCATTCTCAAAGACCTAATTTCAAGAACTTTCTACTACGTTGAAAAAAAAGCTATCTGAAAATTTTGATTGGATGTGTTTGGAGGAATGGTGGGCGTGAGAGGGAGGTTAATTACCCTCCAATCACTTTCGACTATTACAAAGGGCACTAGCCCTCTCAATGTCCAATTGAATGAGCCCCTTTTGAAGTTTTACGACAACTCTATCTATGAAAACCTTATATGCGCCAGGGCATAACTTATAACCCTTGCCCTGAGGGTTGTGGGGGAGTGTCCTCCTCAAAAACATTTTCTATCTGGAAATCAACTACGTTGAACAAAATGGCTATCTAAAAATTTTTATTGGATGTGTTTGGGGGAATGATGGGCGTGGCGGGGCTAGTTGCCCTCCAGTCACTTTCGACTATCAAAAAGGGCACTAGCCCTTTGAATTTCTAATCGAATGTGCTTTTTTTTTGAAGTTTCTACGACAACGCCTCCTAAAAAACTTTATATGCCCCCAGGGCATAACTTAAAACCCTTGCCCTCAGGGCTGTGGGGGGAGTGTCCTGCTCAAAGGTGTAATTTCCTGAACTTTAACTGCGTGGAACAAAATGGCTATCTCAAAATTTTGATTGTATGTGTTTGGGGAAATGGTGGGCGTGAAAGGGATTTTAGTTGCCTTCCAATTACTTTCGACTATTGAAAAGGGCACTAGCCATTTCAATTTCTAATTGAATGAGCCTGTTTTGAAGTTTCTACGACAACACGTTCTATAAAAATTTTATATGCCCCCAGAGCATAACTTACAACCCTTGTCCTGAGGGCTGTGAGGGGGTTGTCATCCTCAAAGACCTAATTTACAGAACTTAAAACTACGTTGAATAAAATGGCTATCTCAAAAATTTGATTGGATGTGTTTGAGGAAAAGGTGAACGTGAGAGGGGGTTTGTTGCCCTCCAATCACTTTCGACTATTAAAAATTTTAAAATTCAAAGTTCCTTTGAATTTCCAATCGAATGATCCTTTTTTTAAGTTTCTACGACAACACCTTCTATAAAAACCTTATATGCCCAGGGCATAAATTACAACCCTTGCCCCGAGGGTTGTGGGGGACTGTCCTCCTCAAAAACAAATTTTCTATCTGGAAATCAACTACGCTGAACAAAATGGCTATCTCAGAATTTTGATTGGATGTGTTTGGGGGAATTATGGGCGTGTGGGGGGGGGGGGCTATTTGCCCTCCAATCACTTTCGACTATTAAAAAGGGCGCTAGCCCATTGAATTTCCAATCGAATGAGCCTTTTTTGAAGTTTATACAACAACGCCTTCTATAAAACCTTATATGCCCCAGGACATAGCTTAAAACACTTGCCCCGAGGGTTGTAGGGGAGTGTCCTCCTCAAAAACATAGTTTCTATGTGTAAATCAACTACGCTGAACAAAATGACTATCTCAAAATTTTGATTGGATGTGTTTGGGGGAATGATGGGCGTGGGGGGGACTAGTTGTCCTCCAATCACTTTCGACTATTAAAAAGGGCAAGAGCCCTTTGAATTTCCTATCGAATGAGCCTTTTTGAAGTTTCTACGACAACGCCTTCTATAAAAACCTTATATGCCCCAGGGCATAACTTAAAACCCTTGCCCCTAGGGTTGTGGGGGAGTGTCCTCCTCAAAAAGACATTTTCTATCTGGAAATCAACCATGTTGAACAAAATTGATATCTCAAAATTTTGATTGGGTGTTTTTGGGGGAATGATGGGCGTGGGGGGGCTAGTTGCCCTCCAATCACTTTCGACTATCAAAAAGGGCACTAGCCACTCCAATTTCCAATCGAACGAGCCCTTTTCAAAGTTTTTACGACAAGTTTTAGTGCCTGGGTATGGAGAAGAAAAAAGAAAGAACAAAAAATAATACATTGTGCCCACATCGTTCTTTACTTAGGCAGCGCTATCGCGCTGCCTATGATTAAATAAAAAAAAAAAACAAGTTTTTTAAACTGAAAGTAAGGAGCAACATTAAAACTTAAAACGAACAGAAATTATTCCGTATATGAAAGGGGCTGTCCCCTCCTCAACGCCTCGCTCTTTACGCTAAAGTTTTTTATTGTTTTAAAAAATAAAGTTGTGAGACAGAGTCAAACTTTAGCGTAAAGAGCGAGGCGTTGAGGAGGGGACAGCCCCTTTCATATACGGAATAATTTCTGTTCGTTTTAAGTTTTAATGTCGCTCCTTACTTTCAGTTTAAAAAACTTGTTTTTTTTTATTTAATTTCTGATCGTTTCTTAGTTAATGCAGCTTTTATTTTGGCTAACCGTCATTGAATAAGTAAACAAAATTTGCATAAAAATTTTACTTTTCTTTTGCTAAATGGATGTCTTTACAAATTAACTTACGTAACTAACTTCTATATTTGTATATTTTTCTTCTGGCAAAAAATACAAAGTTGCAGATTTTTCCAGATATGAGCTTGAAATCTATGTAATAGGGTTTTCTGATACGCTGAATCTGACGGTGTGATTTTCATTAAAATTCTTTCACTTGTAGGGGATGTTTCCCCCCTCTTTAAAAAATCGGGTAAATTTTCTCAGGCTCGTAGCCTTTGATGAGTAATACTAAACTTAATAAAATTTATATATTTAGAATCAGCATTATAAACACATTCTTTTGATACATTTAATGACATCAAAATTCCGTTTTTAAAAGTTTCGATTACTATTGAGCCGTATCGCTTGTTTTTTTATTGTTTTTTTTATTACGTATATGTTATTACGTATATGAGGGGGTTCTCCCCTTAGTCAATACCACGCTCTTTACGTTAAAAGTTAAAAAAATTTTTTATTCACAAACCCCTGAATCACAAAGGCCGTTTAATTAGAATAGATAGCTCTTTTGAAAGCACTAAAAAAAACTGTAGCGTAAAGAGCGAGATATTGACTTGGGGGAGATTTCTAAGCCCAGTATCGTATACTGCTTTGTGGTATAAATGCTACTTCCCCCAAAACCGAATTTAAGGCTTCCCCGCCTTGCCACTCCCCCTCAGCCAAAAAAAAAGACTTTCCCTCAGAGTTTCGACTCGGTCCCCCGAATATGAGCAAATCAGGGTAGATTTACCAGAACTATGAATAAAATTTGTGGGAAAATAACGTGAAAAAAATAAAACATCAAAATATGTTTGAAAAATAAAACCGATAAAATTGGTTACTGGGACCTACAGTACGGTGTAATGAGACAAACAAAGAGTCACTAGGCCCATTCAGCTCTCTGGGGTATGAAGTACAATTCTGACAGGTCTGAATTATTCTGTGTCAGAACAGTTAAACAGGGGCGTAATTTGCTATGGGACAAGGGGGGGGGGAATTCCCCCTACAGACCCTAGTTCCACTTCCACAGACCCCGGTTCGCCTCCCAATCTGAAGTTTAGTTTTTGCAAAAAATAATGTAAAAACTAAAATAAGCCTCACAATTCAAGCATCCAGAGAAACAGGTCAGTTTTCTTTAGTATATCTTTGCCTTTATGGAACTCTGTGGCTAATTTTTCACTGTCATTTTCACTTGATCAGGGAAAATTGACACGAACTTTGCCCCCTTCCAGTATTTTGACGAAATTACGCCATTACAGTTAACTATTATTAAATGGAATTAATTCATTACGCTCCCTCCACACCCTTAATTCTTGTGTCATAATGCTGGTAAAAATTTTAAAGTTCAATTACCTGCACACTATCAGCGTTTTCTATTTGGAAGTCCACGAACTTCACCGACAAAGGGCCGCCTCCAGAAGCCCTCACTCTGTAGTTACATTCTTGATTATTTGGATATCTTCTAACACTGTCATATCCTGGAGTCACGATAGTGCCACTCACGTCATCTAATGATACATCACAACCCAAGGAATATCGTAGCCTAAAGCCTTTGTTGTGACCTTGAAGATCACTCCTCATGTAAAGATAAAGACGATTTTGCGTAGACGTAATGTAGACTGGATTATCCTTTAACTTGCCACTGAATGTGTGTAATCTGAGGGAAGTTGAGTTCATTCCATCTCTGACAAGTAACATATCACGATCTTTTTCCAAGTCCATGTCATCGAACTAAAAAAACAAAGAGCTTTGTTAAAAGTTTTGGACATCGAAGTAAACAACAATATCGTTTATGTAATAGAACTTTAAGAAGAAAACATTTTATGGAAATTATATACAATTAAAAATTTAAGAAAGGAAGAAAAAATTTCGTTAAAACTGTTGGGCATCAAAAAACGTAAAGACATAACCCCGGTCGTCAAACTAAAAATGAAAGAAATAAAGGATTTTGGTAAATCATAAGAGAAATGACAATGACAATTGACCAAATGACAATCACAAGGTCATTCAAGGAATGACCTTTTTATTAGGTGGGTCCATTTATGCACGGGAAAACAAAGTCCTTTACCGAGTCATGAAGCTCCAAAGGTATTTCACCAACAATAGGCTGAATTCCAGGGGGGGCTTACCTGGTCTAATTGGCCCTTTTAATGCTATATAATAGAAATCTCAAAACAAAAATATAAAAAGGCAGTATCATTCAGCCATGATGGGGCTGGTGCCCCCTCCTGTCCCCCCTTATGGGCGCCCATGCCAGGCGAGTAGCTTTGACACAAAAGGTGTTTTTCTTTTTATTAGGTGGGTCTATTTATGCACGGGAAAATGACCAATTACACTTTAAGGAGAACAGAGGACCTAGACCTGAAAAATCAACTGACCTTAGATATTATTGACCTCGTTGATGTAGGAACTGTAAGATTATTCGAATGTTAAGTGCAACTGATATACTAACATCATAAGTGGAATCAAACAGTTCGTGGTAAGGAGCGAACTCAAACGAACTGTATGTAAGGAGCGATCCGGCTCAATAGTAACCGAAACTGCGTATATGATTGGGTTTGTATTAATTGAATATAGTTTTGGGTATTGGGAAGTATACAGACGGTCTCACTGGGGATTTTTTCTGGTAGTGGGGGGGAGGTCGGGGGTTACGTGGGAGCATCTCTCCATAAGGAAGTTTTCATGGGGGAAGGGACATTGCTATGAAGTGGGCACCGGATTTCCCAGCATTATTTAAAAGAAAAACACCAGAAATTAAATTTAAAAAAATAAGTTTTTCAACTGAAAGCAATGAGTAACATCAAAAGTTGAAATGACCAGAAATTATGACGTATATGATTCGGTTCGCCCCCTAATCAACACCTCGCTCTTTACGCTAAAGTTATTTTTAGTACTTTCATAAAAGCAATTTATTCTAATTAACGGCCTTGGTGATTGAGGGGTCATTCTTAAAGAGTTGGAACAACCAGGGACGTACGCAGGGGGGGCCTCTGGGCCTGCCCCCCCCCCCGAAATCTCACGATTTTTTTCATTTTCCCATAATTTTCTGATTTTTCTCACAGAATAATGGGTTTGAAGGATTTGCCCCCCCCCGAAGCAAATTGCCCCCCCCCCAAAAAAAAACGAAAAATTCCTGCGTAAGTGCGTGGGAGCAACATTTGAACTTTAGCGTAAAGAGCGAGGTAATGACTAGGTTCGTTACATAAGTTAATTCGTAAGTTACATATATTTATTACTAATAAAAACGTTCGTAAATAAAACTAAACCACTTTCGAGAAAGCCATTTAACCAAAAAAAAAGTAAAATTAATATGCAAGTTTTGTTTTAATTATTCATGTACGGTGAGCCAAAATCAAAACCTGCAGTAATTCAAAAACGTTCAGAAATTAAATTTTAGCGTAAAGAGCGAGGCATTGAGGAGGGGACAGCCCTTTATCATTGATTTTCGGTACCAATTAAAAAGAAAATCAGCTGCACAAAAAGCGTGGTTTGTCCCACTTTTTAGGGCTAAAATGAAAGAAAGATTAAGATTTTTCGGTCACATTTTTCATTTGAAGGATGAAAACTTGCTAAAGAATTGTATTTTTTTTTACAACCCAGATGGGGGCCAAACAGAGCTAGGAAGTCCTTCACTGGGGTGGAAAGAGGTTATAAGTGAACGTTTAAAGAATTGAGAACTTGACGGAAGAGAGTAAAGAGCGAAGCGCTGAACAGAGAGAGGTTGAAGAGGAGCGTACGTGGTTGTATTGTCCACAGATGACTTGAAGATGAGTTGGTAGCAGCAGTAGCCAACCAAAACGATGGTTGGCTACTGCTGTAGCCAACAGCCAAACAATTTCTACCAAAACGATGCTACCAAACTGTAGCAGCAGTAACAACCAAAACGATTTCTACCAAAACGATGCCAAGCTACTACAGGATGATGAGTGTGGGCTACGGAACAGTGATTCTAAAGTTTCTGCCCCCTCCTAAATCTAAAAGAATCATTTTTAAAGTATTTTCTCCATGTTGTTTTATGCAGTTACTTTAGGTATCACTCTGATGATCTAGTCCCCCCCCCCCCGACCCAATAAAATACTTTCATGCATGCTGAACGTGTTAAATGATTTTCTGTTTTATGACTATATTTGCATTATAATTATAATTATAATGCACCGCCATTTGAAGTGAAAACAGTGATGAATCGTTTTATTGTAATGAAAATTCCAAAACCTAACCCTTTAGGAATTATTCTTGGATGTAGGTCGAACCCCGAAATCAAGGCATGATAATGTGCTCATAAGCCTAAAAGACAGTATGATGAAATTCTGTAAAAAGGGCTGGGCATTATTGAAGAGTTCCATTGGCTGCGTTTTACGGTTAGCCGGGTTAGTCAGAGAGGCTTTTCGAAGCCAGAAATTAACTCGAGAATGAAAGAGTTAATCAAAACCAGGACCAATTTAAGTTATGTAATCAATATAATTATCCAAGGGATTACCAACTTTCAGAAACTGCACACCATGCGTGGCAAAGGTGTGTCACACGTGGCACAGTATGCTCTTTAGTGGCCCATAGGAGAACATCCTAGTAGAAGCCATGCGTGACGGAACAAGCGACACTCCAAGACGCAGGGGCGTTGTTGGGGGAGGGCGGGGGTAGTTCCCTCTTCCAATAATTTGAAGGGAAAATTATTATATGGCTCACACTGGTACTGTTCTAAAATGTGAGAAACACGCGAGAATGCGACTCGAGAAAAGCAAAGCTCAGATAGCCATTACCCGTTAACTACCTATCTGACGCTGAATAAAAAGGGGTTTCTCACTCCGGGAACTATATTTAAACTTTTTATGGGGGGGGGGGGTCTAGGGGGAAAAGGTATCTAGGTTAGGTAACATATTCAATGTATGTTATGCTTTACCCCCACCCACCTAATGTGCAAATATATAGCCAAAATTTGTTTCTAAACTATTATATTTTTATCCTAATTTATTTTATTTCATTAGCATTAAGTAAACTTCAGTTCTCGTGTGTTCCCACATTTTAGAACAATACCCTCACGCCCCTTGAATATTCGGACATGGACCCCTCTCCCCCCCCCCCCCAATAAAAATGATGGAAATATGCCCCTGCCAAGATGTATCCCAGGTGCAGAGCATGGGCACTGTCCCCTATCCCAAAATTTAGCACATGAGCAATTCAGACGACAATCTGACCAAGCCCAGCAAAATTTATGACATTTCTCTGATAAAGCTTTGCCAAAGTTTACATCTACGGTACTTTTTTTGATAGCAAAGGTAATCAGGCTTTAAAAAGCATTCAAATAAGTAACGTTATTTATGAAATGTACTTCATTATACAGGTTTACTAAATCTAGATGAAAAACGAAATTGAACTACTTAATGCTGATTTACTGAGAATTTAAAAAAGCAAACCAGGAATTTATTTGCAATTCCTCGTTTGTTTTTGTCTAATTTTCCGCGAATTAGTGTCAAAAGTTGTTATCTTGTTTTCAATTAGATTTTGAAAAACTGTAGTATGAATGAATATATATGAATAACTTAATCAGAACAACCTCCAAATTTGAATATAATTTTACTGATTTAGATTTTTGTAAGGGGATAAAGGCTCGAAAAATGGTGATCCAGCTACCAACTCTAGAATCCAAACCGCAACTGAATCACTTCTTCTACAACCCATACCGGTTTCCTGTCTATTCTCTGAAAGAAAACCGTTCATAGGACCACAGGACGTTTATTATCTTCCAGGCAAAACCATACCCAGAAATTTTGTTTGGATGGGAGTGTGTTTTTGTTTGGGGTGGGGGGGTTACAGAGACAACTCTACAAAACGCAACAAAATTTTGCTAATATGAATTTTGGTTGCATTTTACGAGCCAGACGTTTTTTTAGGGGGAGGAGTGGGGGGGATCGGCTATCCCCCCTTCAATATGGCCATTAGTGGGGCCTGGAAACTTGGTATGGGACATAAGCATTCTATGATTCTGGTCGGATCCTTCTTTTAAGAGTAACGCAAGCAACAGTTTAGGGTCTTGTTTTAATTATTTTAAATTCGAGCTGTCTTTTTGATTTTCGACACTCATACGATTTTCGACATTTCGACGCTATCTTAACTGTTTTTGAAGATTCCTGCAATAATACCAAGACGGTATGAGTCGATTAAAAATGAAATTAGGGTCATTTGAATGCCAACTTTTGCGAAAATTTTTTGAGATGGGGATAGTTGGAGGGGCAGCCATCCCGATGGAATCACTATTGGCCCTTTGGTCTTGTAGATTGAAAACCTATATGTGCCTCTGATCTCAACAAGGTACGATAATAATAATAATAATAATCTGAATTTAAACGCCTTTTAAAGCCATATACAAAAAAGACAAATACTAAAGAAAAATTACACTCCATTGTACCCTTATGTCCCCTTTTTCTAGTACTATTTGTAAAACTTAAAGCCTTTCTACATATGGTCTCTACATTTTAATTAAATTAAAAAAACACAAGTTTTTTCAACTCAAAGTAAGAAGCAACATTAAAACTTGTAAAGAACAGAAATTTTTACAAATATGAGGGGGGTTAGCCCTGCTCAACACCTCGCTCTTTACGTTGAAGTTTGATTTTTGGTTCCAGTTATTTAAGAATGGCTGCTGAATCACAAAGGCAGTTTAATTAGAATAATAAGCTCTTTTAAAAACTCTAAAAAAAACTTTTGTGAAAAGAGTGAGGTATTGAGGAGGGGGTGACAACCCCCATATACGTAATAATTTCTGTTCGTTACAAGTTTTAATGTTGCTGCTTACTTTCAGTTGAAAAAACTTTGTGTTTTTTTATTTAATATCTGATTTTTTTTTAAATAGTGCGGGTAAACCCGGCTCACCCTCAATGGAAACTTCCCTTCCTCCTCGAAAAATTCTTCCATGGATAGATCCTCCCACGTAACCCCCTGGAAACCGTTGCTATACTTCCAAATAACCAATACTGTATGTAAACAATGGGCAATGTTCATAGCTTGCAGTCCTTCCCCCGGGGACTCTGGGGGGTCAAGTCATCCTCAAAAACATAGTTATCAAATTTTTCGACTATACTAAAAACAAGGCTATCTCAAAATTTTGGTTAAGCGACTCTGGGGGACAATGAACGTCAGAGGGGGGCTGCCCTCTAATATTTTTGGTCACTTAAAAAGGGCAATAGAACTTTTGATTTCCGATCAAATGATCACTCTACTGATTTTCTACAATCACTGGTTTGACACGATCACCCCTGAAAAAAAAAAAAAAAAAAAAAAAAATGAACAAGCATCCGTGATCTTGCTTCTGGCAAAAGAGGCAAAATTCCACGTTTTTGCACATAATAGCTTAACACCTCTACAGCAGGGTTCTCTAGCATGCTGAATCTTATGGTGTGATTTTCATTAACTTCACTTGATGTTTTGGGGTGTGTCTACCCCCTTTTTGGAAAATTGGGCAAACTTTCTCAGGCTCGTAACTTTTGATGTGTAACATTAAATTTGATGAATTTTATATATTTTGAATATGCATCAAAATATTTTGATCAAAATATTCAAAATATTTTGAATATTTTGAATATATTTTGAATATATATTTTGAATTCTTTTGATATATCTATTGTTATCAAGAATCTGTTTTTTAGAATTTTGGTTACTATTGAGGCGCATCGCTCCTCACTTGCAGTTCATAACCACGAACTGTTTGATTGAAATAAATATGTTAAAATTAGCATGTGATGCCATCGTGGAGGCACACGAAGAGCTTGTGGGGTGACATGTTGCCCCCTTATTGGCTTAAATTCTTAAAACGGGTACGAGAACTTTCATTTGCGATGGAACCAACACTCCAACATGTTGCTATGGTCACTTGTACTATATGTTGAGGGCAGAGACAAAAAAAGAACTATTCTTTACATAGCATAGTAGCCCCTTGGGCCATAGTAAAAAAAAGTAAATTCTAAAACAAATAAAAAAAAACACATTAAAATTATGAATATAATCATAGAATATTATCACTTTGTGTCACGTGTTAACATAGATATAACACTTTAAAGCTTACACACTTAAAAAAAAAATCCTAGTATTCCATGGCTATTAGAACAATACCTGCTGTTTAATATATTTTTTGGCAAATCCAGCCTCTTTATTATATCCGCCACAACCAAGGTCATACCCAGAGGGGGGGGGGGTAGGGGGTTTGAACCCTCCCCCCAAAATGTCTGTTTGACTCGTTAAAACGTAACAAAAATGGATATCAACAAATTTTGTATGCGTTTTTTTGAGTTTTTTTTTGTGTAAACCCCCCCCCAAAAAAAAAAAAAAATTCTTTGAGTAAAACCCCCTCCAAAAAACATCCTGGGTACGGCATTGGCCACAATTCCACTCTTTCAGTTCTTTGGAACCATCCAAGTGGTTGACACCTCTTCCCTCATATCCCGCCATATCGGGCCGGAATGAAGACCTATACTATGACAAATAATGACCTATACTATGACATATCCCCTAATATCCGGCGTGAATAAGGACCTATACTACGACAAATAATGACCTCTACTATGACAAATAATGACCTATACTATGACATATCCCCCAATATCGGGCGTGAATAAGGACCTATATTATGACAAATAATGACCTCTACTATGACAAATAATGACCTATACTATGAAGAATAAGGACCTATACTATGACAAATAATGACTTATACTTAACGAATAGATAGATAGATACATAGATATTTATTGCAACAAAAGCCTTTTCGGGCCATGGCAAAATAACAAAACAAAAATAAATACAAAAAAAACACACAATAAATTACTCACAATTCATCAAAAAAGTTTCTCTATGTGCCATACCCATTCTTGCAAATTTACCCAACCTTCTAAAATCATCAAAATTTCTACTTTTTAAAATTTTAGGATAATAAGGACCTATGCTATGACAATCTTTCCAAGATATTTCCTTCCTTCCTCAGTTGGGAGAAAGCAAGTCAATTCTTTTGGCTTTGTCATGGCTAAGCCCGCTTAGCCATGTTTGACCCATGAGGTGGCCTTCATGTTTGACCCGCTGACCATGAATAATAAAACCTTACATCTTTAATGAGCATAGGCATCCACCAAGATTTTCCTGCATTAATTAAAAATAAACTCCAAAATACAACTTTCTCAAGGAAAGTATGGAATAATATTAAAAGTAAACGAGCAGAAATGAGTCATGGCACATTAGCTTTTAGGAAGTTTGAGGGTGTGGTAGGCCCACTCTTATTTATCATAATTTCGGTTCTTTATAAGTTTGGCTTGATTGTTTATTCATATCTGTTATTTTTTTCAGTTTTATCTTATCATTAGTTTTCATTGCCATTGTCTTTCGGTTTCATTTATGCATTCACATCGATCTGTTTGGTCTGTATGTTGACCTATTATATGACTTCATTCTGCTTGTTTTGGATTTTACTTTCGGTCTTTCCTTTTCTTTCCTTTTCGGTCTTTCCTTTTCTTTGAAGAAATAATTTTTGGGAAAATATTTTTTGAACCAATAAGACAAACATGATGTCTAATACCATTTTATTTTTCAAAAGCTTATTTTGAAAAATTTACTAGTAACCTCGAAAAATTTGATAGGGGAGAACCTTACTAAGACGTGTCCTGTCTAGTCTTTTATAAATTAATAAGTTTATATAATATATATAAATAATATATATATATTATATATAATAATGAATAATAATAATCTCAGCTAAAATAATCAATAAATAATGATAGTCTCAGCTAAACTTCTAATTTTAAAAATTTGTGTAATTTAAATTGGACATACCTAGCGGGAGCGCACCTTGCATTTTTATCTAAATAATTTCAATAAATTATGCAAAAGCAATAACTGGTAGTTTTGAATTATGAGTGTCAAATTAATGGCATTTAAAATTTTGCGTGAAAGTGTTATTGAACTTTCAAAACACCATCATCTGTAACTTCAATATTCTTACCACAACTCAACTTTTTTCCGTTTTTTTTTACGCTTGAGACACTGATGTTTAAAGTCCCACGGGCAGCAAATATGAAATCTGACAGTTTGATTTGCTTAAGCGGAAACTTACATATCCATATACATCTAAAAAAAAATTTCAAAAAGATGAAAAAAACAGTGTTTTAGGCAAAAGATCTTCATATACAATCTTGCAATTTTTGGTAATAGCGGGCGCCAATTTGAAGATAAGCATAGGTGAAAAATAAGCTAAAAACACATGGCACCAACCAGTTTAAGAAGGTGTAGACTCCATCAGGAGGTTTAGTGGTTTTGAGTATTTAAATTTCTTATGGACGAAAAATGATGTCAAATTTAACTAATTAGTTTCGTTAGTTTCGCTTAACTAGTTAGTTTTCACGGTTCAATGTGGCAACACTGAAGAAAATATGGGGTTACTTGAAAAATCTTGTAAAATAATACAAGGGCGGATTCAGGATTTTTTTTCGGGGGGGTTTTTACTAATTTTTGACTCAGTTTTCGACTAATTTTACTGATTTTTACCTAGGTTTTACTAATTTTCGACTTATTTTCGACTCGGTCGAAAATTTCGGGGGGGGTTCAAACCGGGTAACCCCCCCCCCCCCCGCCCTGGATACGGCCTTGAAATAATGGTTTTAAAGCTTGAATAGACCAAAGATGTGTTCAGGGGACAAACAATGTTTTATTTTGGTGCCCTGGGTACTCTAAGGTTTTCACTTCTCAGCATACTAAATTTAAACCCTGTTTTGCAGGTCTAAGGCCAAAGGTCAAGTTTTGGTGCGTACGAACTTTAGGTTATTTAATTATCTTATAACTCTAAATTCAAGTTTGTTGGAAAACATACAAGCATAGCAGAAATTTACTCTAACAGCATAAAGATGTAATGTAAAGTATAAATATAAATCAAAGTACATAACACAAATATGCAAAATAAAATACAATATTTATAAAACGGTAATTTGTTATATAATAGATAAAAATTAATCATAAATAATAGAAATTGAAGTAAAGCATATATATTCTTGAAGATATTATAAATGTGATAAAATACATATACTGATAAATACATAGTATAAAGTATAGAATCCTATGCAACATTTCCAAAAACGTCAAAAGCAAACACTAAACGCAAGAGTTCAACCCTCAAAACAAACATATTAGGCAAAAGAATATTACGGTCAGGGTCTTTTGTTTAACAGTTTTAATTTGAAGCACAAAGAATCGAACAAAGAAATATTGATTGGAGAAAGATGAATCCGGGACCTATGTGGATGTAGGGGCCCCAGGGACCTATTATACGACTTATCAGCCTTGGAATGTCATGATTCTATCTTATCCAGTATCTAATTTCCCTTATTTTACTTTTTCCAGTTCACCCCTTCCCCCAAAAAATCCTACATACAGGCCTACCCAGAGGAAAATTGGCATCCACCTTTGCTATGAAGTGCAAATAAAACGTGTGCATATAGCTTGGCATTTAAACGATCGAATTAATAAGTGAATTGATATCACTTCAGTTTACTTTTAGCAATATTGCCAGCCGATCAACAATTGTATCTCTTTCAAATGAGGATCAATAAAAACACATTTCACCGAATGTTGTTTTTCTTCTTTTTGTTATAGACCGGGAGTTTGTAAATGTTGTTGAGAAAGTGTTTTGGAGTGCTATATCTATTTAAACTGGATTTAAAATTTAAACTGGATTTAAGCACTTGGTGCCATCCTTTTGAAATCCTTTTGAATCCCTTTTGAATCCTTTTGAATCCCTTTGAATCCTTTTGAATCCCTCTAAATTCAAAATTAAGTGCTTAACAACGGACAAGCTACGCCCCTGCCCTCTGTTATCTGCAGTTATGCTTACCTTTAGTGTCACAAGCTTTCCAGCTTCGGCTTCAATAATCCATACACATTCAATGCCACCGGGATAGGAGCTAGGATAGCCTGGGGATATCAATTCTTGGCCTTGAGGCTGAGCCTTTAGTTTTCCACCGCATCGAAGCTGCTCTGTTTTCCACGATGCCCTGCAATAGTCAATAGTTAAGTAACACCGGATTTACGATTGCCGTAAAGATATAAATTAAAGCAGACCAAAAATCAGGGGAAAAAAGCAGGGGAAGCAGAAAAAAGCAGGGGAAGAAATAGAATATAAAATATAGTGTGTAGCTACCTATTTGTTGTGGTGCTGCAAGGGAGGAGCGTTAGGGCTCCCATTGTCTCAATAAAATAGTTATAAATGCTTGGTCTTTTTTCAACTAATAAATAAAACAAGAAACAAAACCAGCAAAAAGAAGAAAAATCAACATAAACCCAGAGAAGAATTCGGAAAAGTCCGAATTCCCTAAAAATTCCTTCTCACAGGATCTAAATTTCGTAGACACGTCCGAGTTTATTGATTTGGACCGAATGATTCGCATGGGAAGTGACCGAATTTGGTAGGAGCTTGCTCCATTTTATCCATATGTTCCTTTCAAGCTTTGACAAATTGAACTTCGAGTTTCGTATCTGAGATATTCGGTCCGAATTTAATTCAAACTTTAATTTAATTGGGACCTGCAATTTTACAACTACCTACGGATGATATGGAAAATATTCTGAGAGTGATCTTACTTGGACATTTTTAACGTGGTTTTTCTTAAGAAGGGATGGTTGTCACTGTCACCCCTACTGAAAAAATGATAATTAACAAATTTTTCACGCGTTTTTTTTTTGTAACCCTCCCCCCCCCCCCAAAAAAAAAGTCTTTTGACCCCCCCCCCCCCCCCCGAAAAAAACCTTTTGTACCTCCCCCCACCCCCGAAAAAAAATCTGGATACGGCCCTGTCATTATCTTAGCCGAATGGCTATGAAACATGTTAAACATGTTTCACATGTTGAAACTTAGTAAAACATCATTAACTAAACTATTGATGAAAACAAAGAATAAAACCACGGGCAAAAAGGATTTTCAACATGCAGTGATTCATGTGAATTGGTCCTCCATATAAAAAGTCCAAATTCCCTAACGGCCCAACTCACAGGACCTGAATTTCGTAGACACATCTAAATTTATTGATTTGGACCAAATTTCTTATAATTTGCATGTTATACTTGCCAAAACTATAGTAACTGATTTGGGTAGAATTATGGATATTCGTGTTCAAATATTGACGTAGATTCGTGCAGATTATATATCGCAAGGTCCTATGCCTGGCTTTATTTTGACACTTCTGTTAATGGTATTTAATTAGAATGCATGGCCCTAAGTTAGTGTTTTCACACATTTTTTTTTAATACTTAAAGAAAAACTTTATTGCATTACGAAAAAAAAACGATTTTTTTAATATCCATTTCGATCATTATGCTCAATTTCAACTGGATCAACATCACCGCAGGGCTTCACAATGTATTCTGCTTGATTTTCTGCTCAATTTCAACTGGATCAACATCACCGCAGGGCTTCACAATGTATTCTGCTTGATTTTCTGCTCAATTTCAACTGGATCAACATCACCGCAGGGCTTCACAATGTATTCTGCTTGATTTTCTGCTCAATTTCAACTGGATCAACATCACCGCAGGGCTTCACAATGTATTCTGCTTGATTTTCTGCTCAATTTCAACTGGATCAACATCACCGCAGGGCTTCACAATGTATTCTGCTTGATTTTCTGAGAAATTTCTGAGAAATACAAACTAAACCCCTCCATTTTCATGTTTATTAAGCATCATATTCATGTTTATTCAACATCATTCGTCTTGGGTTAGCTTTGCACGTCAGACAGGAAGATACCTCAACGATGGATGAGCCTTCTCCTTAATTTCTGTGATAATTTTACTATCATTCTTTACTGGCAGCTTTTTACTAGTCGTGATTATTAGATGAAAAGCTAAACCAGCTTCTCTATTTAATAGAAATGTTCTTAAATAATAAGCAACGAAAACTAATTTTAAATTTTTCATCGAATTTCCGAGAAACAACACATATGAAAAAATTTCTTCAGTTGCATATTTATTCAATATCTTTGTCTTGAGTTAGCATTGCATGCCAGACCAGCAGAAAATGCAACAACAGATGAGCCCTCTCCTAGATTTCTACGAAAATTCTAAAACCTACGATCGTTCTAACAGCTTTCTACTAGTCACGCATATCATAGGCAGCAAAATCGCGCTGCCTAAGTAAAGAACGATGTTGGCACAATGTACTATTTATTTTATTTATTTATTTATTTTTTTTTAGACCAGGGCCCAAAACCCCTATGCCTTCCCAAGGCCAGAACATAATTCGCACTTTACTGAAAAATACAAATGAATGTGAATTGTCAGTTTAATATACATATACTGATGTTAGTAATCAAAATGTTAATATTATTTAACTTATTAAAGTTATAAAAGTTTTTTCAGTAAAATGCAAATTAAGTTCTGGCCTTGGGAAGACATAGGGGTTTTGAGCCCAACTCATGTTAATTTCTGCTCGTTTTGAGTTTGACTCGGTTATTTATTGTAATTTCTGTTCGTTTTGGGTTTTATTTTCTTATCGATGTTGATTTGTGAT
This sequence comes from Artemia sinica, assembly GCA_027921565.1. Classification (NCBI taxonomy): domain Eukaryota; kingdom Metazoa; phylum Arthropoda; class Branchiopoda; order Anostraca; family Artemiidae; genus Artemia; species Artemia sinica. Next base: position 45,572,398 of record CM051273.1, on the reverse strand, counting down.
AGTTCCACGCTTGATAGATTATTTGATTTTATTTTTGCTCATTTTTTGTTTAATGGAATTCTTTACTTTTCTTTGAAAAACTTATTTTGTGGAAAAAGTTTCTTTTAATTAATCAAATGAAAAGCTATTATTTTCTTTTTAAGCGTCAATTAAAAAAACTCTCAAATAATTTAAATACATGCTAATGATAACGATTTTTCAGCAAATTTCTGAGACATATTCACAAAGTATTTTTTTTTTAGCACATGTTTATCAGCATCCTTTGTCTTGACTTAGCATTGTGGGCTAGACCAGGAGAAACCGCAACGACAGATCGAAACCAAATATATCTTACATTCTTCACTGCTCAGGGGCTAAAGTTTAAGCAACTTGGTCTATAGATATACAAAATGGTAAAAAGGTAAACGTCCTATAAAAATTAACAAAACATTCTTCAACCACTGGCTAGGAGATAGTAATTAGGACTGTTAAGGCTGTCAGTTGCATCACATTAGCGTCGAATGGGTTGAACATATTTTCTAGGATGTGTTCAAGAGATTACTGATGTAAAAAGTGCAGGAGGAATTGTGGAGCACAGTACTTTCTGGAGCACAGAGGAGAGTTAATGCTGTTTTCTTATAAATATGTATTTGCGGAGCACAGAGGAGATTTAATGTTGTTTTCTTATAAATATGTATTTGCGGAGCACAGAGGAGAGTTAATGCTGTTTTCTTATAAATATGTATTTGTGGAGCACAGAGGAGAGCTAATGCTGTTTTCTAATAAATATGCATTTGCGGAGCACAGAGGAGAGTTAATGCTGTTTCCTTATAAATATATATATACGGAGCACAAAGGAGAGTTAATGCTGTTTTCTTATAAATATGTATTTGCGGAGCACAGAGGAGAGTTAATGCTGTTTTCTTATAAATATGTATTTGCGGAGCACAGAGGAGATTTAATGTTGTTTTCTTATAAATATGTATTTGCGGAGCACAGAGGAGAGTTAATGCTGTTTTCTTATAAATATGTATTTGCGGAGCACAGAGGAGGTTTAATGTTGTTTTCTTATAAATATGTATTTACGGAGCACAGAGGAGAGTTAATGCTGTTTTCTTATAAATATGTATTTGCGGAGCACAGAGGAGAGTTAATGCTGTTTCCTTATAAATATGTATTTACGGAGCACAGAGGAGAGTTAATGCTGTTTTCTTATAAATATGTATTTGCGGAGCACAGAGGAGAGTTAATGCTGTTTTCTTATAAATATGTATTTGCGGAGCACAGAGGAGAGTTAATGCTGTTTTCTTACAAATATGTATTTACGGAGCACAGAGGAGAGTTAACGCTGTTTTCTTATAAATACGTATTTGCGGAGCACAGAGGAGAGTTAATGCTGTTTTCTTACAAATATGTATTTGAGGAGCACAAAGAAAGTTAATGCTGTTTTCTTATAAATATGTATTTGTGGAGAACAGAGGAGAGTTAATGCTGTTTTCTTATAAATATGTATTTGCGGAGCACAGAGGAGAGTTAATGCTGTTTTCTTATAAATATGTATTTGCGGAGCACAGAGGAGAGATAATGCTGTTTTCTTATAAATATGTATTTGCGGAGCACAGAGGAGAGTTAATGCAGTTGTCTTATAAATTTGTATTTGCGGAGCACAGAGGAGAGATAATGCTGTTTTTTATAAATATGTATTTGCGGAGCACAGAGGAGAGTTAATGCTGTTTTCTTATAAATATTTATTTGCGGAGCACAGAGGAGAGTTAATGCTGTTTTCTTATAAATATGCATTTGCAGAGCACAGGGGAGAGTTAATGCTGTTTTCTTATAAATATGTATTTGCGGAGCACAGAGGAGAGTTAATGCTGTTTTCTTATAAATATGTATTTGCGGAGCACAGAGGAGAGTTAATGCTGTTTCCTCATAAATATGCATTTGCGGAGCACAGAGGAGAGTTAATGCTGTTTTCTTATAAATATGTATTTGCGGAGCACAGAGGAGAGTTAATGCTGTTTTCTTATATATATGTATTTGCGGAGCACAGAGGAGATTTAATGTTGTTTTCTTATAAATATGTACTTGCGGAGCACAGAGGAGAGTTAATGCTGTTTTCTTATAAATATGTATTTGCGGAGCACAGAGGAGAGCTAATGTTGTTTTCTAATAAATATGCATTTGCGGAGCACAGAGGAGAGTTAATGCTGTTTCCTTATAAATATGTATTTACGGAGCACAGAGGAGAGTTAATGCTGTTTTCTTATAAATATGTATTTGCGGAGCACAGAGGAGAGTTAATGCTGTTTTCTTACAAATATGTATTTACGGAGCACAGAGGAGAGTTAACGCTGTTTTCTTATAAATACGTATTTGCGGAGCACAGAGGAGAGTTAATGCTGTTTTCTTACAAATATGTATTTGAGGAGCACAAAGGAGAGTTAATGCTGTTTTCTTATAAATATGTATTTGTGGAGAACAGAGGAGAGTTAATGCTGTTTTCTTATAAACATGTATTTGCGGAGCACAGAGGAGAGTTAATGCTGTTTTCTTATAAATATGTATTTGCGGAGCACAGAGGAGAGTTAATGCTGTTTTCTTATAAATATGTATTTACGGAGCACAGAGGAGAGTTAATGCTGTTTTCTTATAAATATGTATTTGCGGAGCACAGAGGAGAGTTAATGCTGTTTTATTATAAATATGTATTTGCGGAGCTCAGAGGAGAGTTAATGCTGTTTTCTTACAAATATGTATTTACGGAGCACAGAGGAGAGTTAATGCTGTTTTCTTATAAATATGAATTTGCAGAGCACAGAGGAGGGTTAATGCTGTTTTCTTATAAATATGTATTTGTGGAGCACAGAGGAGAGTTAATGCTGTTTTCTTATAAATATGTATATGTGGAGCACAGAGGAGAGTTAATGCTGTTTTCTTATAAATATGTATTTGCGGAGCACAGAGGAGATTTAATGCTGTTTTCTTATAAATATGTATTTGCGGAGCACAGAGGAGAGTTAATGCTGTTTTCTTACAAATATGTATTTACGGAGCACAGAGGAGAGTTAACGCTGTTTTCTTATAAATACGTATTTGCGGAGCACAGAGGAGAGTTAATGCTGTTTTCTTAGAAATATGTATTTGCGGAGCACAGAGGAGAGTTAATGCTGTTTTCTTATAAATATGTATTTGCGGAGCACAGAGGAGAGTTAATGCTGTATTCTTACAAATATGTATTTACGGAGCACAGAGGAGAGTTAACGCTGTTTTCTTATAAATATGTATTTACGGATCACAGAGGAGAGTTAATGCTGTTTTCTTATAAATATGTATTTGCGGAGAACAGAGGAGAGTTAATGCTGCTTTCTTATAAATATGTATTTGCGGAGCACAGAGGAGAGTTAATGCTGTTTTCTTACAAATATGTATTTACGGAGCACAGAGGAGAGTTAATGCTGTTTTCTTATAAATATGTATTTGCGGAGCACAGAGGAGAGTTAATGCTGTTTTCTTACAAATATGTATTTACGGAGCACAGAGGAGAGTTAACGCTGTTTTCTTATAAATACGTATTTGCGGAGCACAGAGGAGAGTTAATGCTGTTTTCTTAGAAATATGTATTTGCGGAGCACAGAGGAGAGTTAATGCTGTTTTCTTATAAATATGTATTTGCGGAGCACAGAGGAGAGTTAATGCTGTATTCTTACAAATATGTATTTACGGAGCACAGAGGAGAGTTAACGCTGTTTTCTTATAAATATGTATTTACGGATCACAGAGGAGAGTTAATGCTGTTTTCTTATAAATATGTATTTGCGGAGCACAGAGGAGAGTTAATGCTGCTTTCTTATAAATATGTATTTGCGGAGCACAGAGGAGAGTTAATGCTGTTTTCTTACAAATATGTATTTACGGAGCACAGAGGAGAGTTAACGCTGTTTTCTTATAAATACGTATTTGCGGAGCACAGAGGAGAGTTAATGCTGTTTTCTTATAAATATTTATTTGCGGAGCAAAAAGGAGAGTTAATGATGTTTTCTTACAAATATGTATTTGTGGAGCACAGAGGAGAGTTAACGCTGTTTTCTTATAAATACGTATTTGCGGAGCACAGAGCTGAGTTAATGCTGTTTTCTTATAAATATGTATTTGCAGAGCACAGAGGAGAGTTAATGCTGTTTTCTTATAAATATGTATTTGCGGAGCACAGAGGAGAGTTAATGCTGTTTTCTTATAAACATGTATTTGCGGAGCACAGAGGAGAGTTAATGCTGTTTTCTTATAAATATGTATTTGCAGAGCACAGAGAAGAGTTAATGCTGTTTTCTTATAAATATGTATTTGCGGAGCACAGAGGAGAGTTAATGCTGTTTTCTTATAAATATGTATTTGCAGAGCACAGAGGAGAGTTAATGCTGTTTTCTTATAAATATGTATTGCGGAGCACAGAGGAGAGTTAATGCTGTTTTCTTATAAATATGTATTTGCGGAGCACAGAGGAGAGTTAATGCTGTTTCCTTATAAATATGCATTTGCGGAGCACAGAGGAGAGTTAATGCTGTTTTCTTATAAATATGTATTTGCGGAGCACAGAAGAGAGTTAATGCTGTTTCTTATAAATATGTATTTGCGGAGCACAGAGGAGAGTTGATGCTGTTTTCTTATAAATATGTATTGCGGAGCACAGAGGAGAGTTAATGCTGTTTTTTTATAAATATGTATTTGCGGAGCACAGAGGAGAGTTAATGCTTTTTTTTTATAAATATGTATTTTCGGAGCACAGAGGAGAGTTAATGTTGTTTTCTTATAAATATGTATTTGCGGAGCACAGAGGAGAGTTAATGCTGTTTTCTTATAAATATGTATTTGCGGAGCACAGAGGAGAGTTAATACAGATGTCTTATAAATTTGTATTTGCGGAGCACAGAGGAGAGATAATGCTGTTTTCTTATAAATATGTATTTTCGGAGCACAGAGGAGAGTTAATGTTGTTTTCTTATAAATTTGTATTTGCGGAGCACAGGGGAGAGTTAATGCTGTTTTCTTATAAACATGTATTTGCGGAGCAGAGAGGAGAGTTAGTGCTGTTTTCTTATAAATATGTATTTGCGGAGCACAGAGGAGAGTTAATGCTGTTTTCTTATAAATATGTATTTGCGGAGCACAGAGGAGAGTTAATGTTGTTTTCTTATAAATTTGTATTTGCGGAGCACAGGGGAGAGTTAATGCTGTTTTCTTATAAACATGTATTTGCGGAGCAGAGAGGAGAGTTAGTGCTGTTTTCTTATAAATATGTATTTGCGGAGCACAGAGGAGGGATAATGCTGTTTTCTTATAAATATGTATTTGCGGAGCACAGAGGAGAGCTAATGCAGTTGTCTTATAAATTTTTATTTGCGGAGCACAGAGGAGAGATAATGCTGTTTTCTTATAAATATGTATTTTCGGAGCACAGAGGAGAGTTAATGTTGTTTTCTTATAAATTTGTATTTGCGGAGCACAGGGGAGAGTTAATGCTGTTTTCTTATAAACATGTATTTGCGGAGCAGAGAGGTGAGTTAGTGCTGTTTTCTTATAAATATTTATTTGCGGAGCACAGAGGAGAGTAAATGCTATTTTCTTATAAATATGTATTTGCGGAGCACAGAGGAGAGTTAATGCTGTTTTCTTATAAATATGTATTTGCGGAGCACAGAGGAGAGTTAATGCTGTTTTCTTATAAATATGTATTTGCGGAGCACAGAGGAGAGTTAATGCTGTTTTCTTATAAATATGTATTTACGGAGCAAAGAGAGTTAATGCTGTTTTTTTATGGAATAAAAAAAAAAGAAAAATTTCACTCCACTTGAAGAGTTAGTCAACCTTCATTGAAATAACCAAAAAGATCAGTGATGGGTCAATGCAAAAAATGTCTTCAGTTCTGACTCTAATCCCGATCCCATTCCGATGTCTCGATTTTGATAAAATTCCATGAGTTTTTTTTCGATATCGATAAAACTTCAAAGAATTTAGATAACCGAATTACCTGATCAAGTACGTAGCAGATATGATTCTAAGATATATTAATAACTTTATTTGAAAGAAAAATGTAATTCATCTTCATGAAAAGCTGAATCAAACCTTGGAATGGTTCAAAGAAACAAAGAATATTAGTCAATTCCCAATTCGATTCTGATCCCTTGAAAGATCACTATTATTCCCCTTTCGCGACCCTCCCCAGTAAAAATAACTGATTGTCGATCTGCTTGAATTTAGGCTTGAGGCTTTAGGCTTTTTGCACCCAATTAGTGAAGTTAATCGACAAAAGTTTAGGGGAAGAGGGGAATATGTTTTCCAATATCTTTGGGGGGGGGGGGGAGGGGATTTGTCATTTTTCAAATTTTTCTCTAAGAGTAACAAAAAAGAATTTGTCAAAGAAAATACTTCCAAAACTAGTCGAGGACAAAAAATCTAGGGAGTACAGGACTCCCCACCTCTAATTAATGACATTGTATCCGTTATGTCCATACTACCTCTTCACTGGCAATTATTTAGTGCAAAAATTATTTTTCTTAGATGCCAGTAGCTGGTAAATTATCATATGTGTCACCTTTCCTGACGCTGGTCTTAGTAACCTTCACCCTAGTAAAATAAAAATGAAAAGTTTTGACCTAAAGAGCACATTTTTGTGTTTTCAAGCGGTTCCGGAAAAAGTGTACGGATTTAGCACCAGATAAGCCTGGTGCGGAAAATTATAGTTCATAAATCAGTATTCTATATAATTTACGCTAGTCTTAAAATAAAAAATTCTAGCAATATTTTCAAACTGCATATTTGATCAAATATCAGAAAATATAATACATTGCAGAAGTTTACCTGTCCTGGGCTAAATGAATCTACAGACCGAATGGAGCTATTAAATTTATTTATTATTTTCATATAGCTGGTTATTCTGGCCTCCCTTCCCCCTAATCTCTAAGGTTGAACCTGTATTCACACAAGACAAAAAATGTCTCAGTTGAAGAGCAACAATTGGTAAGTTCATTTTTAAAAATGACCCCCTCCAACCCCAATTAGGTATCACATCACGAGTTACTTCGCAAAATGCTATAGATCAAGAGCAACAATTGGTAAGTTCAGTTTTAAAAATGAGGCCTCCAATCCCCCTTAGTTATCACATCACGAGTTACTTCGCTTATACTATAGATAACTTATGTTAGCTTTCAATATTGTTTCACCAGACAAGAAGCAAAACAAGGGTAAATCCTTTGAAGCTTAATAATTGAAAGCTATTTTTCTATTTTTTCAAAATTTCAATTTTTGTATTGACACTAGCTGTTACAACCCATTACGATTCTTAACATGATGAGCTGTTGTTGAGTATGCTAAGTAGGTTTAAACAAAAGGGTAAGAAGACGGAGCCAAATGCAAGCAAATTTCAAACAATTCGTGGGAACTGTAAGTAAAGAACGCCTTATCGAGTAACCAAAATTCTAAAAAGCCGAATTTTGATAGCAATGAATAAATCTAAAAATCATCTTTTATGTTGATTCCGAATGTATAAAATTTATTAGATTCAGATTACCCGGAATAAGCTACGAGCATTAATAAGAATAACACAATTTAAGAAAAAAGGGGGAGGAACACGGTTTGACCCTGATAAGAATTTAATCATTCTTTTCAGCATGTTTGAGGTGCCACTCCTCCTCACAGAGAGGACAATTTTTACTCGCTTCAAGTTGAATGCTGCTCTTTACTATCATCTGAAAAACTTTGTTTTATGTTTCATCACAAGTCAGAAATATTATTGTACATTATAGAAGTTTATTATAAAAGAGTGGAACAATTCAATAAATTAAATGATTAATCAAAATAATTTACCTAAATCCCGTTTTTTCTATTGATGCATCAGTTCTGAATCTGACAATCATAAAATTTGAGCCGGATACAAAAAATCTACTGGTAATATTGTCAATTTTTCCTGACAAAACCTCCATGACAGTTGACGATTCCTCTGTTCGTCCTCCTGTGGATATTGTCAGCGTGTCAAAAGTCTTCTCGGTTTCAAATTCAGTAAACTGAAAACGAAAATAATAACAAATCAAATAAAATATATAGAATTATAATGAATTATAAAGCTATAAACTGTAACAAAAATAAAATACTATATAATATAATACAAAGTAAATGATAACAATATATATATATATATATATATATATATATATATATATATATATATATATATATATATATATATATATATATATATATAATATATATATAATATATATATAATATATATATATATATATATATATATATATATATATATATATAATATATATATATATATATATATATATGTATATATATATATAAATATATATATATATATAAATATATATATATATATATATATATATATATATATATATATATGTATATATATATATAAATATATATATATATATATATATATATATATATATATATATATATATATATATATATATATATATATATATATATATATATATATATATATATATATGTATATATATGTATATATATATATATATATATATATATATATATATATATATATATATATTATATATATATATATATATATATATATATATATATATATAATATATATATATATATATATATATATATATTATATATATATATATATATATATATATATATATATATATATATATATATAGAATGACCTATATCCGGATAGTCAAGGGTCATGGGATATACAATATTTTTTTCTTCACATTATTGGAGGGGGCAATTACCCCATCCCCTTGCCCCCCGCACCCACAGACAACGCCCCTGGGGGGCAGCAATAGCTGTAATTTAGTAAAGGTCATTCTTAAAACGAATCAGGTTTTATACAGACAAAGTTATTTGTCTTACCAGAAATCGCATTTCTATATTTATCTAGATTTATGATTGCTGATATTAGCTAATTGAACCTACAAATAATATAGTCAGTGTTAAAAAAAAAACAAGAAAAAAAACCCTGAAAATCTTTGGATTATAACAGAGGCCGTCATAATTTTAATACAAAAAAATCCCATGACTTTAAGAACAACACTCAGCCATCGCCATTGTCTCCGTGTTTGGAATCTGCTGCAACAAGATAACAAGAAAGATACTTTTAGTATTCCTGCTTTCAAGTTTCGGGCAAGTCATTTCTATTGAGCGAGTAATTCTGGTGAGCAACCCTTTCTAGGCTGTTGTCGTGCTCATTGAATTCTGGAATAATTGGCTCCTTTCTTCCAGAAGTGAGGACTGGATAGGAGGCTGGACGACAGCTTTGCAAAGACTGGCGAGGTGGGAACAGATGAAACGGAACATCTCAAAAATATTCCACTTGTTCCCCATTTTTTTGTCTCTCTTTTCCTTTTTTTCCAGAAGTTTTTGTTTTTTGCTGTTATTTTTGGAGAAGTTGTTGTTTTTGTTGTTATTTTTGAGTATGTTTTCTTTCTGTTTCCTCTTTTCTGTATATTCTGTCATTGTACATTTACTGTATACGAAGGGTTTTCAATATACTGTTATTACTATTATTGAAGCATAGAAGGCAGATTTTTGACGACATTTATTTAAATGTAAGCAATGCTCCAGTTTGTTTGTTAATTTTTTTTTCCGTTTTTCTTTTCCTTTGTTAAATTGGATGTTTTGTGTTTGAGCCAGTGAAATAGTGGCTATTCTCACGGTAAATATAGCCAGGAAATTAGCATAGCTTATGTTGGCTTCAGACCGCTTTATGCTGTGATCAGAAAGAACTGTTGAGTACGGGCGCTGTAAATAATCGCCATTGTATAGTCCCATTTACCCTTTCAAACTTCACTGCCTTTAAGGCAGGTGAAATGCACATGTTATTTGTTTTATTAAAATATCAATGGTATCATGATAACAATGCCCCCTTCCTCCTATTAACTCATCTTAGGTCTATTCATACCTGAAAACTAAGATTTTCTAAAAAACAAAAAAAAATGTGAAAATAAGTAAGTAAATATAGTTAGTTAAACCTTACAATACTTTTCAGTCGTAAAAATCAAAAATTAGCCTTCTGTTGGTCCCAAAATACAACTATACCTTCAGAGGATCCGTTTATTACTCTATTAACTTCTTAATCATTTTTTTTTGCCATAAGGTCTTAGCTAATTTGCTGTTGATTCTTCATCCACGTTTTTTTTTTTTTTTTTTTTTTTTTTTTTTTTTTTTTTTTTTTTTTTTTTTTTTTTTTTTTTTTTTTGCACCCAATACCACAAAGAAACTGCATATCTCCACATGAAGGTCCATTAAAAAGTGAAATACCAATTTTTACTATTAATATATATGGTACTGAAAGTTTCCACTTTACCAGCTCAAAAAATCAGATTGAATTTTCACTGTCCTTGGTACCACAGTAAGTGTATCCCCATCTATCTAAATAAAAAATTTAAGGGTTGCCAATAACTATCTCAAATCAGAATGATGAAATTTGTTTCTCAAGCGATTTTCCACTACTCACGTTTCTTCATCTTAGAAACAAGAATGTGAACTACATAGCAGCACCAAAAAAAATCAGCCAATTTAGAAAATTGAGCCGAATTTAGCCACTTTGCAATCAATTTAGAGATTCTTTTGTGCGGTAGTTGACAATGTACAGCCGCTGCACGTTCCTTTGAATTTAAATGGACATATCTTTAAAGTTAAATGAAAGGATTTGTCAATACAATTGTCTGCATAAATGAAAGTCAAAGGTTAGTGTGCCAAAATAATTTTAGTCTTAATGATTTAGCAAGGCTATTTGATTATTTTAACCAATTTGAAAGTAGCAGCCTGAAAATTGAAAACTGCATGGGGTCTAAAGGGAAAATAATGTTTTCTAATGAGACCTTGAGGTCATGGAAGTAGAAAGCTTCCCGTATACCTATTAGGTATACGGGAAGAGGCAAAATAAAAAAAGGCTTAATTGTAGGTTTCATTATTTATTTACGTCAAACGCGTCAAATTGGGTATAACCGTAGAGAAACGGACGCAGTAGTTGTATAATTTCTTCTGAGCATAAGCTTTTCGTTAGTTTTACTGGCTTAAAATTTCACACAGTTGAACCAATCAGGGGGATTTAATCTATTTATTGTTTTCATTGGCTTACAATTTCATGCAATAGAACCAATCAGGGGAATTTAACTTTTCGTTCTTGTATTGGCTTAAAATTTCACACAAAAGAACCAATAAGGCAAAAAAGGAGGGGCTATTTTGCTTTCTGACATACGGTTAAGGAATAACGCGATTTGCTTATAAAAATACGTCATAGGTGTAAATTAATGAGATATCTAATTCTTTATTTCTGAATTGTAGGAAAGTGATCTTTGGCATACCCAACAAGTTCTTTAGCTATATTAAATTGCGCACAAGTGGATACAATCATGAATAAAGCAACTAATTGAAAAGACTAAATAACTAATTGTATTTGTTTTTGTGAACAATTTTAGTCGTTTTTGTTCATTTTCTGAGTCATGTTATGTCAGGGTTGGTTAGTTAAGCTTTAGATTTTCTAATGATCATAAAACATACTTGGTTCAGTGGTATGTGCAAGAGAAAAATCTGAGAATCCAGAAGCTGGTAAATTTAATAATTAATATAAATGTATGTTTTTGTAAAAACATTTAAAAATAGGTCCCCCTGAAATTTAAAGAGTGATATTGAAACCTAAACAAGTTATATATAATAAGTACGTATTATAAATAATTACATATATTATATGTAATAAATCAAAGTTATACAATAAGTCAAAATTTAGACGACAAGAACTCAATTAAAAAGGAAGCATCATCTACTTAAACCCTCTAATTAAAATCTAGAGTGTAATTAGTGCTTTTCTGAAAACGATTTGAATTTTAGATGGTGTGTTTTTATTTTTCATAATACCAGCAATAACACCATAAAAATTATATCACAATGCTATTAAAGCTTTACAAAAATAAGAATGAAGTAACCCCTTACCCCAAACTACACTAGAAATTGCAGTCAAAATTCCACTAAAGTGCACTCGAAATCCTACTTACAAACAACTTCATAAAAAATAAATAGCAGTTTCGAACAGTCTTCAGAAGAAAAATGGTCATTAATTTGACAAATTTTATGAAATGTTGATGTTTAGGACAATTCGTATGCTCTCAAACTGCCAAACTCGCGCGAATGAGCCGTTCCTGAGGAGCGGCTCCTCCAGTCAGGCCGAATCAAAGTGGACAGCCCCCCCCAGCCACGCCACCCGTGCAGTCTTTCCGGATCCCCCCCCCCGCTTTGAACGACTATGTGCTCAGTATATTCCACATTGATACAATGGTATTTTATAGCTCATTTAGTGTTTTCTGGAGACTTAAAATAAATAGGAGTTTCTTGAAAATAACTTTTCAGGTTTATTTCTGCGTATCCAATTTATTTTAAAAAAAAACCATTCTCAAAAATTTAGATATCATTATTGTGACCAATTCGGTGTGACCAATTCGGTGACTATTTGCTGACGTTCTGTTAGCCTGCTATAAATTAAATTCTGTTAGCCTGCTATAAAGTTAATGCGTAAAATCATCACTGTCACACACAAAGGTCGTATCTGACAAGAGAAGGCACAGTCTATCAGAAATCATATACAGCAGGTGGCGAGTACCAAGCGTGTCGGAACTGTGAGGCACGTTTAGCATTCCGAGGTGTACAACAGGTGGTGGGAGGTCGGCACCCTCCCGCCACCCTCCCGGGGGATCTAAAATTTCTTGGCTTCAAAGAAGATTGCCGAAAAAACCGTTTTGAAGCTGTTCCCAAAGGGGGGATAATCAAGGCAATAAAGATCAAATTGGGGTTGGATATACATCCCCTTGTTGATCCCGTTTGAGACCAGTCTATCAAAAGATTTTTTAGCAATTATCTTGGATTTGCGGAAATTACAGGCACGAAATTCGGACGTGACAGCGAAAAAACGTATTTTCGATGTTGGAACGTACAAACATTTTGGTATATTGGGGGGTTCACCAATAAGTTAGGCTTAAAGATCAATCCAGTATAGACTTAAAGCTAAAAAACCAATAAAGTACCAAACTTGCCTAATTTTTTGACAATCTGCTTCCTCCTTTAAAAGGGTTCACTCAGGCAGGTATGGAGGGAAGAGGTCTCCCCCACTCACACAAACTCTTCTTCCCAGAAATTTACCCCCACTATAGCTTTTCATGTCATTCCTTAAATTTTCTACATAACCAAGCCCTTTTTCTCTCCCAGAAGAAATTCCTACGCACTTGCTGGGCTAAAATTACGACTAACCAAAATAAATCATACTTAAAATATTACCAAAATAAAGAATAGGAAACCCATACCAGAAATCAAAGAAGCTACAAGTGTGACGGAGGTGTTTCATTTTTTGTGGAAGAAGTGCGCTCCAAGATACACATGGCGAAGAGTAGGCAATCCCTTGAAAGAAATATATTCCAAATGCCTACACATACCAATGCAAAATAAATTTTTAGAAAACATTTAGTATAAAAATACTTTGGAACTGGATTGTAGTTTTTTTTTTTATTGTTATTACATTAAAAATGTCATCTAAGAAAGAACGAATATGTTTCCTACCTGTAAAACGATTTGAGTGCCCACTGGTCCTTCTAGAACCCATTTGCAGTCCATCAAAGGTTTGTATTTATTTGGATAGTTTTGGCTTTCAATGGTGTCACCACTAGAGACGACATAAAAGTGGCACAGCTCTGGACAGTTGAGCTCGTCTGATCCGTCACCACAATCATCTTGAGCATCACACCTGAACTTGGAATTGATACAACGTCCATTGGAGCACGAAAATGAATCTACCCAAAACGGACAATTAGCAGTTTTTTGTGCACTAATAACTACACTAATAACTAATCAACAAATACATATTTAATATCATCATAAAAAGCTGATTCTTTGAGGCTCCTCTCTTACTACTCCAAATATTTGTAATCAGGGTTTACATAATCTGTTTTTTTCCCTTTAAAATTAATTTAAAATGGTGTCTTGAATTGGCAAGACTATTACCATTTTAATTATTTTTAATGTGCTCAAAATTATAAGAAATCAAAGACGCCAACTTAGCTTACTGGTTGGGGGAGGGAGGAAGGGACAATTTTTTGGTAAATGCTGTACCCAATATTGAGGAGCTTCAGAGTTAGATCCCCTCTCCTGAGTCCCTCTGGTTAGGTTTCGCTGAATCACGCCATATAGGAGTGGCCTTTCATCATTGCTGAAATGTAATCTAAGTTTTCTTAATGCAAAACATTAAAATAAGGGTGAAGCGCTTGATTCTTGAATCCAGTCTTTAATGGTAATAAACAGTAAATAATGAGAAAACCTTACGAATGGTAAACGAAACTCTAAGAAATAAAAGTTTGATAACAATATACATACCAAACAGAATTTTTATACTGATCTCATACATGTACTATCTCTGAAGCATAAAGCTTTGCATCCAAATTTGCATGAATAATTTTAGGAAAAGGAAAATACCCGAAAAGCAGCATTTTGGGTATATACCCGAAATACCCGAAAAGTAAATCCTGGGAAATATCCGAAAAGCAAAGCCCGAAAAGCACAGGATATCCATGATGAAAAATACAAGATCAAATCCAGGATTTCTGAGAACCGACGAGTGAAGGTTTCAAGCCTCTATATACACACTACAAAACTCCACTTTCCTGAGGAGGCTCATGAATATATGTTTATTTGATTGATGTTATTCTTGATGATGATGCTATTCAGGGCTGGTTGTATCGAGCCTGTCGCCATAGAATGTGAGAAGAGGGTTTGAATGAGTGAAATTTAAAGTTCTAATAACCTTTTTAGAAGCAATAAACCTCACCCCAGAGAAGTGATGGTTTCGGCAGTTTCGTACCGCAAAAACATAATTTTGATTTGAATAAGACCAATATAATATGAGGAACAGTTTTAAAATAGGCAACTGATTTACGATTTTCGAACTAATATTTATATCAAATGTCTAATTCAGAGGCTATATTACCGCGCTATAAGGCATTCGTACAAAATTTATGAAAAATGTATGATTTGTTTTCTATTGTGGTTTGAGGTGTAAGAAGGAGTATAGTGGATTGTTTTTTTTTCGTCGTTACGGTGACTCCAGTAGCCAGCAAGGGAATATTTTTTTTCTTGCATTATCAGTATTTTTTTTATAGCTAACTTATGCTTATGACCAGTATTGATTTTTATTTTTATTCCTGGCTCGCCCCTAGGACAACTTGCCTTTGCAAGATCATGGAAAGGCTAGAAGATTTAGTTGAAAGACTTTTCTTTTCATGTATTATATATATCTACGTGTTTCCTAAGTTTTATTCTTATTTTTAAACTTAAAATAAAAAAAAAAAAAAAAAAAAAAAAACAGGAAATAAAAGTGGAACCTTAAAATTGGAAATATTTGTACAAAAAAATGTATTGTCTGCAGCATATACAACTAAATAAGCCTTTCTTCTCGAGGCATTATATAAAAAAGAGGCAAGTAAAACTTTAGCACAAATAGCGGGGGGTTAAGGTGGAAACAGCTTCGCTTCTAAACAGACTTATTTCTGTGTTTTTTGTCAGCTAAAAAGTCCCAATTTATTTTCATTTCAAGAAAGAACAGTTTTTTAAATTTAATTTGTTTAAAGGGGCCCCTGCACTTTTAAACAACCTTGTGTTTTCAGTATAGCCGAAATTGAATGTCGCTATTGCACTTATAGTAAGGGTGAGGGAGTAGTAACCTCATTTTATGGACTAATTTAAGCTCGTTTTGAATTTTAATTTCATTTTTCTTTGTTATTGAAAAAAACTCCAAATTTAATAGGCACAAGAAAGAAGATGATGGCTCTGAACTAATCAACCATAGCCACAAACAGGAGCCATGGGGCAAGAACATCGCAGACAATCAAATTGCGGTTTTACGCACTAAAACTCTTTTTTTTGGTGAATTGAGAGCACCTTTATTATTACATTGAAGATGGACGCCGGAAGTCATTACCAAAAGTGATTTTGGTGGATAGGCCCCTATTTAGGTTACAGTACAGATTACTGCGACCTAGATTTAGCAGGAATTGTTTGAGCAAATGCTAAAGCCACAAAGAAATTTTTTGGTGAAGCTGATGAGAGACTGAATTGGTGACAAGAATATGTCTGACGATTTGGAAGCAGCTAATAAAACCCTTACAGACATAGCTTCACATTTTAGTAATAACCGAAAGCGATTTCGGTGAATAGGTTCCTAGTCAGGCTGCAGTGTGACCTATATCTGTGCCACAATGATAATTTTTACGGAAGCTGATGAGAGACTAAATTATCGATCAGGTTATAGCTGGAGATTCAGAAGCAGCTGATAAAGTGTCACAGTCTTAGCTTCTGACAGTCAAGCTGTCACGACCAGAATATGTCTGGAAATTTGGCTGAAGTTAATCAAGCTTCCTAGTCATAACTAATTCCATAGCTAAGTCACAGCCATAGGCTTCTCAGGCATTGCTAATTTTGAAGATGGATGCCGGAAGTCATAACCAAAAAGGGATTTGGTGGACAGGCACCTGTTAAGACTACAGTTTGGTTTATTTTGTTCTATATTTAGGAATAAATATTTGAGCAAAAACTAAAGACATAATGTCATTTTTTAGTGTAGCTGATGATAGAGGACATTTGACGGACGACTAGAATATGTCAGACAATTCAGAAAGCTAATCAAGCTTCAAAGCCATAGCTCCACACTCATATTCAAGATGGATGCCGGAAGTAGTAACCAAAAGCGACCCCAATGACCCTATTTAGGCTGAATTGTGGACTAGTGGATTCTAGATTTAGCAACAATTATTCAAACGAACCCTAAGGCCACGGACTGATTCAAGCATCACAATTATAGTTTTTTATAGTCAAGCTGATAATAGACTGAAATGCCGGGCCGAACATACCTGGAGATTCGGCAGCAGCTAATCAAATATTACACACATAGCTAATTGCAGAGGTAAGTCACAGTTATAAGCCTCACAGGCACAGCTGATATTGAAGATGGACGCTAGAAGTCACAGCAAAAGGTGGGTTTCGTGGATAAGCACATATTCAGACTACAATGTTGATTAGCATGATCTATATATAGAAATATTTATTTGAGCAAACACTAAAGCCACAGTGCCATTTGTTAGTGAAGCTGATAAAAGACTGAATTAGCGACCAGAGTATTTCAGGAGATCTAGCAGTATCTAATCAAGCTTCATGGTCATTGATTCTCACAGTCAACAATGAAGCTGATGATAGACTGAAAGTCTGACCAGAATACTTCAGGAAATTTGGCATCAGCTTCGCAGTCATACCTTCTTAGAGTCAATCTGGTGATTGAGTGAAATACTGACAAGAATATTTCAGAAGATCTGGGAGCAGCTAATCAAGCTTCGCAGTAATAGCTTCTCATTCATCACTCGCGCCATTTTTGGCCCTCAAACGAAAAATAATTGTTGTGCTCAGCCCCGAGACGAGGGTTAAAAATCACATGAATCTCAAATTTGTAAGAACATATTCCGCTAAACAAGATTTGAACATGGAAGGGTAGCGTATAGTGCAGCATGTTTGAGGAGGCAACAGCATTAGGGCACAAAAACGCATATTCTATTAAACGTAAAAAATAATGAGGATTGTTTCTCTTTCTTGTGATTGCTACCTTTGTGAGTTTTCTTAAATACAAACATTTCAGAGCCTAATTTTCTCACTTCATATTAAGCTTCAGAAAAATTGCATATTTTCAGCCTCTTTTTACGCTGCCAACTTCAATAACAAGATGAAATTTGGAAATATTTTTATTTATGAAGCAGCAGAGCAATTCCGATATGAATTTAGGTAACATCAGCGCCACTAGTGGATAGTTTAAACTAATAATAATTTCTTAACTATTAACAGCTAAGTCCAATGTAACTAAAGTAAAATTTCACTAGTTAAAAAAAGGGGGGAATTTCTTCCAGGCTCCTTAGTCACACAGCTCTTCAGTAAAAAGGGCTTACAGCACGTTAGGAAATACAATTATTTCAGAGACTATCTATTTTAAGACTTTATCACAATATATTCACCAACATCATGTTTACCAAATAACCTGTAAATTTACCAATATCTTTCATCGTCACTAATTTCGATTTTTCTTTGAAGCAAGGACAGAATAATTGTGACATTTTTAGATAGATAATAGGAGGCAAAAATTTGCAAAAATTCACAAAAATCCATCGGGGCGGGGGAATATTTTGTCCAAAATCTAGAGGTGAGGGTAATTTTGTGTTTTCGAATTTTAAACTATAAGAAAAACAATCAATTATTTTATTTATAGTAAATCACTTTTACAAACCTGAAATTGATATTTGGCCCGAGAAGCTTGGCGGGCCACACATTTTACTGTGTGGGCGACAAAGTAAAATAATGAAACACCGAAAGAACCATAAACATTACGCTAAATCACGCAATTCATGCTCAATAAAGAAAATACACTAGAATACGCTAAAAACTATAAAACAATTAGTAATGATAATGACAGTAAAAATCAGGAATAAAGAAAGCAAAAAATAGAAAAGACCAAGTTGGTATTAGAACACAAAAAGAAGAGCTTAAAAGTTTTGAGGATTCCTGAAAAAGGTTTTGAAAGAAGAGATGAGAGATATATCAGTTGGGATAGAATCCCAAAATGAAACTGACTGAAAAAGTGTTTTTTTGGGACGCTATGAATGAATTTTTATGGTATGATAAACTTTAGTGAAGAATAACGTAGCAACGAGAAGTACTTGTGTGACGAGGAAAGGGTAACAGAGACTGGGCACATGATGGTAGATACCTTGGGTATGCTGAATAAGCTAATTTTAGTTTTTGTTTGGCAATTGTACTCGCGAGAGATGGTAGGCCTGTATGTGTGTATAGGTTACCCGAAGCAGACTTACCTTTTAAGCAGGCAGGCGCTTTGCAAACAAAAGGGAGAAGGGCCTGGCAAGAACTTAACTCCCAAGATTGGTCTGGCTCCGTCACGTGGGCTCTGACACATTCCCCTTTGTTTGGGTCAGGCTGGTCGAACTTCCAGAAACCTGAAAATATTGAATTACAAGTTTTGTCCTGAATCAATGACCCCAAACTGCACTATAAATTGCCTTTTACCAAGATAAAATATAAAATTATTTTGACAAAAATACAATTTTTTGGTTAAAAAACTCATCTTTAACCTAAAACCCTAGTTTAATTGAATATTTCACAGAACTATTAAATTACTAATTCCATTTCTTTTAACAGCTCACTGCTACACCACGTCACCTAAGCCCAACACAGCTGCACCCAGTCCTCCTCCATCCCAATCTATTCGAAAATTCACTTTTTACATCGTTCCCATGAGGAACTTCTTCATGACCTCCGTCCACTTCATTTGACCTCTGTTTTTCATTGGTCTCAGATAGATTGCCAAAGAGCATAATCATTGGCGGTCTGTCATCTTTCATCTCTAAAACATGGTCTAGCCACCTTGACCTTTCTTTTATTATAGCCCTAGAAAGTGTAATCAAAACACATTTTTTGTATGGCTTTTTGTTTGGTAACGGTCAGTCAGACGAGTTCCCAAAACTCTCCTGAAACAATTCTTTTGCAAAATGTTTAACAGATCTTCCTTGGTCTTTCGAATTGCCAACGTTTCAAGAACATTCCTGCCCACAGTCATTGCCATGGCTTCTAATATTCTAATCTTAGTTCTGAGAATTATCTTAACCAATGAACGATGGCTAAAATAAATTCAAAAACAAGTTTAGCCAATGGATAAATCAGCTGTTTTTTATTTGCAAATTATTTGAAAAAAACTACGTTTTCTAAAGAGTTAAAGAGGCTGAGTTACAAGGTCGAACCTTAAAACGTACAGGGATTAGGAGGCACAGTTGGGGGGCTGCCGCCCCCCAAACCCCCCGCTTTCGTAGCCTTTAAATATCAAAAAAAAAAATTAAACTGAAAGTAAGGAGCGACATTAAATCTTAAAACGAACAGAAATTATTCCGTATATGAAAGAGGCTGTGCCCTCCTCAACGCCTCGCTCTTTACGCTAAAGTTTGACTTTCTCACAACTCTTTTTTAAACAATAAAAACTTTAGCGTAAAGAGCTAGGCGTTGAGGAGGGCACAGCCTCTTTCATATACGGAATAATTTCTGTTCGTTTTAAGATTTAATGTCGCTCCTTACTTTCAGTTTAATTTTTTTTTTTGTTATTTAAAGGCTGCGAAAGCGGGGGGTTTGGGGGCGGCAGCCCCCCAACTGTGCCTCCTAATCCCTGTACGTTTTAAGGTTCGACCTTGTAACTCAGCCTCTTTAACTCTTTAGAAAACGTAGTTTTTTTCAAATAATTTCTGCACGTTTTTGTACAGTTTATTACTTATTATTGCTTGACTAACTGTTAGCTGATCGTGTCAGGAGTTAAAGTTGGGGGGCTGCCGCCCCCCAAACCCCCCGCTCTTGAACATTCTTGTGTTAAGGCTTTTAATTCCTGAATACTCAAATCACATCGTACAGGGTGCCTCCTAATCCCTGTACGTTTTAAGGTTCGAACTTGTGACTCAGCCTCTTTAACAGCCCCCCCAACTGTGCCTCCTAATCCCTGTACGTTTTAAGGGTTGACCTTGTAACTCAGCCTCTTTAACTCTTTAGAAAACGTAGTTTTTTTCAAATAATACACATAAACAGGTTAGACATGCTTTGTTATGAAAATTGACGCGCAGATATTTTCATAACAAAGCATGTCTAACCTGTTTATCTGTATTATTTGAAAAAAACTAAGGTTTTTCGTAAATGTAAATTCGGGGGATAATTTTTTTCGGTCTGAAAATATCAAAAGGCCCTAACAGGTCGAATTCTGCTTCGAATGAGTCCTCATTCAACCGGATCCGTTTCCAACTGTGGCCTGTAGGCGTGGCTAAGAAAAAAAAAAGAAATGATGAATTTTAAGTGGCTATATTTGTTTTTTTGAAAACAGGGAAGGAGTGATCGGATTGAGCTGAAATTTCGAAGATAAGCTCCCGGGCCCTAGGAAAGCTTAACCTCTAAATTTCAGCCCAATCGGACAACGTTAAAGGGGGGCTGTGGTGGGAGGGTCCAAACTTCCGGCCCAGTTTACCCCATGAAGATAAAGTCGGAGGAGGATGAAATTTTGCAAGTTTCTTAGTTTGAGCTTGGGCTACAAAATGCGATTGCCGCCGTCTCTCTGCGACCTCTAGGACCTGAAATCGCTTAACATTGTGGTGGGTCGCCTCTTTATAGAGGCACAAGTGTGCCTCCTTGAACTCACTTTCATTAGCTTGTTTTCTTGCCAAAGCAAAGTGGAATCAAGACTGAAGAGTTATACATCACAGAAAGTGAACCTTCATAAAATAGTATTTCGGCAATTTTATCGACCGCGCCCATATAATGATCACACTGAAGCCTAAAAACAAACGTATTACTGATATTGCTTGTTGGAAGATATTTTTGTCATTTTCAGTGCTTGATTGGAAACATCTATTGACGCGAAATTGCTAGTTTCTTTACGAAGTGCCACTAAAAGCCAGATAACAAAGAAATGAGATAGGTGCTCATTATCAGGGAATGCAAACAATCTAAGATTAGATCTAAAAGATGCAGCTAGATTGTCAAAATCGGGTATATAATAATAGACAGATTCGAAACCCAATATATTACTACTCTCAAAAGCTGGGTTCTAGTTCCTGCATTGGCCGGGAAAATTCCTTAGTATGTAAGTAGACATATACAGGGGAGAGGGTTCTTCAATGCAGTATCGGCCCCTCAAAACATGAAATTTCATATTTTTTGTTTAGTCTCTTATATTTGTGGCGTAATTCCCCTATTTTTGGTTGCTTTTTTTTCCAAAATTGTAACCAATTTCTAATTAATGCACCCTCCCCCACCACATAAACAAACTAATACGTTTTCAACTCCATGGCCGTGCGAAAAAGTGTAAAAACAGAGACAAAATTGGTGGCGTCCCCCTATGATGTATATACTGATCATGGGCGTAAAGATGGTTTGGTAGTTTCAGGGTATTAGTGTAGGCTATCATTAAAATAAATAAATAAAAATAAAATAAACATTGCAGTAATTTCGTGCAATAAGCTGGATGTAAATCACGCATAATTTAAGCTATTATTATTGCACATGGTACAGGGGCATTGTATTGTAGGTAACGAGAGGTCGCTCCCCCTCATAAGTCATGTGCACCAGGTAGCACGTGGCGCAACTGTGCCATGCGTTTTTGGAACTCCGTCAATCGTGGAAAGACGTTGACAAGCATGTCAGAACTGTACGGCACACGTGGTGCTCTTAGATTTACACCAGGTGGCGGAAAGTCAGCGCCACCTCGGTAGATAAGAGGTTTCAACTTGATGGTCTTGAATAGTACAGTCCAAAAAACGTACCGCCCAAAAAACACTAAGATGAATGAAATTCTGGACTACCGACCCAAGAGCATACTGAAAGACCCCCAATTTTACCAAGTTTCCCTAAGATTTGGACCCCTTCCAGGATATGTAGTAAGAATGTGTAAGTTTCCACTTAACCAATTCAACTGTCACAGATTTGATTTTCATTGCCCTTGGCACTAACAAACTACTAATTTATTATTAATTTGTTTTTTTTAAATTGTTTTATTATTTTAAGTTTTTTTATTATTTATTAGTTATTAGTTATTATTTATCAGTTTTTTAAACTAATTTATTATTAATTAGTCTTTTTAAAACTGTTTTATTATTTTAATTTTTTTATTTATTAGTTATTAGTTATTATTTATTAGTTTTTTTTAAACTTATTTATTATTAATTACTTTTTTTTAAACTAACTTATTACTAATTAGTTTTTTTTAAATTGTTTTATTATTTTAAGTTTTTTTATTATTTATTAGTTATTAGTTATTATTTATCAGTTTTTTAAACTAATTTATTATTAATTAGTTTTTTTAAACTGTTTTATTATTTCAAGTTTTTTTTTATTTATTAGTTATTATTTATTAGTTTTTTTAAAACTAATTTATTATTAATTAGTTTTTTTTTAACTTTTTTTTTGTGATTTAACCTAGGTCAGCGTTGTCACGGATTTTTGGTCAATCAAGTCACTGGAAACAGTCCGGAAGTTGAACAAATCGCAGGACGTTTGTCATAATTGCCAATTCTTAACCTGAATTAGTTTCTCATTTTGTTCAATGCAAATTTTCTGTCTTTGCTACATTTTTTTTTTCTGGTTAATTGGCATTATAAATGCCCCCTTGAAAACCATAGACGTATTATTAAATGATTAATTCAAAATTAAAATTTTTTAAATTATAAATCTATGCTGAAAACAAAGCACGCGTTTCAAGATACCAATGCTTTGCAAAGCGTATACCTCACTCAGGCTACTTACCTCACTCCACCTTATTTTGGATCTTTTCAATGAAGGGTTGCTTTTCAATTAAGTGGTAAGGCCAACTGATTCCTTGAAAACTATTATATTTAAAAGAAGAACAATAAATTAAGAAGAGCCATAATGTATATATATATATATATATATATATATATATATATATATATATATATATATATATATATATATATATATATATATATATATATATATATATATATATATATATATATATATATATATATATATATATAAAGAAGAACAATAAATATTGAAGAACAATAAATATTGAAGAACAATAAACAAAACCAACAATGAAACGGTTTTTATCCATTAGAGAGATAAATTGTTAAAGTCAGCGAATGACGATTTATTTTTGTTTAAGCGATTGGATGCAATGGTTATTTACCACAAATCCTCGACTTAAACCGATTTTTCTTTATCCTTTTTGATCTAATGTTGCTTTTATTTAACTCTTATTTTCGTTTTTATTTTGTTTTTTATTTGATCCTTGATTTAAATAATAGACCTGTCCAAACGTTTTGTTGCTATTACTTCTTTTTCATTGATTTCCTTGCTTGAGTGATGTTCGAATGTTTAACAACAAGGTAACAGCTTCCAAAAAACTATCAGAGTTATTAGACCGAAGAATAACTGTTAAAAGAACATCAACTTCTTGAAGCATCAACAAGAGCTAATATAAGAAATAAACATGATGCATGGGAGATTTTTAGAAGTTATGGTTTCTGCGAGACTAGTTTGATCTAAATTAACAATGTTTTTTAATTTATTTATTCTAAATAAAAAATTACATCATGGTTCCAGCAGTAGCTGCAACCTAGTAAAGAGCGAACAACAGCCCATAGTAATCAAAAGTTAAAAATCGTGTTTAGAAAAAAGCTACCTTGTGAAAAAAAAAAAATTTCCGTCTGATATTGATTCAGGAATGGCGACTATTGTTTCGGTTTGTCTTAAAAGTAAAAGTTTATTGCGAAAAGAAATTTATGGTGATTTTGAAAAAAAACCTGAAACCGCTCGAAAATGGCGTCAGATCAAAATGAAAAGTGTACCATTGGGAACAGCATGGTCGAAAACCTAGTTATGGGAATTAACAACCCCCCTCGCGCTAGTTTTCTGTAATCCTACAAACATAAAATCCTACAAAGCATCTCTGCTCGTTTTTGATTAAAATTTTTTGTTTTCAGTAAAAAGCTGGTTTTTTGTAATCGTGCAAACATAGGCAAATACCACCAGTTGATTTATTTGCACTAGTTTTATTAATATATGTTAAATAGACTGTGAAGTAATAATTTTTGTTCGTTTTAAGTTTCAATTTCTCTGTTTATTTCCCTAGGAAATACTTAGTTTTTTAAATTAATTAAATTCTATGGCAGTCTTGTCGCAACTATTTGACATAGATGAATTTTTATTACGTGACGTTGGGTGATGAAAAGATTGATCAAGTGGGCAGCTTCACTTACCTTGGTAGTATTATTAAAAAAAGTATTATTAAAAAGATTAGAATATTAGAAACTACAGTGATGAAAGTAGTCAAATATGGCTCTGAAGCATGGGCGCTTCGAAAAGTGGATGAAGATTAAATTTGCTAGATGTATTCCAGAGAAATTGCTTAAGGATTGTTCTGGGTACCTGGATGACTGACCGTATTTCAAACAATAGGCTGTACGGAAAATGTGGTTCAATGCCGCTCTCTAGGGCTAAAATGAAAGAAAGGTTGAGATGGCTAGGGCACGTTGTGCAGATGAAGAATGACAGATTGCCGAAGATTGTTCTTTTCGACCAACCGTCTAGGGCTAAACGGAAAGCAGGTCGTCCTCGTCTGGGGTGGGAGGACGTCATAAAGAAAGATTTAAAGGAAATGGGAACTTCGTGGGAGGGCGTAAAAAAGGAGGCTTTGAATAGATTGGGGTGGAGGAGGAGCGTGCGTAGCTGTGTTGGCCTCAGGCGGCTTGGTGCTGCGGTGAGTTGTTAGCAATAGTAGTAGTGACATTTATCACAGCACAAGGTATAAAACGATTTTGTGTTGTTGCGTATTTATATGTTAGTATTTGTTTTGTGTATATAGTGTTTTGTATTTATGTGACTCTTGCTGAAATGAAATATTGACTGATTTGAAATTATGTTAGGCCTTTACTTTTTAACATTTAATTTGTATGTTTGCTGATGTCCCGGTGTTTGCTGGGTTGGTTGCTAGGGTACTCATAATTCCCATTCTTGGTTTCTTGGCCAGCAAAACTAGAATCCTTCATGTAGCTCTAAGGAAAACAAAGTTTTTAGTGGCGTTAAGATTTAGGTAAGGTTTTTTTTCCTTTTTTTTTCTGTAACTGATTTCAAGGTGCCAGGAATGCAAACGAGCTTCCTCTTTTTGTGGGTATATATATTTATTAGTAGATATCTTGTGTATGTGTATGCTATTTTTGTAATATATAGCTCTTACTGGAAGATGAAAAAAGCTAGACCTCTGTTCTTTAGTAATGTTAGACTTTATTTTGAATTGAAATGATTCTGCTGGTAGTACTACCCTATCCTTGGTGCTAGCAGTAGTTTTTAGTTCCTATGGAAGATATTTTGAAGTACCAAGCCTCCAGGTAATTTCAATTTCATACGCTGTCTTGCCCAGGCTTAGGTGTGGGAGGGGGGGGTCTCTTGTTGAAATAAAAGGTTGACTGGTTCATAACAAAGATTGGTACGTCGCTAGCCTTTTATGGAGTTTTATGCATGAACCTTCGCTCAGTCAAATCAACAGATAGAACAGGCCCCTCCGTGAGATGATTCCAAACCGTAGGTAAGTGATCAACTGGGTGTATATGTAGAGATTTGTCATTGGTGTCGCAATTAACGCAGGCTTTTACCATTTGTCAAGGCCGTATCCAGGGGGGGGGGGGGGGGGGTTACCCGGTTTCACCCCCACCCCCCCCCCCGAAATTTTTGACCGAGTCGAAAATAAGTCGAAAATTAGTAAAACCTAGGTAAAAATCAGTAAAATTAGTCGAAAACTGAGTCGAAAATTAGTAACCCCCCCGAAAAAGTCAAAAATTAGTAACCCCTCCCCCCCCCCCCCCCCGAAAAAAAATCCTGGATCCGCCCTTGCCATTTGTTCACTATTTTAAGCTGGTTCCAAGTTGAATCCTTCAAATCCGTATATGCGTCCATTAGAGAAGTTCAGCTTCAGCGTGTGTTCAAAAGGAAAATTTAAGTTAGGGATGATTTCGCTTTTTTGGTTGCGGTTTGTTACACCAGGTATCTGGCAATGCTGGATATCATGTACAATTTTTTCTTTAAAGACAGCAGTGGGTCTTTAGTGGTGATTTTTTTCCATTTTTTTGGGAAAAATATGCTGTGTCTGAAAAACTTTCAGTATGCCCCTTACCAACGGGCCCTTAGGCTATAACCTATATTAGCCTGTCAAGTACTACAGCCCTCTATTATCCTGTACCCCATCCTTACTGTCTTACTATCTCATTGAAATCCACGTTCATGAAATTTCATAAATTTTGTGTCATTGCCAAAAAAAGGACCTTGTTCAATATTATTTTTCAAAGACAAGTTAAACTATGAAAACTAAAAAAAAATTTTTGACCATTCTTGTAGAGGTAATTTTTTTATCTCAGAGTGAGCAGGGGAGGAAGGGCAAACTTATACCAAAAGTGTTTCAGTGTTGATAACTATGACTAACAATATCTTATACACTGCGAAATAAATACTTATTTACTTTTGCAAAGTAAATTCACTCATTCACGAAACATAAATAAGAAATAATTTATAATATACCAAATGAAATAAAGAAAAAAATCATATCTGCACAGAGTATGCAAAAGTACCCCGCCATTTAAGAATTGTGCTCTAGAAATGTAATTTTTTTATTTCTTGAAAAAATTGGAGGAGAAATGACGAAAAGAAACCTATTTTTAATTATAATGGCTAAAACCTGGATTTAGTTGTAAATATTAATGGTTAATCTACCTGAGTACTGAGAAGCAAGGCTACCGCCGGCTGTTTGTAAACTGTTCGTGCTTAGGTCGTCCAGTGACTCGTAGCCAACCCAGAAAGCGTCATCTGTTGACCCAGGCCTTAGTTTCTGCGAAGCAACATGCATCGTATCATTGTTTTGGAAATAGTTATCTGTGGCAACCAAATCGCCTCCATACCTAAGGATAAAGTTAGTTCATTAATTGATGACTGTTAGACTTACTGGCAACATAGATGGCAACATATAAATCTTTAAGAGCCTTACACACTACGTGTGTAATTTTCTGTGGTAAGGTGGGTTACGTTACGTTAAGTTTTACCTTTCATGCTTAAACAAGTCCTTTCAGAGTAGCCTACCGTAAAAATTCATAAAATCATCATCTAAAATCTTCAGAATCATCATAAGCAAATTATTCAAAAATCAAAATGTAGAATAAAGAAGGAGATTTAAATTTTGATCAAGCGTGAAAGGCTTTCTAGGGAAAGTTTACTAATCTATTTCCAAAATTGGTACTTGTGCATTATATTCTACACACGAAAGAAGTCAAGTTTGGTTAATGCTAATGAAATGAAATAAAATAGGATGCAAATTTAATAGTTTAACCTAACCTAACCTAGGTACCTTCCCCCCCTCCCTAAACTCCAAAAAACAATAGTTTGAATGTTGTAAACGCAATGCGAAATCACGCTTTGGGATCAATTTCTCTATTCCAAATTCCCGTTTGACTGGTTTCCTTTAGTGTTTCCCGATACAGTATATAGCGGTGTGTAGGATATAATGTACCCCAAAATTTATTAATTACTTATTCAGAGATTCCATTTAGCTGCAACCATGTTGACCTTTTTAGTAACGTAATATAAACTTACGTAATGTAAAATGGTACGTTATTTACTAAATAACATTCCAAATAACGTTACTATTTAAATAACGTCAAATAAATACGCTATTTAAATAATGTTATTAGTTACTCAATTAGGTATCTGAAAAAATTTATTTACTTGTTTTAGTACGTATACCTGCTAATTTGAGACCCCCTCCCCTCAATGCAGTATAACGTTACTTATCAGTACCGTAACATAAACTTACGTAGCGAAAAATTGTTAGTTATTTATTAAATAGAGTTCTAAAAAACGTTACTAAACTACATGACTATTTAATTAACCTGAGCGTTATACGCCATCTAAATAACGTTACTATTTACTAAATTACGTAACTAAATAAAGTTACTTACTTGTTTTAGTATATATACCAGCTAATTTGAGAACCCCTCTCCTGAACGCAGTTCAACCTTGCTTTTTAGTAACGTAACTTAAACTTACAGAACAAAAAACTTAGTTATTTACTAATTAAAGTTCTAAATAACTTTACTAAATAACGTTACTATTTAAATAAAGCTAGTGTTCGCTATCTAAATAACGTTACACTTACTAAATTACGTAACTGAATAAAGTTATTTACTTGTTTCAGTATATATTCCCGCTAATTTGAGACCCCTCCCCTCAACGCAGTGTTACGTTACTTTTCAGTAACGTAACGT
Source organism: Artemia sinica (assembly GCA_027921565.1). Taxonomy (NCBI): domain Eukaryota; kingdom Metazoa; phylum Arthropoda; class Branchiopoda; order Anostraca; family Artemiidae; genus Artemia; species Artemia sinica. The sequence goes on along the minus strand of CM051273.1, from coordinate 45,543,473 downwards.
AAATCTACGTAGCGTAAAATTGTATATTATTTACTAAATAGTGTTACTAGATTACACTACTATGTAAATAACGTTAATGTTATACGCTATCTAAGTAACGTCACTATTTACTAAATTACATAACTAATTAACGTTTTATACGTGTTTTAGTATATATGCCGGTTAATTCCAGACCTCCTGTCCCCAACGAAGTGTTACGTTACTTTTCAGTAATGTAACATAAACTTACGCAACGTAAAATTGTAAGTCGAGGTCCAGTCTATAATATTAGGCCAGTAGCAGAATTTGTCCCAAGTACATAATTGGCTGTGTCGCTTGTTGGGCCATACGTCCTTCGACCAGTTCTTTTCTTGCACGGTTAATGAAATCACTTCGTGATGTGTAGCTACTGTGTATGTTTAAACAGCTAAGACGAACATAAATCAATTTAAAAAAATTACTTACGAAAGTAAAGAGCAAAGTTGAAACTTAAACGACAAAAATACTTCTCAGATCATGCAAGATATACCTACAGAACTAGCTCAAACGAACTGACTCATGGTAATTCCTAATATTTGATAAAAACTAGCAGTTTTTATCCTAAAAACTAGCAGTTCACTAAAAAATGAGCTTGGGTTTAGGTCAGTTTAGCAAATCTATGCTAAAAGTTACCGATGTCATAGGAAATGAAAGACCGTTGAGAGCCAAATAAATTATTTTTTTTCTGAAGGCTTCTTATGGACTTTCTTGTTCCGAAGAGAACACCCTTTTTTGCGTCCGTTTTGTGTTTTCAGTAAAGTACTCTTTTTAAAGTTCTAGAAATATGGGAAATTTTTCTTTATCGATGCAAATGAAGGTGGTAGGTCATAGCATTCATTTTGCTTGTTGGAAATAAAGAGCTTTGAGTCGACTTCTGCCAAATACTGCTAGGGTTAAATTCTCATTATTTTGAGTTTTGCTGATTTTCAGGGTTAATTATTTAAAATTGCAGAAGTTTTCTTTGGGAGGGGGCATAAATTTAAACAAATAGGAAAAGGGCAAACTATGCGAAAATGTTTAGGTTTATGACTCTGATAGGACCTAGGTCTAAACATCCCTCTCCCAGCATGGGACAAAGGGATGTGCGTAAGCAGAGTTTTTTCCGGGTTGAATTTTCCCAGCCCTTAGTTTTACGTGAATGGAGTTTTGGCTGAATTAAACATAGCATGCGTGAATCTTGCATAAGTTGGGCTTTTCCATTCTGAATTTTGCACCGATTAAGTTTTGCTAAGATGAATGCTGGCGGGTGAAATTTTTCGTGGTTACATTTTGCGGAGCTGAGTTAGTCAGGGGTTGAATTTTCCCGAGTTTTAAGTTTGCGTGTGTTGAGTGTTTCCGGTTAAAAGATATGTGGATTGGATCTTGCAGGGGTTGATTTCTGTTGGTTTAATCTTGTGTTTAGCAAGGCCGTTTTGCGAAACTGAGTTTAAACGGGTATAATTTTGCGTCGGAGTTATATAATCAGGGGGTTGAATTTTTTGAATTGGTTTTTGCGTGAGCCACCGGAAGAAAAATCCCAGTCAGAATCTTGGCCCAAGCATGTACCCGATGAAACCTGGCCCTGCAATTTCGAGGTATTTATGCCTCATCCAAGGCCCTATCTAAAAAATTAACACAAACAAATGTGTTCAAAAATGAACGCAAACAAATTTTTGATGCGTTTTTAAGTTTTTTTTTTGTAACCCCCCATGCCGAAAAAATCCTTTTGTAAACCATTCCCCTCCCCCCCCCCCCCCCGAAAAAATCCTGGATACGACCCTGGGTCCATCCTATATTTCCTTTTCTGTAAAATTTGCCATTTTCACTTCAAATCCCTTCCAATTTTTATTCGAACTAAATTCTTGTGTTTTTGCTTTGCTTTTTTCTTCTTTTTATGTGATGTGTCATCCGTTTGTTTGACCTTGATAGGGCAATCTATCCGAAAAGTTTGGAGACCCTTGATGTAGAGTAATAATCATTATAATGACTTCCTTGAGAAGAAAAAGTGTAAGCAGGTGATATGAACACCTGCTCATATTAAACGATCCTAGTTATGATAAGTGTCGAAAGATGTTTCTAGTAAATAACAGGACATTCATACTAAAAACTTGAATTAAATTATTGCTATAAGACTACGAAGGACATTAAAATAGAAACGTCCCCCCCTGGACCCATATTAGGTCTGTTTATACATGGGAAACATTATTTTCTAAGGTTTTTCTTTTGGTTGTGGCAGTGGCGTCAGTTGGGTAGGGGGAATTTTTCCTCCAAGATATTTTTTGCCCGACCCGAGACTTGAAGAATCCTTTTTTTGTATTTTTACTGAAAGATAGCTTTATTGTATTTATATAGAAAAAAATAAGAAAATACTAAATCCCCGCCCTAAATTTGGAAAAATACGTTTGGCCCCGCCCTCTAATTTCCATGAATTACCACCACTGGGTTTGTTGCAAAATTCTGAAGTTTTCAAGGTTATTTCACTTTCTCTTCAGCATTGCCAGGTTAAGCCTTGAAAATAAAAAATAAACTAATTTGACAAACATTTTTTTTTTGCACAAGCAAATTAAACATTAAAGGAAGAAAAAATTTCGTTAAAACTGTTGGGCATCAAACAACATACAGACATCATCCCAGTCGCCAAACTAACAATGAAAAAAATAAATAAATAAAGGATTTGGCTAAAATCATAAGAGAACGAAATTAACATGGGGACAATGAATAAATACCTACACTTTAAAGAGAACGGAGGATCTAGGCCTGAAAAACCAACTGACCTTGGACATTATTGACCTCGCTGGGTCCTTGTATGATATATGGACCACACTCAAGAAGTTTGATTTGTTTAAAACCGGTTTGTCTGTCTGAATTCAGAGATAATTAGCTTAGACACGGTGAGATAAACTACTATATAGGTATATTTTAATTAAATATTTAATGTATAGAGTTGGTATTTCGGTTAGGTATTTAATATAACGGGTTCTGGGGGGCCTGCTTCCCAGTAATTCTCTGTTGTAGTTTCCATAATTTTGTTACTAAAGTATTATATTTTCATCAGGTTTTGGTATGTTTTATTATGAATAACCTAATTTCACTTATTGAGTGGGGTCAAGTGGGGTTACAAGTACTTTTTTTTTCATTTGATGCCCGCTACTGCAAGAAACTACATAACTGCACACGGAGGTGTATTCATTAAAAACTGAATGCCCAATTTTTACTGTAATTTTTTTTGGAAAAATACCCGATTTTTAGTCACAAAAATTACCCCTTATTATAAAATGACACAAATTCTAACTGGTCACTGCAAATTAAATTCATTTTTATATAAAATTAATAAAAGTAATTCTTCCACTTTTGATTGTGGTGATTAAGAGACTTTATATCATTATCTTTTTGAGTGTAAATTGTTTGAAAATGAAAGAACAGAAATGCAATTTAAATTACAAGGTTTTTTTTACTCTAACAATTTTAATATTAATGGTATCTGGTTCATCAATGAGGCTCGGTATGCCGTTTTAGAATACTTGAATCGAACAAAGAGAGTAGATATTGTATAATTTTTTTTTTTCTTCATTTAATTACTATTAAGTACTGATAATTGTTGGCAACTTGTTGTTTTTCCTTTTTCCTTGTTTCTTTGTGGTGTTTAGTATTTTGCTTGTGATTTTCAGTTTTTGATATTTTATGCTATATTTTGTAGATTAGATAGTGAAATACTCTGTACGGGTTTAATCACTGAATAAAATCATTCATTCATACCCGATTTTTCCTAACATATGGATGTGTAGGTTTCCACCTAACAAGTTCAATCAATCAAACAATCAGAAACAGTCTGAAACTCTCCCTTGGTGTGACCTCCACTTTCCATACTGTAGGTTATGAACTAGTAAGAGGAATGACCTTTTCACCCATTTTTCTAATTGGATAGTCCTACAGTATGCATATTCAGAGTTTGAAAGACAACCAAATGGGTATTCTGATTAGACACATACACAGTAAGGGTGGGGGTTGCGTTTTGACTCATCCCCCGAGAATCCCAAGATTTTCATATTTTTCCTTTTTGAGCTCAGATTGCCCGTATAATTTTTATTATAATTTAGGACATATAATTAATTAAAAAAAGTTATGAAGTAGCAATTTGAATAACCTTTTCACCATTTTTCTAACTGGGTAGTCCTACGGTATGCATATTCAGAGTTTGAAAGACAACCAAATGGGTATTCTGATTAGACACATACACAGTAAGGGTGGGGGTTGCGTTTTGACTCATCCCCCGAGAATCCCAAGATTTTCATATTTTTCCTTTTTGAGCTCAGATTGCCCGTATAATTTTTATTATAATTTAGGACATATAATTAATTAAAAAAAGTTATGAAGTAGCAATTTGAATAACCTTTTCACCATTTTTCTAACTGGGTAGTCCTACGGTATGCATATTCAGAGTTTGAAAGACAACCAAATGGGTATTCTGATTAGACACATACACAGTAAGGGTGGGGGTTGCGTTTTGACTCATCCCCCGAGAATCCCAAGATTTTCATATTTTTCCTTTTTGAGCTCAGATTGCCCGTATAATTTTTATTATAATTTAGGACATATAATTAATTAAAAAAAGTTATGAAGTAGCAATTTGAATAACCTTTTCACCATTTTTCTAACTGGGTAGTCCTACGGTATGCATATTCAGAGTTTGAAAGACAACCAAATGGGTATTCTGATTAGACACATACACAGTAAGGGTGGGGGTTGCGTTTTGACTCATCCCCCGAGAATCCCAAGATTTTCATATTTTTCCTTTTTGAGCTCAGATTGCCCGTATAATTTTTATTATAATTTAGGACATATAATTAATTAAAAAAAGTTATGAAGTAGCAATTTGAATAACCTTTTCACCATTTTTCTAACTGGGTAGTCCTACGGTATGCATATTCAGAGTTTGAAAGACAACAAAATAGGTATACCGATTAGACATATACACAGTAAGGGTGGGGGAAATATTTTGACTCATCCCCCGAAAATCCCAAGATTTGTTTTTCTTGAGCTCAGAATGCCCTTATAATTCACCACTTTTTACGATTATTTTTAAAAACATGAACTAAGGTCATATAATATAAAAATACTATAAAATAACTATAAAAATACCTGTAAAAATAACGAAATAATTTCACATTCACTTAGCTAGTTACGCTGAAGACGCCTTCGGGCCTGTTTTCTACTCCCCCCCTCTCCGAAGCTTTAAGATTTTTCTAACTTTCTGTATAAGTTCGTATATTCTCAAGTACATTTTTTTCTTTCTTGAATACACAAGAAAAAAGACAACAATCCTCCTCCATCAGTCAGTCAATTCAAAAGTGAGAATAAAATCAAGTAAGCCCAGGTTAACAGATAAATATGAATTCAGTATAAATTCTATTTTCACAACCAAATTAAGAACATAAAACCAAATTAATTGAATTACTTACTTTTTGCATAGGCTAGCTGCTTTATCCCAAGAATGCCTCACACCAAAATACCTTAAGCAATGTAGGCCGTGTCTTTCCCATCCTGGATAAAAAGGATAAACAATTAAAAAACTATAATCAAAATTATGGTGAAGAAATAATTACAAAAAAATAATAAACGAGTATATTTATGCAAACAACCATGGATTCTTATTTAACCACTTTTTCAAGACCCAATTTAATAAAAATTATTAGGACATAATTCTGAGTTTTCTGAAATTTATGGAAAAACTTGTGCCAATCCCGAAGGCCCTCTAAAGGTGTCGATCACTTATTCCAACGAAATGTTTTCACTTTAAATGGTTCTCCATGATTTAACTAATTAAACTATTTTAATAGAACTTGTTTTCCTTTGTATTTGCCCCCCCCCCGAAATACAGTTTCTCAAAAAGAGAAACTATATTTGATCAAGTAGAGACCACCATTTAACCAAAAGAGAATAGCAAAAAAAATAAAACTCTTCTTATACTACTTAGATTGCAGATTCAATATTTATTTCGACATGACAAATCAAATCTGCTTTAAGGGCTACCTTCTAAATTCCCTGTACCCTGATAAGTTAAAAGGCCATAACTCTAGCCCCTTTCCCGATTGGTTTTTATAGCTTTTTTTAAAGACCTTTTAACTGTAAAAAAAAGCTACTTCAAAGATACTGATGACAAACAGAACAAGAGAGATTGCTATCGTATACTTCAACATTCAAAAGCGCACTTTAATTCCATTGGTTTATTTTTGTGATGTACTTTAGCAACACTGGTGGATCCAGGGGGGCAAGGGGGCGCCCCCTAACATAGTCTAAAGTAGTAGGCCTATAACTTACTTAATTAAAGCAAATTTGCGTTAATTAAACTTGCTCCTAACGCAAGTTTATCGGATCAGCCTATTTCCCCCCCCCCTAAAAAAATTCTGGATCCGCCCCTGTTTAGCGAGCAAATCCCGCAATTCCGTATTGTGGTGAGAAAGGTCTTCTTATCTCATTTATCGTCCATCTTTAATTTAAAGTTATCCGTGAAGTAATTCCGGAAAACTGGAATTCGTCCAGTAAAATATATATAGATATTTTTTCATGGGCAAAAAAAAAATCATATCATCCTTGGTGCAAAAGTTTATATAAAATCCAATTCTATACGTGTGAAACTAAAAGAATATTAAATTGAGTGATTATCGTAGCTCTTCTTCCAAAAGGAAAAAGACAGAGAATTAGAAGATGTTTCATAGATTCAGCTGCTAGCAGTGGCATTATTACGTCGAAATCCTGGGGGGGGGGGAAGTTGGAGCCAATTTTCCCAAATCAAATGAAAATGACGGTGAAAACTGAAAAAAATTAGTCATATACTACCATAAAGGCAAAGATATACTTATGAAAGTTGACCTGTTTCTCTGGAGACTTAAATTATGCAGGCTTATCTTAATTTTGACAAGATTTTTTGCAGAAAGTAATTTTCAGCTGGGGGGTCAAGCTGAGGTATAGGGGAGACTAGGGTCTGGAGGAAGCAGTTGCCCCCTTCTCCATAGCAAATTACGCCCCTGGCTGCTAGCCAACGGACTAGGGAATCCGTCAAAGTTAGCCTTCGGACGATTTCAGATCCCCAGTAGATTACCCCCTTTCAAAGGATATATCCCTTTCAAAACTGTCAGAATAAACATTAAAATTGCTTTTGCATGTCGTCGCTGCCATATCTAAACATTTCCCCAGGAATTGCTTTCAGGCCAGGAACCAGGCACGTATAATTTACTGCAGGAAGCCCCAGATTCGGAGAAAAAAGACACTAAAAAATGACAAATTGTTCGAAAAATAGGTTCTTATCGGTTATGTAATAAACACTCAAAAAGTGAAGTTGGGTTAATACTAATGAAATGAGACAAAATTATGATGAAAATATAATAGTTTAGAACAAATTTTGGCTATATATTTGCACATTAGGGGGTTGGAGGTAAAGCATAGCATATATTAAATACGTAACCTAAACAAACCTATTCTAGCCTAACCTAACCAAAATACCAACTAAATACTTAAATAAAATATAGCTACAACTTATTTTCCAACCCAGGCAAAGCTAATTCTCTGGTATAAAAAAGTTGCTTGACCAGTTTCTTGCGTCATGTTCACATCATTCGCGGTCGAAATTCTCGAGTGTATCATATAACCGATAAGTACCGAAAAATATAGGAATAATTGGTTCAAAAATTGGTAGAATCTCAACCTCTCTAAAAACTCGATCCCAAGTAAAGGAACGTACGCGTCAGTGACACTGCCATATTTAATTGTGGGTGCAAGATCCATTTCACGGCCAAAACAGTGGGGAGTGGGGTAAGCATTATCCAACCGGACGACGCTCCTCACTAAAAGAAGGGTGCCAAAGAGAGAGATAGAGATAGAGAGAGAGAGAGAGAGAGAGAGAGAGAGAGAGAGAGAGAGAGAGAGAGAGAGAGAGAGAGAGAGAGAGAGAGAGAGAGAGAGAGAGACTAGCAAAAATATTTTTAAGGTCTAAACAAATTTCACTGTCTTAGGTAAATTATCTGTTGCTTTACAACTCCAAACGTTTGCCTATAAGGGCTTTAACCCTCTACAATTGGGTTCTATGATTGTTTTGTAGTTAGGAAGGGAGAGGGATACCTCAAAAAGTGCATTTTCATACCAAAACATTCCTCATTGAGCCTTCAGATAAATACAGAATTTGTTCTAAGGGAGAGACGAGGGGAGGGTGGAGGTAGAAACTGTTATATAATCCCCAGGGCCGTATTAAGGATTTTTTGGGGTGGTTATTTTTTTTTGGGGGGGGGGCAAAAACGAGTAACGTTATACCCCAAATGAGCAGAATCTCTATTCCGCGTAGGAAGGGGGCTTCCCCTTCCTCATCCCCAGCTTCACCTCATGGTTGCGTAAACTTTGGAGGGTGCTCATTCGATCAGAAATTGAGAGTTCTAGTCGTTTTTTATAACTCAAAAGTGATTGGAGACCAACCAGCCGCGAGGGGTATTTTCTGGGGGGTATTTTCCAGGTGGGGTAAACGCAGGCTCCCCAGAAATGCAGCTTCAGTTTATAGTAAGAACAAGAAAGCTTAGAGTTATATTGAAAGGAGACAGGTCCGACAAATGAAAGAATAGAGAGAGAAAAAGAGATATATAGAGAAACAGAGTTTTAGTTTAAGTAAAACTTAATACCAGAAGAAAAGCATCGAAAAGGGGTAACAAAAATAATTTTTACTGCTTATATTATAAAAGACAAAAAGTCGTGCTCAAAAGAGAAAAAGAACAATTCTTCTTTAAAGAAGGGTGCTATGTTTTATTCAAACCAATCATGTATACTTTTGTTAATTTCTTTGTGTAGTTTACTGCACGAGCTTTATCACATTGGAAACTCTGCCCGGTTCACGGTTTCCCCCATATTTTTTTCATGTAAATCATCTGTTTCTGTTGTTTTGTTTGTTTCTTTCGGCGAAGGGAATTACTCAATCTCCTGGTGGTAAAATCTAGCCCCATTCCCTACTTCTCAAAACATATTTCTATGGCAGTCCTGGAACAGCATCAGTTACCTAAGCATGGGGGATCTCGGACCCATGCTCCCCCCAAATCTCGATGTTGTTTATAATTCGCCAGGTTCGTTTCTTATATTTACCTTATATACCGTTTTGGTACAGAACGTCCTCAAGAAGTGAAGTTAGGTTAATCCTCATGAAATATACCAAAAGATGATGATAATATATTACTTTAGAAACAAAAACATGGAAACTACGACAAAGAATTGTGGAAAGCGCCGCACAAATTGTGTGCCGGGCAAAATGCATTTTATTAAATAATTGCTCAAACAAGAAGATAGCGTTCAAATTGTCTCTAACAAAGTAAAGGAAGAATCCATCATTATCATTTCAAAGTCATTGTAGTTGCGTGTAGGTCCCGTTAGTAGGTTGTGTACTTGTTCAAAAAGTTGCGTAATTGCGCGAGGAAAAAAATGTCGTAAGAGGAAGCGAATTTTTTAAGGAAATATTCCCTCGCGGCGATAATTCTACTCTTTCTAAATTCAGACCAACTTAAACAACTATAACACGGCGTACGTAATTTTTTTATGCTAAGGGGTTAAGTTACGTTACGCTAAGCATAACTTTTCAAACTTAAACAAGTCCTTGTGGGGGCGACTTTCAGCAACCACGTACACCAAGTGGTGCCTGTCATGCGAGGCGGAACTGTGTGGCGTATGTGGCGCTTGGAAATTTACACAAAGTGGCAGAAGTGGGCGATCTCTATAAAGCCGTTTGACACAAGGTTAACGTAAAAATCCATAAAATTATACAATCATCGTCTAAAACCATCATAGTCATCATAAGCAAACTACCCAAGATCAAAAATATGGAATTGGTAGGGTATTTCACGCTTGAAATGCTTTATAGGCAAATATTGTCAATTTATGTTTCAAATCTATCAACTGCTTATCCAGAAATTCCATTTTGGGCTACTGTGTTGACTCTTTCGCTGCATAGTATAAGCTCGCTTAATGTACAATTCTATGACGAGCCCGATTCTACTTGGAACTGTCTACGTTAGTGGCGTTATGTGCTCCGTAAGATCACATAACGTCGCCTAAATACTAGCGTGGAAAATTCAACAGCGCAATGCGAAAGCACAACTATCAGGGTTGCCATCTGTAGCACAAAAGCGCTATTTTAGCACTGTAGCACTTATTATGTGTAGCACTGTAGCAAGGGCTCAGGGTTGCTGAAGAAGGGCTAAAATAGCACGAAAGCACTATTAATCACTATTACGGTCAATTATTTGACTATAGCACCGAAAATCGATGTGTGGCATGCATATTTGGCCAATTGTTGCGCTTTAGGAACCGACCGAGGTGAAAACCCTGACCACCAGCCTAAGAAAGTCTAATTTGGAAATTTTTCAATTAAAGGGGGTTAGGTAAATTTTGAATGTTTTAAATTGCTTAGTTATAAATTAGCATGAACCCACCACTTGGTACGTCTTTTTACGCTCTTTCCTGAATTTATTGTTTCCTGAATTTCGCTAGTTGCTGAATTGATGTCAATAATATGGATAGTTTCTCTGAAAAAGCAAAGGCCGTGTGAAAGATACAGATTTTCGAACAGGAAAACCTAACTTTGTACATGAAGCCAGGAATGTCGATTGGGGAAGGGGCAAAAGATGGGAGGGGGCTATTACCCTTGCCCTAGATTTTGATATAACGTTTTATAAATTTCCCCAGAAGATTGGAAACAAGTATCCCCTACACCCAAAGATGTTGAAAATACTTTTTTTTATCTTCATAAAAAACAATACCCCCTCCCATACAATTTCGTGAATTAGTGCCACTGCAAGAAGTCTCGTTTTTGCTTCTTGTAGTGAAATATAATATTATGAGTAAAAACGCAAAAATCTTAATTGTATTGCAGACAAGGGTCTGAAGCCAGCTACTCCCTCATTGTACACTCATGTCCAACTATAGCTATGGATCCCGGGCATTTGCGAGGATACAGGCTATTTAGATTTAATTCAAGCTATTTTGCTAAAAAAAACGTATTAAAACTAATCCCCCCCCTATATTTCAAAAATACTTTTGGTACCTTTATCAAAGAAAAACATCAACGAAAAAAAAAAATCCTTGACCCTGTTCGCTGCGCTGCTAAAGATTGTGAAAAGAATAAAACTGATTAGTCCGTGCTCTCTAAAGAGTCTGGGTTCCAAAGTTGCAGTCATTAACGAGTTTCGGGGGAGAAGGGTGGGCTTTTTGCAGTGAAATTGAAAAGGGAAATAGAACATGTTGCTTACCTTCCAGGCACTCGAACGATTCTTCAGTAAAATCCTAAAAGAAATATCTTTTAAAAAAAGCAACATATATGTAATCAATCTCAAAACATTTTTAAACGAACTTCTCAAGAAATAAGATGTTTTCTGCTATGGCAAGTGGCAAGCAGACAGATATTTTGGCTATATCTAATCCAGAAAAAAAGGAAATACCTAATTAAGAACAACAATAATTCACATTTTAAAACTAAACGATAACTTTTTTGGAACGGCGGATCTGTGGTGCGTCCGGACCTTGGACTTCAGTTCATTAGAGTTGAAATGCATTAAACTTCAAGCGTTTTACCCTCCATAGTCAAGTTCATCTGGCCATATTACCACCGAACTCTAGTTGGACTTTTCATAACTCCCGTTAATAAGCAGGCTTGTCAACTTCTCGCATTCATTCTAAAATAGTTTGTCATACTGACGAAGAATCATACTTCTGGCTTTTGGACCTTAAGTTTGACGTGACTGCGGTCAAACCAAATGCAATAGCTCATGGTCCGAAAAAAAAACTATTGATGCAAAGATTCTTGCAAATCCAATAAAATAAAAATTTTAAAAAATTAAAATTTTATAAAGGGCAAAACCTTCAATTAAGATATTCAAAAACCTCCAAAGAGAAAAACTAGATCAAATAAGCTAACGCATTCTAGAAAATAGCATAAAAAGATGAAAAAACTGATGTTTTACAAAAATAAAGGAAAACGAAATAAAACGAAGTTTAGATAACTATGTTTTTTTTTCGTTTTGTTCTGTTTTTAAGCTTTTGTTCTTTTTCTTCATGTTTTTAATTTATTTTTTAGTATTTTAACTTTTTTTATCTAGGTTTGTTCAAATTGCAGTTGATAAAAGCTTTTGGATATGAAGCCACAATATCCGAACATTTTAGTGAAATAATTACTCGTTAATTTACTTTAATTTCTTTTGGCTTTCATTTGGCTGTTTTCTATCTCGCTGTGTATTATTGCCGATATATTCGTGTAGGTTATAGTTTGGCCATCACTGTTTAAGTACTGTCACTGTCTTAGTTAAAAGCCTGCCACCGCCTGTTGGATCAACAGATCCAATTGAATCACTGAATTTAATTTAAAAATAAAGAGGATAATCCCCAAGACACGTCCTATATTCCCTTAGAAATATTTGAGAAAGAGACTAAATAAACGAAAATCTCCATGTTTAGGATTATATTTTTTTTACACTTTTCACCCCACTCCTCTCAATGGTGAATCCAAAATAATTTTTAAAAGCTGCGGCGCAAAGTGCCACAGTTCTACTGCAATTTCACTGGAATCTTGCTTTTTGCCGGTGAAACAGCCGGTATACTTCCCCCTTCCCTCAACTATGGCAGGGGACACCATGGCTACTATTTAAAAAAAAAGGTGATATGTAATATGTTCTGCGCGATTGTTGTTTAAACTCTACAGCCCTAAACTAAGCCCGTTGGATCAACTGGTCTAACCCACTTTAATTGCCTGTTTCGGTTTTCAATATAGTTTATTCAAAGGTTCGCACAAGTCTTTCCTTTGGGGGGGGGGACTAAGAACATTTTACATGAGAGGGAATTCAAAATCATAGAAAAAAGTTTGCTCGTGGTTTAAACCTTTTCTTTCTCCAGTAAAGTTCATGCCATGTAGCCAAGGCTACATCGAAGGGGTGAGGGGTTAGGGAGTATGACCCCCCGAAATGTTTTTCCGACTCGTAAAAACGTAACAAAATGAAAATAAACAATTTTTTGATGCGTTAAAAAAAATTGTAACCCCCCCCCCCCAACCCCCGTAAAAAAATTCTGGGTACGTCCCTGCATGTAACATAACGCTTTTTGAGTAAACGCAGTTGGAAAATCCATTAACGTTCGACTTCAAATCCATTCAAGTTTTCCTTCGGCACTGTCGAAACCAAGGAAATACCATTCAAGGCAAAAAAAAGACACATAAAAAAACATTTTCAAAAATTAAACAATACTTTGTTTCGCGGCGTGAAGTTCTTTTTGGCAGTTAAAGAAATAACGAACCATCAAACATTAGTTAGTCTAACGACAATCCGATTTTCGGCATTGTCACGCCTAAAAGTTATATCTGAAATTTTTACCCTTTTGAGATAATTACCAAATATCGTTTGCTAAGCTGTTCTCAATAGGAGCATCAGTACGACAATTGGATCAGGAGGATTAAAGCGTTACTGAACATATAATGCCCTGCTGAGCTTTACTTTGAGAACATGTTGTTAAACGGTTATTGACAATTATCTTTAAAGTATGAAAATGTCAAATGTGATCCTAGAACTGACAACGGCTTTTGGCTCTAAATAAGAGGTAAAATGATGTTCTGTTTTGCATCTTAATGACCATAACAGCTTCTTTTTTCTTTTTCATCGCTCATTATTGGCTCGTTAGATTTAGGACCAACCTCTTTGCACTGAGGGGGGGGGGGTATCTCCGCGCAGGACAGTTTTCTAATTTTGGTTGGCATCCTAATGTTAGTTCGCACACTTGTCATTCTACTGTTCCTAACTTTTCTCAAACTTTTTTCCAAACTTTCTTGGTGAGAAAGCACAACTGGCTATTCTACTTTTAACACATTCACTGCATCCACCAGCACCGTTTCCAGCGTCTTCCACCGTCTTCCAGTTAGAACAATCGTTCTGAATTATATAAGAAATACAGAACGCTTAAACATTGTCTGATCGCTATTGCCTTGTTATGCCCATGGAAGGAGGCCACGGCCAGTCGTTGGACTCGTGATATATAGTTGGTATTAGTATGTTTCTTTCCTATGTATTTTAGTAGTTTTGTTTGGTAGTTTTTTTTTATTTTAGTAGTTCTTTTATGTATTTTTCTGTAGTTTGTGAAATACCATGTATTGGTTTACCCACGTAATAAAATCATATCATCAGCATCATCATCCACCGTCTTTAAGCGGCGAATAATTCAGACATAATAACCCTGTAATTACAAGATACAAAAATACTTCGGCTCAACTCCAAAACCAGTAGCATCGGTTTTTTATTTATTTAAGCATTTGGAATTGCAATATATCTTACATATTTGAATAAAAACTTTATTTTTGCCGAATATAATTTTATTCACATATCATAATATAATGTCCAAAGAATAACTGTAAATTATGACCTAACCAAAATCAAGCACCAGAGCAGATAATTTTCGAGGGGGGGGGGGATTTTTATTAATAATCATATGTCAAAGAAAACATCATGCTTAGCTTAGCAAGCTAGACATTTAATATTACTGTCTGATGATACACGTATATTGTCTCTTCTGTGCAAGTTACAACAGTGGGCTTGTAGCGAAATTGCAATTTTCACGGGGAATAAAGTAATTTTAACTGAATAAATGGAAAGGTAAAATTTTAACTGAAATTATAACTGAAAATAATATAACTGAATTAGAGTAAATTATAACTGAAAAGGTTAAATTCTAGAAGATGGGCTTGGAAATTAGTCAAGTTGGGCCATCAAAAATTTCAGAGCATAAATTATAGTCTGTGAAGGTCTTTTGAAACATCTACCTCTACGTATCCCCTCCCAAAGAGAACTGACGGGATAAAATTCGTGTTATAAAAATGACACTTCAAGAAATAGATCTGAGGCCCAGAACTGAGGCCCAAGCAAGGTGTTTTGAACCTCATATCTTTCGTAAATCCTGACTTGTGCGGTTTAAAGGATTTGAAAAATGCGTCTTCACTTGGAAAAAACCCGCTCAAAGCAAAAGAATTGTTTCCGAAACATACAGTCGAATAATAAGAAAACGAAAGAAAGCTGCAAAAACCGAAACTATGGAAGAAAATAAAAAAAAAAACTTTAAAAAATGAATAATAATATATTAATGATAAATTAATAATAAAAATATATTAATAATAACACATTGTAATAATATATTACGTAATAATGAGATATACATTACCTGAGCATTTGCCTGCCAATTTTGATTGCTTAACAGTATCAAGAACAAAATTAAACGCCACATGACTCTAAAAAAGAAAATGTTTGATATATTAATTAGAACTTCATAAATGCATTAATTACTAATATTAACTAAATTGCAAAAACAACTTTATCAAGTCCATACTAATATTTTCTGAAAACCAAAAAGATTTTCCAAATTCTTTTTAATTTTTTTCTTGTGTTTGTTTCATGGACTTGGTCAAATAGGCCTCTGAACGGTCTGCGAAACATCAAATTTATTGAAGCCAACTTTATTAAGCCAATAGTAACATTTTCTGAAAACAAAAGATTCCTTAAATTCTTTTTAGTTTTGTTTGTTTAATAGAATTGGTCAGATGGGTCTCTGATCAGTCTGTGCAAAATCATTTATTTATTGATAGTGATTTGTGGTAGTTTTACGCTTGGAAGATTATTTGGCTTTATTTCTGCTCATTTTTGGCTTAATGGAGCTCTTTAATTTTCTTTGAAAAACTTGGTTTATGGATTTTTTTTAAATTAATTAACAATAATAAGTTAAATTGAGCTTTATATGTAGTATTCTAGATAAATAAATTCCCAAAACATGTTAGCACTGAAAATGTATCTAGGGGAGAAGGTAATCTTTGCTAAATACTTCCGGATGCAATAGACAATTGAGGTCTTGGAGGGTGTTGAGTCATGAAAATAAAAACAACCATAAACGAAATCAGAACCTGAATTGCATAATTCATGGTTAACAGCCTATGGTGATAATGGAATAAATCAGATGTTTGTATAAGCTTTGCAATAATATTTAAGGATCCAAGAGACAAGTAAGGTCTTGGAGGGTGTTGAGTTAGGACAGTGAAACCACTATTTGTCTCCATGTTCTATTCTTAGCTATACGAATGTGTTGTCAAGCTCCAATCTCTACTCCTTCCTGTTTTGAAGGCTTAGAAGATACTGCAGAGAAGACAGACAAAAAAAAAAAAAAAAAAAAAAAAAAAAAAAAATGGTAATTCGTTTCACTATAAAAAAAAACAACTCAGACTTTAAAAGCATTTTTGAATTGCCTAGAGTGTGTCAGCTGATGCTCTCTCTTTTAATGCCCTTGCAGCAATGACCTACATGAAATGGCCTACATCAGGGACAGCGGTGTCGTTTCGGGGGGGGGGGAGGGAGGGGGCGATTATCCCCCCCCACCCCTAATAATTCAGAGAAACATTATTATATAGCCATGCCCCTTGACTCTCCAAATGCAGACCCCTTTTACCCGCCAATAAAAATGCTGGAGCTACGCTTCTGACCAGGGGTTTTCAAACTTAAAAAAAAAATTATCAAATAAATATGAAACAAAATAGATGAAATATACCAAAATATGAAACCACCAAAATGTATTCCATGGTTTAGTTTAATATTCTACCATTAGAATATTAAAAAGGGTGCAATCTTACATTCAGTTTCAACAATCACTTAATTTATCATCTTACTTAATTACTTGCTTACTTACTTAATTTACCATCATACCATCACTTAATTATACCATCAAAATATCAAAAAGGGTGTAATTTTACATTCAGTTTCAACAATCACTTAATTTACCATCTTACTTAATTATTTACTTACTTACTTAATTTACCATCATACCATCACTTAATTTTACTCTGTAAAAATTTCAGCTGTGTCTCTGTTCTGAACTGAACGTTAAGCAACATTCTGAACTGAATGTTGTAAAGCAAATCCTACTTCACAACATCCAGAAGATTTCTATTTATTGAATCGTCAAAGTCGCTTCTAGTTTAACTATGTCTCAGGCCCCCCTTCATATTCATTCCTGGATATCTCCAGTCCAACTTTTCGCACTTGCATCCCAAATCTAATGGGGCTAGATTTAGCCTTAGACTATTAGTGGTGTCAATTCGCAAAAAGGTAGGGGAGGGCATCTATTTTTCCGAAGTATAGGAGAGGACTCAGTTATTTTTTTCAATGAAAGTATCCTTTAAAACAGTGGCGGATCCAGAGGGGGTGAAGGGGCCCCCCCCCCTAACGTAGTCTAAAATAGTGTAATTTACTTAATTAACGCAAGTTTGCGTTAATTAAACTTGCTCCTAACGCAAGTTTATCGGATCAACCTATTTTGCCCCCCCCCCAAAAAAAAAATCCTGGATCCGCCCTTGCTTCAGAAAGGCACTGATCAATGAAAATGCTCTAAAAAACCGTTTTTCTTCAAAATCCGGAGAGTGGCCAAAAATATAGGGAGAAAATGCTTCCCTCCCTCTTTCCAAATGACAATACTATAGGTTATATGCAAAAATTAGCTGATTCTGTTGTTGTTGTTTTATTTCAAATTGAAATTATTTGGTATTAGTGAGCTGGTATAAACCAACAATAACAGCTAACTTTTTATGCATGAACATTAAGCCAAAAATTAGCAGATACCAGAACACAATTTGCACTTTATTGAAAACAAAATATATTTTACATATTTTCACTTTTGTTTACTCATCAGTATAGCTATGTATATTAAACTAACAATCCGCAGTCATTTGTTTATTTTTTTATTTTTTCAGTAATTGGCTTAATACGTGGTTATATCCACGCATAAGGGAAAGGCGGGGGTATGCCGTTCAACTTGAAACGACTCTAATAATCCAACAATACAGGGTCGTGTCGAGGGGGGGGGGTTTACCCGGTTTGAACCCCCACCCCGAAATGTTTGTCTCACTCGTAAAAACGTAACAAAAACGGATATAAACAAATTTTGTATGCTTTTTTTGTGATTTTTTGGTGTAACACCCCCCCCCCCCAAAAGAAAAAACGTTTTTTAGTAAAACCCCCTCCGAAAAAAAATCCTGGGTAGGGCCTTGCAGCAACATAAACAAAAATTATCTAAATGTAATGAAGAAAGAACTTTAAAAGCACAGTGTCAGGTTTAGAAAAGGGATTAGAACGTAGACGTTAAAGGGATTAGACGTTAGAACGTAGAGATATTGTATGAGGCGTGGTGTAAAGTTTAAAAACAAACAACTAATTTTATATCAAATCTTTCCATGCTTTTACATCTTTGAACTGAAGAGTATACGATCCTTAAAATAAAAATATTTTTTTTCTTTAAAATAAAATATTCCTTTTTAAAAAAAATTTAAAATAAAAATATTCCTTTCGTAAGTGTTCTGAAAATTGAAATGAATACTTAAAAGCAGCGAAATCACGGAACGACAAATGTTTTAAACTGAAAATGTTTAACATTTTTAGCACTTAAAATAATTATATATCAATGTTTAGTATAAGGCTAGCTTATTGATTAACAATTTCAAATTAAGCTTTTATTCGTTTTGTAATTCAGTAACTACTGTGTAAAAAATCCTTCGCTTCGATATTCTCATTAAGTTTTACCAAACCTTTTACCTTTCACCTGGGTGGTTTCGGGGGGGGGGGGGGCAAATCTCCCTGACCCTACCCTATCCCCCAATCGGCACCCATATGGTCCCATATATCCTTCCTTAACGTATGAGGTTGAATTTTTTAGGAAGAGGGTTTTTAAAGACAAAGCTAGTCAATTTCTGGCTTTGTTTTTCTTCATATCTTACATAACCCAAGTGGCGGATCAAGGGGGGGCGAGGGAGCGCGCGCCCCCTAACGTAGGCCTAGTCTAAAGTAGTGTAATTTACTTAATTAACGCAATTTTGCGTTAATTAAACTTGCTCCTAACGCGTTTATCGGATCAACCTATTTTGCACCCTCCCCTAAAAAAGTCCTGGATCCGCCCTTGCATCCAACCCTTTCACTTTTAGGAGGGATCTGGGTGACACAAACATGGACGCGTGAAAGTTTCATTTTCCTAGCCTAACCCCTTTCCAAGATACCCAAAAGTAGCTAAAGTAGAATTTTACCCTTTTGGCTTTTCTTTTAGATCCCCCCCCCCCAAGAAAAATACGTGCAGGCCTGAGATTCCCCTACGTTTGTTAATTACAATCTCTGGTAAAAACAAAATTGTCTTGGCATAGCTTAACTTGGAAACTATGCCTAGAATATGTGTTAAAAAAGTAACTCACAGACTAAAAACAGCTTAAAGAGCCCAAAACAGGATATATGGCAATATAAAAATATCCAAGACCAAAAGATTTCACAACATATCCAAACTTGGCAGTCAAATTCTATGTACACTGGTACAGAAAATAGTTAAACTAAGAAAATGATGATTTCGTGGTACAGCAGTAGAATACCTGAAGAATCGCTTCAGGTAAACAGTGACGTCACTAAAGCGGTATTTCTTACTCCTGATAAAATTGGTATAAAACCGGGTAGTCAAAAAATGTACCTGTAAGGTATTATTTGATTGCCTTAAGAATTTTTCCGATTGTATGAATAGGCAACAGTATACCTAGCCTAAAGGCAAGACCTAGTGCTAATAATTTGAATTTCTTTAAGGGGTTTCACACTAGTTTGTTTCTTATACACCAGCAAAGGGAGTGAACACGAGTAGGTACATGCAGAGGGATTTTTTCGAAGGGAGGGGGGAGTATATAAATTTGGAGACAAGAAATTAGAATCAGGTAAAGTATATAAAAAGCATAGGCAAGAATTGGAAGTCATAGATTTTGAGGAACTGGTGCACAGGGGCGAATCTCCAGCATTTTATTGGGGGGGGGGGGGAGAGGGGTCCATGTTCGGATAGTCAAAGGGCATAGGGTGTATAATAATTGTTTTCTTCACATTATTGGGAGGGAAAATGCCCCCCTTGCCACCCCCAAACGACGCCCCTACTGGTGCATTATGCGGGCACCGGGAAGAAGTCAAGTTTGGTGAATGCTAATGAAATAAAATAAAATAGGATGAATATATAATGGTTTAGAAGCTAATTTTGGCTATATATTTGCACATTAAGGAGGGGGGATAAAGCATAGCATATATTAAATGCGTAACCTAACCAAACCTAGGTACCTTCCCCCCTAAACCCCCAAAAACAATCGTTTAAATATTGTAACTCATTGAAAAACAACGCTTTGCAATCATTTATCTAAAGCAGTCTCTTGCAAATAGCCCGTTTGACGGGTTTTGTAACTAGTTTCCTTGATACAGTCTATAGCGGTGCCCGCATAATGCACCAGTACCGTTTTTGATTCTATCTAATCCAAGTCGATTTTATTGAGATTTGAGAGCCAATCACCCATCCATAGGGGCACCAATTCACGAAGCCATAACGGGGGGGGGGGGGGTTAAAGTGTATTTTCAAAATATAGGATGAGGGGTAATTTTGTTATTTGATACTTGTGTCTTATAGCCACCACACTCAAGTTCTGTCGAGAAGTGAAGTTCGGTTAAGGCTAATGAAATAAAACTAAATATGATGAAATATAATACTTAAACAAAATTATGAAAACTACAACAAAGAATTATGGAAGGGGGGGGGCATCCAGAGTGCATTCTATTAAATACATAATCTTAACTAAGTATCCTAACCAAACCAAAATACCAACTAAATTTTTAATTAAAATATAGCTACAATGTAGTTTCCCACCGAGCCGAAGCTAATATTTTCTGGTATTTGCCAGTCTGCCAAGCACGCCGGCAGAAAATTTTCCAGGGGGGGGGAAACGCCAAAATATCAGTGGTGGTTGGGTGACAGGGAATATATTTCAGGATTATTTTTTCGTAGGAATAAGTTTATTTTTAAATACTTTTAGGAAAAAACTTTCAAATAAAAAGAGCAATTAAATTGCTTGCAAAATGAAACAAAATACACCCCCCCCCCCAAAAAAAAAAACAAGCCAGTAATCTTATTGAAAATCTCTTTATTAGATACCTCACATCAGAGAACCCTACCGTAGAAGTTTCAAGCTCCAATCTTCCAAATGTGGAATTTCGCTTTTTTTTAGAAGAGACATCGTCGATGCATGTTTATTTGTTTTGTTGTTCCCTAAGGGTGATTGTATCAAACTGAAGGCTTAAAATAATTGGGGGGGGGAGGATAGCTCATTCAAACGTAAATTTAAAGCTCATACAGATTGGACCAGGGAAAAATCTTGTTTTCTTGCTATTTTAGAGCACAAAAATACGACTTTACCCCGAAGAGGATGAATTTTTAATCAATTAAAAATTCTGAAAAGCTAATTGATTTGAAAGTATGAATACCTATATTTTAGGCTTTCCAGTTGTAAAAGAAGCAATGCCACGCGGTGGCAGCACTGGATTCAACTAAGATGATTCGCTTTATTTGTAATGAAATTAGGCTATGTTTGGCCAGGTGCCATTACGTATCAGCTATAATGAGGGAGGTATATAATGATGCTATATGATGTATATAATGAGGCTATAATGATGAGTCATTGTTTAGGCGGGGTAGGGTAGATTCCTAAAAAATACATTTCAATGGACAAACTGCTTACTCTTCGCGAGGCTTCAGATAAATGTTGAAAGAGGTAGGGGGGAGTAGTAATTAATTAAATTGCTCCTCTATACAGCTAAAATGTTACATTCCTATTTCTACCAGCACAGAGGTGGAAAAAGCAAGGCAGGTCATCATCAGCCCCGCCAGGAAAATGTATTTAAACAAATGTATGTAACATATTTATCGATAAGAAAATCCTACTGCAGAGGTTGTGATGGCTTCAGTTATGTAGAAGGTCAAAAGTCTCACAGAATTTTCATCCATCAAACAATAATACTCCTTTTTATACAACCGAAATTCTTTTGTAGTAATATTAACAAGGACATTTTACCAAAATTACTATTTATCGCCAATTTTTTAAGTATATTCAAATTTTATCTAAAATTTAAATTGAAAATTTAAACGTAGGACGGTACTGATGCCCGTACAGCTATTGATTTACACATTTTAAAAGAAATTAACCAGGGTTTAAGGGACATGTACCTCAAATTATATCTTGGTTAGACCTGGGAATGTTTTGGAAAACAATCAGAACTTAATTAAAAAAAGAGCTTTTCAACTGAAAGCAAGGAAAATTTATACGAAGGGGGACTGTCTCCTCCTTAGCTTCTTACTCTTTACTGTGAAGTTTGGCTTTTTTCCATTTTTTTCAGAAAATTTGCAATTGGAAAGATAAGATTTTTCAAAGCCCTACAAATCTTTTGTTTAATGAGCAAGGTGTTGAGAAAGGGGCAGTGCCCCTTATATACCGAAGTAATTTATATTTGTTTTAAGTTTTGAACTTGCTCCTTACTTTAGTTGAAAACCCTTTTCTATTTGTTTAATTTCATTTCATGAAACTGTAATGTTTTATGAAAGCAGTATTTTTGGTAACGAGAAAAAACGATCAATATTTCAATGATCTCTGTTTGGATTTTGATGGGTAATCAAACAGTTCGTGGTAATGAACTGTAAGTACGGCTCAATAGTAACCGAAACTCTAAAAAATTGAATTTTGATATTAATTGATACATCAAAAGAATTGGCTTATTATGCTGATTCCAAATATATAAGCTTTATTAAGCTTAGTTTTACCAATCAAAAGCTATGAACCTGAGAATATTTGTCTGATTTTCTAAAAAAAGGGGGAAAGACCCCCTCGAAGTCATATAACTTTAATGACAACCTCAGCATAGTTGAAAGGCCCAATAACTATATCTTTAGAGGTAAAACGAGTTACTAGAGGTGTAACTATGTCTTTAGAGGTAAATAGCCCCTGTGGAAAGGTTTTTAAATTATAAAATTTACCTATTTTTTATTTGTTATTGGGAATATTTATGCATTTTTCGGGTGATGAGGGGAGGAAGAATTTTCTGCTGAGATTTTTCTGATTTTACACGAGATAATTTTCCGTGGAGAGAGAAGTTTTTAGGGGGTGAACTTTTCAGGGGATATTTTACACATGTTGAATTTGCCAGAATTCCTATACCAAATTTCTTTATATGTCTTGCTTTTTCTTTACCGATTTAATTTTAGACAAGGAGATGTTAAGGGTAATTTTCCGGCGTGAATTTTTGCCTGGATTGAATTGCCCAGAGGATATTTCTGTTCGGAGGGGGATTTTTCCTTGGATATTGAGCCAGGTATCCTGGCGTTATTAAAAAATCGATCAGAAATTAAATAAAAAAAGCAATTTTTTTCAACTGAAAGTAAGGAGCAACATTAAAACTTAAAACGAACAGAAGCTATTACGTATATGAGGGGGGTTGCCCCTTCCTCAACCCCTCGTTTTTTACCCTAAAGTCTAAATTTTGTGCGAATTCTTTAAAAACAACTCCTGAAACACAAGGGTCGTTTAGAACAATTAGAACAATAGAACAATTAGAACAATAAATAACTTTTGTAAAGTGCCGAAAAACTGTAGCGTGTAGAGCGAGGTTTTGAGGAGGGGGGAAGCTCTCCTTACATACGTAATAATTTCTGCTCGATTTAAGTTTTAATGTTGATCCTTACTTTCAGTCGAAAAAAAACTTTTTTTTTATTTAATGAAGATTACAACCATTTTTCTAAAGGCAATGAAAAAAGTATGTCAATTAAAGTAAAAGTATATAAAAATTGAAAAAGTAACTAATATAAAGATTAATATAATAATTAATACAATTAATGTAAAAGATTAAAAAATAACTAATATAATAGCCTACTTAAAAAAAACTAAGATAAAAACTCCCAGCATTCAGTTCTGTTGAGCAATGCCGAAGCATTGGACGGATATTTTTTAACAATATCGACAGTTTTGAACTCGGTTATCAAACACCAAAATATTTAATGCCGGTAGACTCAATTGTTTATAGTCAAAGTAGTTTGTTTATAGTCATATATAGTCATATAGTCATAGTCATGTTTATAGTAGTGTGTTTATAGTCATTTATAGTATTGTTTATAGTCAAAGTAGTTTGTTTATAGTCATATATAGTCATATAGTCATAGTCATGTTTATAGTAGTGTGTTTATAGTCATTTATAGTATTGTTTATAGTCAAAGTAGTTTGTTCAACGTAAGACTAAGAAAACCCAATAAAAATTTTTAATTCAATATTTTTAGTTTGATTTTGAATACCAAAAGCCAATATATTTGACACCTTTATACTTCATACTGTGAAAATTTTAATCTTTTTCAAAGTGACAAATAGATAAATACAATCACTCCTGAAAAATATATAAATGATAATAAAAAACAAAAAACGTATCCGTTCAGGAGGAAAATACAAAAATTCCCAGCATTCTGTTCAGGGGAAACATTTCTGATTATAGTGGCTTCATATATCAGATCATGGATACTCTGATAATGCAAGCAAAAGTTGACGGCATGTTTTTTTTTTACTGAAATTGCCCCTTATTAAGTTGTTTTCCTTGTGTTTTCTTTAATTATACGAACTTTCTTGTGTACTAATAACTGCACTAAGTACTAATAAACAAATACATATTTAGGATCGCCATAAATAGCTGGTTCTTTGATTTAGTGTTATCAATTGTTAGGCTATTACACTTTCGTTATAGGGTCAAAATCTGCTGGAAGGCAGTCAACGATGTGGCAACACACATTTCCCCCATAGTTTTTTCATATTCTGCCTTTTTTCTTTTGGTTTCATTATAATTACTTTATAGTCCCAAATTTCCAGGGGGGCCATGGCCCCCCTGCCGGTGCCCATGCAGTCTGCCAGTCTGTTTGCCATTGTCTTGGTGCCAAAAATATGCCAGTGAGCATCCGCCACTAGACGAGTGTGGAAGCAGGACTGCCAGCTTAATTTAATGCTTGTTTAATGTGTGTGTATTGTTTATTATGTGTTGTTTAACGCTCCGGTATGTAGTTTCCCACCGAGCCGAAGCTAATATTGTCTGGTATAAAGACCATGAAACCGGTTATTGTCTCATGTTCGGGATGCCAGACCTTGAGTTTGGTGAAAACCGGTTATTGTCTTATGTTTGCTATACGAGATCTTGAGTGTGGTGGCTATAAGACAAAAGTGTCGTTATTTTTGTAATTTTATTATTTTAATATTTTCTTTATTTTTAAACGAAAATACCAAAAAAGGGGGTACAAATTTACAACCACTCGAGGTCATAAGGAGACATGTTAAGAAAACAATTCTTACTTCATGGTATGCATAATAATCCTAGTTAACATATTATCCAGGAGGAGCACCTTTATCCGCACTATTTTCCTTGTTTTTCCAGTTTTTTAATCACATCTTTCAATCATATTTTTCAATATTTATGTCAATTCTCAAAGCGTTCAAAATCGTTTATAAAACAAACACCAAAGAGCCATCTAGCTAACCTAAACAAACCTAACCTAATCTAACTTAACTCAAATTTATCAATATTAGCATATTTGTATCTTTTTGTAGATGGCAGTGATGGTGTTTAACTTTCTTATATATAGAATATTTGAAAACGGATAAATGAAGTTAAGTGAAGTGTTATACAAAAAATTGTACAACAGTTAAAGAAGTGACGATAAAGATACTTCCCCTGGAAAATATGTTAACTAGGACTATTTTGCATGTCTCCTTATGACCTGGAGTGGTTGTAAATTTATACCAAAAATGGTATTTTCAATTAAAAAAAAAAAAAAACGAAAAAGATGTTTTTCAAAATCGGAAGGGGAAAGCTATAATTGACAAAAGCTTGTAGAGTTATTGCTTTTGGGGACAGTTTTTTTTCTATTATATATTACCCTTCAATTAAACCATGCATATAAAAATAATGGCCGAGTTCCTGGGAGGTGCCAAGGGGAATAATGGACCCATGTAAAACCAAGCCATCATAAGCAGCGCGCTAGTGCTGCCTAAGTAAAGAACGATATGGGCACAATATATTTTTTTTGGTTCTCCTTACCCGGGCACTTCGTATCGAAGGAGTTGTCGTAGAAACTTCGAAAATGGCTCATTTGATTGGAAATTGGAGTGGCTAGTGCCCTTTTTAATAGTCGAAAGTGATTGGAGGGAAACTAGCCCCCCCCCACGCCCATCATTCCCCCAAACACATCCAATCAAAATTTTAGATAACCATTTTGTTCAGCGTAGTTGATTTCCAGATAGAAAATATGTTTTTGAGGTGGACACTCCCCCAAAACCCTCAGGGCAAGGGTTTTAAGTTATGCCCTGGGGGCATTTAAGGTTTTTAAAGAAGGCGTTGTCGTAGAAACCTCAAAAAAACTCATTCGACTAGAAATTCAAAGGGCTAGTACCCTTTTTAATAGTCGAAAGTGATTGGAAGGCAACTAGCCCCCCCCACGCCTATCATTCCCCCAAACACATCCAATCAAAATGTTGAGATAGCCATTTTGTTCAGCGTAGTTGATTTCCAGATAGAAAATATGTTTTTGAAGAGGACACTCCCCCAAAACCCTCAGGGCAAGGGTTTTAAGTTATTCCCTGGGGGCATTTAAGGTTTTTAAAGAAGGCGTTGTCTTAGAAACTTCAAAAAAGCTCATTCGATTGGAAATTCAAAGGGATATTGCCCTTCTAGTCTGAAGTGGTTGGAGGGCAACTAGAAACCCCCCACCCTACACCCATAATTCCCCCAAACACATCCAATAAAAATTTTGAAATAGCCATTTTGTTCAGCGTAGTAGATTTCCAGACATATTTTTGAGGAGGACACTCCCCCACAAATCTCAGGGCAAGGATTATAAGTTATGCCCTGTGGGCATATAAGGTTTTTATTGAAATCTTTTTCATAGAATCTTGAAAAAGGGCTCATTCGATTTGAAATTCAAAGGGCTAGTACCCTTTTTAATAGTCGAAATTGGTTTGAGGGCAGCAAAGCCCCTTCTCACGCCCAACTTTTTCCCAAACACATCCAATCAAAATTTTTAGATAGCCATTTTATTCAACGTAGTTGAAAGTTTTGGAAATTAGGTCTTTAAGGATGACAATCCCTACCCCCACAGCCCTCAGGATAAGGGTTGTAAGTTGTGCCCTGGGGCATTTAAGTTTTTTTTGAAAGCGTTGTCGTAGAAACTTCAAAAGGGCTCATTCAATCATCTGTGATATTTGAATTCTTTGTATTGTTTTGGGAGGGATCTTTGTTTTCCGTATCGCGAACCCGTACAATTTCTCTTCATTATTATTGTCTATTAGATTCATACTGGCGCTATGCTGCGTTATTGCGGCATCTTGCGGCGTTTGATTTCTTGATTTCGTTTGACCTGTACTGTCGCATATCTCCTATTTTTATTTTTGCAGATTCGATACACTTATTATTTAAATTTACTTTATTTCTGCAATGTCTCTCAGAATAATTGAACAAATTTCTGATTATGCCATGTCCTCTTTGCGAGACATGAGGTTCAAAAGATTGCGACATTTTGCCGCCAGAAATTTTATTTACTGTTACGTTTTCTTCGTAACTTATGTTACAATTTCTTAAGGTAGAAATTCCTTCCCCTACCTTAGCCGGGTAGACAAGCCTTTCGTTTGCTACATCTAATAGTACTCTATTAGACCTTAAAAATTTTTTGCCGATAATGGCTTCGTACGGAAAGTTATTGCATATTATAAAATTTGTCGGAAAAATTCTATTGTCCCTTTTTACGTCTAGGCGAATTGAACCTTTTCCATCCAATTCATTCCCTGTCACGCTAGGTAAATTGGGATTATTAGGATTCCTCTGTCGCCTAATATGCGGAGGCAACATATTAAATACGCATGAGTTTATGATACTAACCGTTGCACCACTGTCAATTAAAGCTTTAAAGTAAACATTTGCCACACAAAAATCATTAAATATTGGTAACTTGTTATTTCTCAAACAGTTCATGGTAACGAACTGTAAGTAAGGAGCGACCCGGCTCAATGGTAACCGAAACTCTAAAAAACGGAATTTTGATACCAATAGATACATCAAAAGAATCAGATTTTAATTTTGATTTCAAATATATAAGCTTCATCAAGTTTAATCTTACCCATCAAAAGTTACGCGCCTGAGAAAATTTGGCTGATTTTCGAGAAAAGGGGGAAAGACCCCCTAAAAGTTATAGAAACTTAATGAAAATCACACCATCATATTCAGTGTATCAGAGAACCCTACTGTAGAGGTTTCAAGCTCCTATCTACAAAAATGTGGAATTTTGCATTTTTTGCCAGAAGAAAGATCACGGGTGCGTGTTTATCTGTTTTTTTTTCCCAGGGGTGATCGTATTGACCCAGTGGTCCTAGAACATTGTAGGAGGGCTCATTGGAACGGAAATTAAAAGTTCTAGTGCCCTTTTTAAGTGACCAAAAAAAATGGAGGGCAACTAGGCCCCCTCCCACTCTCATTTTTTTCCCAAAGTCACCCGATCAAAATTTTGAGATAGCCATTTTGTTCAGCATAGTCGAAAATCTAATAAATATGTCTTTTACGATGACTTAATCCCCCACAGTTCCCAGGGGAAGGGCTGCAAGTTATGAACTTTGCCCATTGCTTACATATTGTATTGGTTATTGGGAAGTATACAGACATTTTCAGGAAGAATTTTTTTCTGGTAGGGGGGGGGGCTGAAAGAGGGGGTTACTCGGGAAAATCTTTCCGTGGAGGATGTTTCTTTGGGGTAAGGGACATTTCTATGAAGGGGGCGCCGGATTTCCAAGCATTATTTAAAATACGATCAGAAATTAAATTTAAAAAAACAAGTTTTTTCAACTGAAAGTAAGAAGCAACATTAGAACTTAAAATGAACAGAAATTATTACGTATATGAGGGGGTTCTCCCCCAAGTCAATACCTCGTTCTTTAAGCCAAAGTTTTTTAGTACTTTCATAAGAGCTATTTATTCTAATTTACGGCCTTTTTGATTAAGCGGTCATTTTTAAAGAATTGGAACAAAGTTCGAACTTATGCTTAAAGAGCAAGGTATTGATTAGGGGGCAAACCCCTAATATACGTATTAAAAATATATGAATATAGAAGTTCGTTACGTAAGTTATTTCGTAAGTTACGTATATTTATCACTAATAAAAACGTTCGTAAATAAAATTAAACAAGTTCCGAGAAAGCCATTTAACCAAATAAAATTAAATTAATATGCAAATTTTGTTTTAATTATTCATTTACGGTGAGCCAAGATCAAAACCTGCATTTATTCAAAAACGTTCAAAAATTAAATAAAAAAAACAAGTTTTTTAAACTGAAAGTAAGGAGCGACATTAAAACTTAAAACGAACAGAAATTATTCCGTATATGGAAGGGGCTTTCCCCTCCTCAACGCCTCGCTCTTTACGCTAAAGTTTGACTCTGTCTCAAAACTTTATTTTTTAAAGCAATAAAAAACTTTAGCGTAAAGAGCGAGGCGTTGAGGAGGGGAAAGCCCCTTCCATATACGGAATAATTTCTGTTCGTTTTAAGTTTTAATGTCGCTCCTTACTTTCAGTTTAAAAAACTTGTTTTTTTTATTTAATCTCACTAAAGGACGGTACTATTATTGGTTTGGATCTATAAAATATTCTGGGCACCCTCTGGGTCCAATTTATTCTTCTGAGGGGCCTGACGCGTTTCCCCGTGGTTTTATTTCGTACGTCGGTGTCTGCAATAGAGATTTAGACATGTGAGATTCCGTAGGCATATCTAATGGATTTACATTTGTCTGCCTTCGCCATGTATTATCACGGTAGTTTGGATTTCTTGCGTCAGTGCCGGCTGCTGGTGCTGACTGCCAATGCCGTTGGCTTGAAAAATTTTCATTTCCCGTCGACCAATTAACTATTTGCCGGCGGCTTGAAAAATTTTCATTTCCCGTCGGCAAATTTTCGGGATTTCTATATACCATTCTCGCATTATATTGGCTTTGGCGAGTATTTGGGTTTTCAAATCGGTAATTAATTTGTCTATTGGGGGGAGGATTGTACAAATTTGGTTGGTACGCGTTGTAAGGTAGTGATTGCCGCAATCTTCCCTGGCTATAGCCTAGTGCACCACTGGCGCTAAAATTTGTTCTTCCGAACAAATGGTTGCCATAATTTTGCGTTTTACCGACGGTGATCCTTGGTGTGTCATTGGGGACATAACGGCACTCTCTCGCGATATGCCCAAAACGATTACAAATATAGCATCTTATTATTGTAGGGTTATTTTCATAACTAATTTGTTTGACGGGCTGAAAATGTACTGTTCTCTGCCTAGGGGGTTCTTGCGTTCTATTTCTTTGTGGCACTGGGGAGTTATCCCTTGAAAAAAATTGGCAGACGCTTGATCGCCCTTGAAGGTCAGGTTTGCGTTTGATTCGCCTAGGCTATTTATTTTTGCTTTACTGTGGTTTGCCACCATCGTATCAACTTCGATCAATCGCTTTACCTCCTAAACTGCAAGATCCAACGTCTGAATATTTTTGGATATTACCATTCTATATAGTTTTTGGGGTAGCCCTTGCAAAAAGGTATTTCGTATGACTTTTTCATACAATTCTTCTTAACCTTTTTCGTATTTTGCTTCTACTGAAATCCGTATATGATCAAGATATTCTCTTACGTTTTGTGAATGGTCAAAGCATACCATTCCGTGTTTTAATTTATTTGTAGAACTGGTTTCGATAAATCTATGTTTAAATGCCGTTAAAACTTTGTCCACCGTATTTATTGGCAAGCTGCTGTCATCACCAATAGTATTTTCAATTTGCTTCAGGAAGCTTAAGGCCTGCCTTTTAATCTTAATAGGAGCATGCCGACTAACATTTCTAGCTCTGTTTTAGTTAATTCTTCAAACTAGTCCAATTGGATATTAAATTCGTCGATATCTGTTTGTCCATCGTATTGCGGGATAGATTTTGTTATTTCTACGTTTTTTGCGACCCACTTTTGCGCCATTAATAGTTCGCTTAATTCTTCTGACATTTTTGCGTTTGAATAACTCAAAATTATTTTTTCACTTAATCTACTTGGGGAATGCTATTATCTCCTATGAGATAATCTAAAGGGTTTTCCTGTAATATCTTAGCGGTTATAGGCCTAATCACTTTTTTTTTCTATAAATCTGTATCTCTTCAATGATATAAATTTAATTTACAAAGTTTATAGCCTAACTAGTTCGCATGTTTTTCTCCAAGCTTACGACCGTGCCATTTCCACCGGGTGAATATTCGAAGTCCGCCGGGTGAATATGAGACGCGCCGGTTCTTCCGGGGGGATTTTTCTTAAGCTAAGTAATAGGCTAAGCAAGCTATAAAAATAATAAGAAAAGCAAAGGTTCCGGCTGGGAATTTTACGATCGCATCATCCGAGCCGTTATAGCTTGTCTCGTGCCATTGAGGGCTGCACCGGCTGTAATGGGGGGGGGGGAATAGATAAATGGGTGACCACGCCACTCGCTGAACGCGAGAAAATAAAAAACGTAGCTATATAAATGTAACCTCTTTTCCTTGGGTTATCTCGAAATCAATTACCTCTTATGTTATGTAGAAATCAGATTCCTGGGAGCGCTACCAATGGAGACATGTGAACTAATTACCTGCTGTGCGATTAGATACAGACTTATAAATAAAACGAACACAAATAGAAAAGCAATAGTTTTATTGAGACTAACATTTAGGTGTACAACAGTGCTTCGCTTCAATTGACAACAACAGGGCAGAGATAATAATGACCGAATCTCTACAATGACTGCATAATGATAATTCACACAAATGAATGTCCAACAATAGTTCTGACGAAAGAATTGAAAAGATTATGACAACCGAATGCCAATAGTAATAATTCTGATTTACGAATGCCTCGAAAAACACTTTTTTGACTATATCACACAAATACAGCTTCTGCGCTCTACTAGCTTTTTCACAATTGACCCAAGTCCTGAGGAGGGGGCCGCTACCTTGTAGTTATGTTTGCAAACTCACTTCATTATGCTCACTGAACATCCAATAATTTGTTTTAAATATTTTTGATGATTAAACGTTCATAACTTAAGCTTCCTGTGAACTATGTATCTAGTAGTTTTTTTTATTACCAAATATCTTAGCGAAATTTAAAACTGTCTAGCGTCGTTGAGGCTAAAATGCAGTTTCTCTTTTTGCCGATTAACAATTTTTCTTTTTGAAACGAGATTTAAACTTAATTAGAGGAAGTTTAATTTATGTCGGGATTATCTTTAGAAAGAAAGAATCTTATTTTTTGTATTTTAAATATATCACATACTACTCACGGTACACTAGTGCCCTTTTTAATAGTCGAAAGTGATTAGTAATGTTTTTGTTTTTGTTGTTGTTTAGACCAGGGCACTTCGTATCGAAGGAGTTGTCGTGGAAACTTCGAAAGGGGCTCATTCGATTGAAAATAGAAAGGGCTAATGCCCTTTTTAATAGTCGACAGTCATTGGAGGGCAACTAATCCTCCTTCCACTCCCACCCTCCCATTTGCCCATTTTGTTTAAAAACTAAATGTTGCCTCAAGATTAAATCAAAATGCGCTGTGATGATGCTAGTTCCCAATAAGGCATCTCAGCAGTATCCCGAGACCGACTGAGGGTATTATGTTCAAACTTTCGAGGCTACTTCTGCTCTTAAAGTTTAACCAAATCAAAATAGTGTAAGTGTATCAAAGCTATCAAAGAAAGTAAATAGATTTTTTTGCGAATGGTATCAAGTTTTCCATTTTAGGTCAACTAGAGGAGGTATGAAACTAAGTTAAACAGTACTATTTGTGTCCAGATTTTTAAAATGATGTATGTGGTTAAAAATTGCTGAAAATTTTTCTTCGGCATACAAATAGCAGGCCAAACTATAAAGTCTCAAAAAACGGAAAGATTTAAAGTGTTATTTTCTTTTTCTCTGAAAAGCCTATGTCAATATAAAACGAACAGAAATTAATTAAAAAAACTCTTTCCACAAAATCAGTTTTTCAAAGAAAAGTAAAGAACGCGATTAAACAAAAAATGAGCAAAAATAAAATCAAATAATCTACCAGGCTCGAAACTACCACAAATCAGCATCGATAAATAAATGAAACCCAAAACGAACAGAAATTAAAATAAATAACCGAGTCAAACTCAAAACGAGCTGAAATTAACATAAGTTGGGCATGAAACCCCTATGCCTTCCCAAGGCCAGAACAAAATTTGCACTTTACTGAAAAAAATATAAATGTTTTTACTTTTATAACTTTAATAAATAAAATAATTTTAACATTTTGATTACTAAGTATCAGTATATGTATACTAAACTGACAATGCAAATTCATTTGTATTTTTTTCAGTAAAGAGCAAATTTTGTTCTGACCTTGGGAGGGCACAGGGGGTTTGAACCCAACTTATGTTAATTTATATTCGTTATGAGTTTGACTCGGTTATTTATTTTAATAATCTGTTCATTTTGGGTTTCATTTATTTATCGATGCTGATTTGTGGTAGTTTCGAGCTTGGTAAATTATTTGATTTTATTTTTGCTCATTTTTTGTTTAATGGAGTTCTTTCCTTTTCTTTGAAAAACTTATTTTGTGGAAAAAGTTTTTTTAATTAATTTAAAAAATTATGTCACATAGCCCTTTTTGTAAAATTAGGACACATCTCCTTGTTAAAATTTATTTTTTTAAGCAATAAAACATTTTAGTTAAAAACTTATTTTCAAACCAATTATTTCAGGTTATTTTAGGCATAAAAGCGATTAAATTTAGGCTATAAATCAAGGAGATGTTTTATGTATTGGTCTGCAGCCCAAAAAATGACAAGGAATACCGAATTTTGGTTGGCATACTAGATTTTAAATCTAAATACTTTCCAAGGAGGGGTGGAGGAGGACTAAAAAAACTTTAATTTGAGGAGGAGGGTTTGAGGAGGACCATGTAAAAGACTTATTTGATAACTTTGCTTCTATTGATTTTGGATTTAATATAAAAAAAATACCAAATGAAAGTTAAAAGCGACATTAAAACTTAAACGAACACAGCGTACTGCATATATTAGGGGGACTCCCCCTAGACGAGCCCTCACTCGTTACGCTATTGGTTCATTGTGATTTAGAAGACTTCTTATACAGCTCTATTGTCCTTTTTTTCAGCAGTTGTTGGAAAATGGGACAAAAGCTCAAACTTCAGAGTAAACAGTGAGGGGCTTTGCGCAAAAAGAACACGAAATAATTTTGGGTCCAGCTTCAGTGTAACACTTTAATTTAATTCCAATAAATCAAAACTTTGTTTTAATTTCATTTTGTTATAATATATAGCTGTGTGACACAGAGTGACAACTCAGTAACTGAAAATGTAAATAGATGAAAAGTTCAATTGGTTGTTTGTAGTGCACCATCATACCCCGGTAATTATTTTGTGCTATCGCAAAACCCATTTCTGACCAGCAACACACAAAACAAGTATGGCATTCAGAAAAACGAACTCCCAATCGGAAAAAATCGACAGTCCCAAATTTTGAACCAAAACAAGTCAGTCCTGTTTTAAGCCAATTACAAAATCAGCTTTTGACACAATCACAAACCACTCCCATTTTAAACCCATTGACAGCCCCAAACCTTCAACAGTATTATTTTGTAAGTCCCCACTGGCTTACGAAAGCTACCCCCAAACCAAACCCAATACTAAGGTATTATTTGTTGTCAACCCTGTCACCGACGGTGTTTCAACATACGGCTCAAGGCCACTTGCTTCCACAGCTTCAGATGAACCAAATCCAATAGTGCTGTGCACCAAAGAAAAAAGTTTCCAAGTTTCTTCCATGTTTCTTCGTCTTTTTGGATAAGTTTTTTTCTTGTGGTCGCTATTTATTTTATTGAATTCAGTGTGCTATCAATATTAAAATTAGGATGAATAATTTTTTTAATAAATGATATATTTATTCGAAATAGGTGTATCATATTCTTTATAAATTCATTCAAATTTTTATTTCATTTTATCTTCCTTTTTTTATTTATGTCTTAATTATTATTTATTGTGTTAATTTTATTATATTTCTTATAACAAAATAGGCCTCTCATTCTTGTATCCATTTTTTGTGATAATCCTATGCTCTTGATAATAACTGATATATCTATTTTATGCGTCATATTATTCAAATTTACTGTAACGTGTATCCAAGTTTCTTCTTTTTTCTCATTCCTTTTGGAAGAGTTTGTGACACAGATTATAATTTATTTAAATTATGATACTATTAAAATTAAAAAAAAAAAATTATTCGTTCCGATGGTTAAAACACCACGGTCATCAAAATGAATATCCCCCTCCCTTTGGATCCATCTTAGGTCTATTCATACGCAAGCACCGCAATTTCCTAAGATTTTTCTTTCGTTTGTTCCAATATTATAAAGATATAAGGGTAGAATATAATTTTTATCAGTACCACAACGTTGAATCGTGAAATAAAAAAAATTGAATAGTTAGATTTGACAACCATTTTTGTCTGTAATAATTAAAAATCTATAAATTTGCTGAATGCTAGGTAACTGCACCTATAAGCAGGGACGTATCAGTAGTGGAGGTATAATTACTTTAAACACATACCCTCCCCGGATTTTAAACGCTTGCCCTGTTTTAAACGCATGCCCTGCTACGTCATGAAATTCCTAGCAGATTCCCATAGGATTATAAAGGCATCCCAGAATACATCTGGTCCCTGTTTCCATGGGAGTCAGCAGGTGTCTAGGAATATGCATGATTCAATCTTGCTTCAGTGTTAGAAGGAACACAAGTGGCAAGATTCCCACAACACCCAAGATTTTAAAGGTGTCCTGCTTTTAAATGGTCACCAGCTATTTAGTAATTGGAGTTGACGCAATCTTGTGTAACCTTGCTTCAAGACCCATGGGGAAATCCCCAATTTTAACTGAGCACGGCAGACACGTGGGTATTATGTAATGACAGTGCAGATCTTACGTAATGACTAACTCTCAAATAATACTTTTTTGAGATTTCATTTTTTTCATCGAGACGTTCAAGGCATTTTTTATTTTTTCTTTCAAGGTTTTTTCTTTAATTCTTATGTAAGGGGGGGGGGGTGCTTATGGATGACGCATTGCCATGCTAACTGCTTCTTGGAGTCCACGAGGGAATACCCAGTTTTTAATTGAGGAGAACAATCACAAAGGGTGTTACATAATACTTTATTTTTTTCAGTGCAGTTTTTTATAAACGGATTATTATATTCTAGTGATGTTTGTCATTGTTAGGACTCGAAAGATCAATTTCCATAAAATAGAACAACGCCCCACAAGCCATGTCTGACATGCCATTTCCAACATTTTGTTCTGGCTAATGTATTCTAGAAATAGCCTATTACACGTAAAGAGAATTCCCATGTTTTGCTTGCTCGAGTGACGTGTTTCCTACACCTGCGATATTTGAGGTACAGGGGGGGGGGGACGGAAATCTAGTTCTAGAAATTATACTTTCCAAGGCAAATATGTAATTAGGGAAATTCTCAAAATAAAGTATTTTTGAGACAACACTATGCGAATAGGAAAAACAAAACGTGAAAAAACCTGACATAGGATAAAACATAGACAAAAACATGTGTAAATTAACAGCAAGGTATGAGTCCTCGCAAGCATCTCGAAAGGGGCAGGGTTGTTAATAGAGCTAAATTTAAGCCATATTAAGAGCTTTTAACTAAAATACAACATTTCTTTGAGCCAAAGCTATAAAAATTTCAAACAACCTTGATAATATGCGGCGGCCCCACCCCTTATCAATCATTTCAAGAGGGCAGGGTTGTTATTAGAGCTAAATTAAGCCATATTAAGAGCTTTTAATGAAAATGCATCATTTCTTTGAGTGCATGTTAGATTTTCAGCCCTCTTACCACGGAAAAATTCTGATAACACCTCCACCTTAACTTTTATGCTATAGGGCTTGATACTCCAAGTTATTAACACCACACTACCCCACTATTACTGCTTTATGGCACCCTCTGACACCCCCTTCATCATTTTTAAAACATTTTTCAGACATTTCTTGTTAAAATTATGCTTCCCCAAATTGAACCCTGGTTCCATCGATTCCAGTTTCACCACGCCCACTCCAATCCCAACTCCAAATCCGACTCCCGTTGTGTCAGTTCTTGATTCTTGCACTTCTACACCTGATTCCATAATTGTGATTCCGCCAATTCCGCTCCCAGTTCCAATTATTCCAAGATTTTGTATATGGCTACCTCCAGTGATAATCTATGGCCGTTAAATGGCACCGCTTTGGTGCATAATATTATGCCTAGAGGTTTTTTAATCTTTACCCACAAAATTGTCTTATAAACCAAAAATGACCGTTGCTTTTTACTTTAATATCGGAAACCTGCTTTTTCATTGTGCGTTTAGACTAGATTCGATCCTTAAACTGAATTAAAACCCCCAATAATATTCTTTCTAATGACTTTTGGCAATTTAGATCAGCGTGACACAATGTACAAATCTCGATGGCATGTCCTCCTGCACATTATCGTTCCTAAGACATTTACCAAATATTTTGATGTTAAAAACCGAAAAAAAAATTTTTATAATCAGAATTTGGCACGCAAGACTATTGTACAAATTGATAATGTTTTCTCTGCCTTATTGGTAAGTCTGGCTGGTAGCCTAGCAAAAAAAGAGAGAAAATGTGCAAATATAACCTGCAGCGATGGAAAATAAAAATTAGAAAAATTACAAACACAGTCGAAGGAGAGCTTTCCACGGAAAATTTTCACCATAGAAAATCCCTCTAGGTATAAATCCCCCACCTCCAAAGATCATTTTATAAGGACCATTGTCAAAATTCCTAAAAGTTTAATAATTTGAGAAATATGGAAATAAAAAGATTATGATTTAATTTAACTGAATGAAAAATTGGAGAAAAGTTGAAGAGGATTTAGTTCGCAGAACGTAGATATGGGAATAAAGTACGGAAGTGATAATAGAACTTAAAATGAATTGGTCATTCATCAGCATATTTATGTTAATGTGATGAATTTTTAAGCGTTTTACTTTCTGCATGAAACTGCTAGAAACCAAATGCAGGCAAAATTACTGTTATTATCAGAAGTTGGCACGCAAGAATACTGTACAAGTCGATAATGTTTCCTCAGTCTTATTGGTATTTTTGGCTTATAGCCTTTCAAAAAAAGAAAAATGTGCAAATCCATCCTGCAGCGATGGAAAATGAATATTAAGAAAATTACAATCACAGTCGAAGGAGACCTTTCCACGGAAAATTTTCCCCATAAAAAATCCCTCCAAGTATAAATATCCTGACCTGCAAGGATCATTTTATAAGGAAGATTGCCAATATTCTTAAAAATTGAAAAATTTGAGAAAAGTGGAAATGGAAAACTAATGATTTAATTTATACGATTGAAAAATTAGAGAAAAGTTGAAGAGGATTTAGTTCGCAGAACAAAGATATGGGAATAAAGTATGGAAGTGATAATAGAACTTACAATAAACTGGTCATTCATCAGCATATTTGTTTTAATGTGATGAATTTCTAAGCGTTTTACTTTTAGCACGGAGCTGCTAGAAACCAAATGCAAGAAAAATTAGTGCTATTATCAGAAGCTGGCACGCAGGACTATTGTAAAAATTGATCATGTTTCCTCAGCCTTATTGGTAAGTTTGGCTCGTAGCCAAACAAATTGATAACAATTTGTTTTATCCTTTCTGTACTTTATTCCCATATCTAAGGTCTGCAAACTAAATCCTCTTCATCTTTTCTCAAATTTTTCAATCGTGTAAATTAAATCATTATCTTTTCATTTCAACTTTTCTCAAATTATTAAACTTTTAGGAATTTTGAAAAAGTTCTTATAAAATGATCTTTGGAGGTGGGGGACTTATGCTTAGAAGGATTTTCTATGGTGAAAATTTTCCTTGGAAAGCTCTATTTCGACTGTTTTTGTAATTTTACTAATTTTTATTTTCCATCCCTGCAGGTTGAATTTGCACATTTTCTCTCTTTTTTGAAAGGCTACGAGCCAAACTTACCAATAAGGTTGAGGAAACATTATCAATTTGTACAATAGTCTTGCGCGCCAACTTCTGATAATAACACTAATTTTTCCCGTTTTTTAACATGAAAATATTTGGGAAATTTCTTAAAAACGATAATGTGCATATGGGTATGCCATCGGGATGGGTATATCGTATCACGCTGATCTAAATTGCCAGGATTCATCAGAAGGAAAGTTAGTGGGGGTTTTTATTAAGTTTAAAGATCGATTCTAGTCTAAACACATAATGAAATGGCAGGTTTCCGCTGTTCAAGTAAACAACAATGGTAACTTTTGTTTTAAAAAGCTATTTTTGTGGGAAGAAGGTTGAAATACCTCTAGACATGATAATATGGTCCAGAGTGGTGCCATTTTACGGCCATAGATTAGCACTGGAGGTAGCTGTATACAAAATCCTGGAATAGGTGGAACATGGAGTGGAATTGGCAGAATCGGAATTGTGGAATCAGGGGCAGAAGTGGGGGAATCCAGAACTGACACAACCAGAGTCGGATTTACAGTTGGGATTGGAGTGGGCGGAGTGGAAAATGGAATTGATTGAACTAGGTAGGCGAAAACTTGAATCAAAGGGTTGTAGCATAATTTTTAACAAGAAATGTCTGAAAAATGCCTTAGGAATGATGAAGGGGTGTCAGAGGGAGTCACAGAGCAGTAATAGTGTGGTAGTGTGGCGTGAATTGCTTGGAGTATCACGCTATACAGCTTTAAAGTTAAGGTGGAGGTGTTAAAACTATTTTTTCTGTCTTAAGGGGACTAAAAATCTAACTTTCACTCAAAGAAATGATGCATTTTCATTAAAAGTTCTTAATATGGCTTAAATTTAGCTCTAATAACCACCCCGCCCTCTGGGTATGATTGCTAGGGCGAAAGCTGCATATTGTCAAGGTGGTGTGAAATATTCATAGCAAGGTTGTGTTTTCGTTTAAAGCTCTTTATATGGCTTATATTTAGCTGTAGTGACAACCCTGTCCCTCTGGAAATGCTTGCGAGGACCCATACCTTTCTTTAATTTAAATATTTTTTTTGTCTATATTTTATCCCATGTCTGGTTTTTTCACATTTTGTTTTTCCCATTTGCAAAGTCTTGTCTCTAAAATGCTGCTTTTTCTGAATTACCCTAATTACATATTTAACTGGTAACAATAATTTCTAGAAATAGATTTTCGTCTCTTTACCTCAAATACTGCAGGGGTACTAAACACATCATTCTAGAAAGCGAAACATGGGTATTCTCCAGGCGTACAATTAGGCTATTTCTAGAATATATTACGCAGAACAAAATATTGGAGATAGCCTGCCGGACCTGTCGTCTGGAGCGTTGTTATATTGGATGGAAAGGAATCTTTCGAGTCCTTACGAGGACAAAAATCATTTGAATATAATGATCCTTTGAGAAACAAAATTCACTGAAAGAAAAATTAAGTATTATGTAACACCATACGCATGTGTCGTCCTCAACTAAAAGCGGATTATTCCCTCAATGACTCTGAAGATACGGTTTGCATGGGAGTGCATCATCCATAAACATTCCCATTACCTAAGAATTAAAGAAAAAATCTTGAAAGAAAAAGAAAAAAAAACGTTGAGCGTCTCAGCAAAAAATGAAATCTCAAAAAAGTATTGTGATAGTGATGTATGCGCTGTCATTACCTAAGACGGGTGTTGTCTTTATGTAGGATGTGAGCTATCCCTTCATATTACCCACGGGTGTACAGTGCTCAGTTACAAATTGGGACTCCCCCATGGGTCCTTTAGCAAGGTTACACAAGAATGCGTCAGCTCCAATTACTAAACACCTGGTGACCATTTAAATCAGGACACCTTTAAAATCCTGGGTGTTGTTGGAACCTTACCACCTGTTTTCCTTCTAATACTTAAGTAAGATTGTGTAATCCACATTACTAAATACCTGCTGACTCCCATGGAAACAGGGACCGGTTGTATTTCAGGATGCCTTTAAAATTCTATGTCGTTATGTAGCAGGGCTTGCGTTTAAAACAGGACATGCGTTTAAAATCCGGGGAGGACATGTGTTTAAAGTAATTATGCCTCCACTACTCGTATCCATTTTTTTTTGGGGGGGGGGGTTTACACTGGTATTTTTTTGGGGTGGTTTTACACAAAAAAAAACTTAAAAAACGCATAACATTTTTCAAATATTTCCGACAAACATTTCAGGTGGAGGGGGGGTTTTAAATCCCTAACCCCCTGGATACGGCCTTGCCTTTAAGAATATTTAGATCATCTTAAGCTTTTTGGTGCCGTTTTTTTTTTGATTTTACACCCATGTTTTTTATTTGACTAGTTTTATTAGTTTATTATAAACTAGTTTTACTAGTTTATTTGGAAGTTTTTCGTTAAAAATTAATTTTGTCACAACTTTAAAAGAGATGAATGGCTGTATAAACATTTGTCTAATCAATCCAGATAATCATATTTCGTTGTCACTGTCTTTGGTAGTTTAGAAGAGTAAGTAATGATGATGTATTATATTGCAGTGAACAAATGATGTATTTGTGA
The DNA here is from genome assembly GCA_027921565.1 of Artemia sinica. Lineage (NCBI taxonomy): Eukaryota > Metazoa > Arthropoda > Branchiopoda > Anostraca > Artemiidae > Artemia > Artemia sinica. Next base: position 45,501,928 of record CM051273.1, on the reverse strand, counting down.
TCATATAATTTCTTTGTTTCAAGTTGTGTGGTATAATATATTTTACTAAATATATTTTCATATAATTTTTTATGTCAGCGTAGAATGCACAGCCCATGCTTTTTGAATGATGACCTTACAGTAAGAGGCCTTTTGAGGGTGAGAAAGGCAAGGACTTTTGAAGACTTTGACATGAACAGGCTTTGAGAGTGCTAGGGCTAAGCATGGGCTTTACAAAAGACTGCAAGGGCTATTATATGACGTACAAAAAACCTAAAACAAAGAAAACAAAACCAAACAAAGATAAGCCTGCTTAAACTTATCCTCATTTAGTTTGTATTTTTGTTTTCTTCATTCTTTTTCGTTCTTCGTTTTTAAAATGGTTAAAAAATTTAAAAAGTTCTAAAAAGTTTAAAATCTTAAAAACTGCAACACCCATTTGTTATTAATGAGTATATCCCCTCTCTTGCATAGGCATCATTTCAAAAATTTTGAAGTTTGTGACATTGTGACATTTTGTGACATTTTAACATTTTGTGAGATTCTAACATTTTCTTTCCCTCTTGTCGGTTTTCGCTGTTCAAAATCGAATTTGTTTGTGTGTTATTATTGGGACTAGAAATAATGAAAATAGTCTGAAAATTGAAAAAGCTACTGGCATGTTGCAATTACACTCCTTGTATAATTTGAGCTCTTTCATTAATGTGTCACTTGCACTCAAGACGAAATGAAATCTAAAATTAACCATCTCCCTTTTTGAGAAAGCATATAACTTTATTTTAAGCATATAACTTTTTGAGAAAGCAGATATATAACTTTATTTTAAGCGTTAATAGTATTACATCCTGATCTTTAAAGCAGAATCATATTAGAAAGGTCCTAGGTTGAAGTAAATACAATGACAAAATTTGCAGAACTAGGTGGAAGAAAGGGGCTATGTCCTTTGTATCACAGTGTGATTATATAGTGCCTTTCAACATTATAATTTTGAAAAATCTAACTATTATCTGTGCAAAACGAGCTTGTCTCTCTGCCAGATATTCTTATATTTAATATGTTATGTATATATGTTAAAAAAGAAAAGAAATGTAAAATAAACAATAATCTACAAAAAAATTTTAATGACGGCTTTTAGTTATTTAAAGACATTGATCAAAAATAGAAAAAACTTGGTTTCTGCGTTAGTAAGGAGCTGCATTTCCTTATTACAACTGGCAGCACCAAAAACTACTTTAAGGTGCTTCCACAAAAAAATTAAGAGGAAGTATGATTCTCGTCTTTCACAATTTTACAGTGTATTTCAAAAGAACTATTTTTAAAGAAACTATTTTTTATGAAGAAGCTTTAAATTTCCATTCCTTTTCTATGACTGTTTTGAATACTAAGGTTTAAACACAGTGATTGAAAAACAGAAGAAAAAGTCTTTTTTTTTCCTTGGTAGGTAGCAGCCAAAAATAAACATAATATATTGAAACACACTACAAACACAGGTGCATTTACAAAAGTACAATTATCTAAAATAAATAAGAAATCGCCATGGGTTTTTTGTTCCTGTTTTGTGTCTGTTCTATGCTTTAAATAGAATCATAAAGAAAAACAAAATACATTGGTTAATTTAGCATCAAAGGAAACAAAATAAATTGGATATCCTCGTGTAAAAGAGTTGTATTTCTTCATTAAATTTAATAGCAGATTATAGTTGAATTAAGGTAAATGATGAAATAATATGTAACAATGTTAGTTTATTTTTAAATTAATTTTACTAATTAAAGTTTATTAATTCATAGTTAACATACATGTCCATAGAATGGATAAGAATTTGCAACATCTTTCTTCAGTTTTTATTGTCACTCTAGACCGCTTAATTACAAAAAAAAACATTAATCACAAAAAAAACGAAAAACACAGAAGTAATATAACAAGTAAAAGATCCAAATAGGGACAGACCTTTTTATTAGAAATTGAAACAAAAATGTATACAAAGGCTTTAGATATTTCAATGACACAGTCGGTCATCATTATCAGTAGAGTTACTGAAAAAAAACCAAAAAAACAGAAGGAACATTATTTGGATTTCCGTTGTGGTGAGAAATTACACCTCTTCACTGCTGTAAACCAACATAATCAATAAACCACCCAAGTGGTGGAGCTTGTTCTGGGGGGGGGGGGTTACACTTAACTAACATAACTTAAGCAAACAAGAAAGAAAAACAGAGAGATGGTTACTTAGTGCAGTTCAGACACGAGACCTAATCATAAATACACCAACAAATAAACTAATAAAACTCCAAGAAATTCGAAATATAATAATACTCCAATAATATATTTGAACATCTGTCTAAAAAAATAAGGGTAGAATGATAGAGTACAAAAAACAAAAGAGACAAAAATGAAGAAAAGGGGAAAAAGAAAAGCCACTTAAAAAAAGCACCAAATTGGAGATATAATCAAGCAGTTCGTGGAATTGAACTGATTCAGTTCTAATTGTCAGGTTTGCTCCAAAAAAACTGAAACTGAACCAATTTCATTTACCTTTCACATTTTTAAGGCTTACATGAGAGTTTTCTAAAAAAAAGAAACAGATAAAAAAAGAAACAGATGATAAAAAAATGCCCCTCATTATTGTGGCAGTGAATTCTTGTATTTAAACCAGCTCTCCAATATTTTCAGTTTTAAAATTAGAATATTATTCTAAGATATTAAAAATCTCAGAGTCTCAGTATAATTTTATTGAAGTGACAATGTCAAGGGTACTTCAATTTCGTGCCCGCTTGGGGTTAAGTTCTTTTTTCTATTATTATTGTGAGTCGTTTATTAGTTGTTTTTAGTAAATTTCTTTTTTTGCTCTGACTATACTGTGGAAATAATTCACGAGGATACTTTTTTCTATCGCTGTGTTAGTAAAAAAGGCAACGTATCTTGAAGACGTTTTGCTTGTTGTGAAAACATTATTAAATTCTTAAGGTAACACAGAAAATTTTATTATATTGAAATGGAATACAATGAGATTTCTTTTACATCGACATCTATAAGTCACGAAAATAGGTAGCGATGTTTCGAGCTCCTCAATTTTCAGATTCTTTATGTTAATTCTAAGAGCCATAAATCTTTACTATGGAATTATTACGAAAAAAGGCACCAGATAATATAGAAAAGGCATTTTAATACTTCAGCAGGAAAACGCCCACCATACACCAAGCAGGAATGATGATAGTTAATTCAATGGTGGTAACAGAGATGCATATATAAAAAGCAAGCTTTGCCAGCTTCAAACACCTTAGAATCCTTTTATTATGCAACTCTCTACTAGAGCAAGAACTTTTTAGATATACCCTAGCCCTCTAATTCTGCCGAAGGAAAAAAGAGGATAGTCAAACGTCTTGCCATCCACCCTCTCCCTCAATATCCGCCCCTGCTACCATTTTAGCTTCTGTACTATCTATAGTTACTTTATTAGGTTGAGAATCGCTATTCAGGGTTGCCACCCGGTGAGAAAAAAAAATCACTAGATTCTTGAAAAAAATCACTAAATCAGCACATAAATCACTAGACTATTGACCAGAAATCACTAGAATTATAATACTCTTTATCATTGTAATTAATAATTCTTTACCATGGTCTATACAGCCACAACTACAGGAAGGTGGTAAAATTACCCCTTAGATGTGGAAAAATACCTTTAGAGTAATGTTTTTTTTTTTCTCAAGCGAAAATTACCCTTGAAATTTCGAGAAATGCCTTTTTGCATTTTTATGCACAGAATGGAACAAAATCCTTGCTTCCTCCCTGTTCCCGAATCGGTACCCTTGGCTTATACCCCGATCACTGAAAATTGGTTATCGGTGATCTAATCAAACTATTTGCTTTTTCTTTTTATTTTTTTTCCTTGTCGATTTAAAACCCCAGCTTTTTCCCAGAAAATATAGAAGCTGTTTTTCTTTTTACTCTAATTGAGCTAGTATATTTACTGGGACACCAGCAACAATTTTGAAAATGGCCCTTTTATGATTGCATGGAAAAATGTGTCCAACTCTACCAAAATTTCGATAAGCATGGGTCTTAGTGCTTCTTAAAGATAAAGAGGCACTTGTTAATTATACGGAACACACCCAAGAAGTAAAGTTAGTTTAATCCTAATGAGATATGCCAAAAATATGATGAAAATATAATACTTTAGTTTATACAATATAATTTGGGCTATATAGTTGCATATTAGGAGGGTGTGGGGTAAAGTAAGCTAGCCTTACCCCCACCCCCTAATGCACAAATATATAGCCAAAGGTATCCAAGTCCAATACATTCTGTCACCCGTTATTTGTCTTTGTGGCTATGAAACTGGTTTTTATATATCGTACATTATCCTTACTATCCGTAGCAAATTATCCTTTGCATACTTTCATCCCAAGAACTATCCTCAGGGGCTGCGTGGGTCATGTTAAATCTAAAGATATAGCTTTGGAACCTTTCAACTATGCCAAACAAAATGGCTATCTCAAACTTTTGATCGAATAATTTTTTGGGGAAAAAGGACGTGAGAGGGGGGCTAATAGCCTTCCGATCTTTTTGGTCAAATAAAAGGGACACCAGAACTTTTAATTTCCATTCAAATAAACCCTCTTTCGATGTTCTAGAACCGTTGGTTCGATACGATCACTCCTGGGAAAAAAAAATTAACACGCATCTGTGGTTTTTCTTTTGGCAAATAATACAAGATTCAACACTTTTACAGATAGGGGCTTGAAACCTAAACAGTGGGGTTCTCTGATGTGCCAAATCTTATGGTTAGTCAGAGAGGTCTTATTTGATTGAAAATACAAAAATTCTAGTTAGCTTTTAAAGAGTCAAAAGAGACCGAAGCTTAATTAGTCCCTACATGCTCTTTTCCCCCAAACCCATCCGATAAAAATTTTGAGATAGCAATTTTGTTAAAAAAAAGTTCAAAGACCATATAACGCAAACTCCAGGGTTGACAAAGCCCCCCAGGGCGTGAGGGCAGGTGTTGTAAAATATGCCCTGGGGGAATATATGGTTCTTATTGAAGGGATGCTCGTAAAAACTTCAGAGATGGCTCATTTGATTGGAAATTGAAAGTTCTAGTTCATATTTTTAGAGTCAAAAGAGATTGGAGGGCAACTATCCCCCCCCCCACGCCCCTTTTTCCCCAAATGTATCCAATAAAAATTTTGAAATAGCCATTAAGTTAAAAATTGCTCAATAGTCAGATAACAAGAACTCATGTGTCGTCACAACCCCCCAGGGCCCGGGGGCAGGCGTTGTAAGTTATGCCCTGGGGCATATATGGATCGTATGAAAGGGATGCTCGTATAAACTTCAGACAGGGCTCATTTGATTGGAAATTGAAACTTTGAACTCACTTTTTATTAGTCAAAAGAGATCCGAGGGCAGCTAGCCCCTCTTTCTCCCCACGCCTTCTTTTTCCAAACTCATCTGATGGAAAATTGTAAGATAGACATTTTGTTAAAAGTGGTTCAAAGGTTGGATGAGAAAAAATCCGGTGTTAATACAACCCCGCAGGGCCCAGGGGAAGGCGTTCTAAGTTATGCCCTAAGGGCATGTATAGTTCTTATGCAAGGGATGCTCGTATAAACTTCATAAAGGGCTCATTTGACTGAAAATTGAAAGTTCTAGTTCACTTTTTAAGAGTCAATAGTGTTAAGGGCAACTAACCTCTCCCCCACGCTCTTTTTCCCCAAACCCATCCGCTACAAATTTTGAGATAGCCATTTTATTTGGAAATTGTTCAAAAATTAGATAACAAAATTCTCTCTAGGGCCCGGGGGATAGGCGTTGTAAGTGTTGTCCTGAGGGCGTATATAGTTCTTATGAAAGGGATGCTCGTATAAACTTCAGGGGGGCTTATTTGATTGGAAATTGAAAGTTCTAGTTCAATTCTTATGAGTCAAAAGATATCCAAGGGCAATTAGCCCCCCCCACACACCCTTTTTTCCTCAAGCCCATCCGATAAAATTCTTATAATAGCCATTTAATTAAAAATAGTTGAAAGGTCAGATACGAAAAATTCCTGTGTCGACGGAACCCGCCAGGGCCCGGAGGCAGGCGTTATGAGTAATGCTCTAGAGGCATTTATTGTTCTTCTGAATGGGATGCTTGTATAAACTTCGGAGAGGGCTCATTTGATTGGAAATTGAAAGTTCTTGTTCACTTTTTAAGAGTCAAAAGAGATTGGAGGGCAACTAACTCCCCTCCTCCACGCCCTAAAAGTATCAGATAAAAATTTTAAGATAGACATTTTGTTAAAAATAGTTCAAAATTCTGATAACAAAAAACTCCATTGTCGACACAGCCCCCAGGGCCCAGGGGTAGGCGTTGTAAGTTATGCCCTGGGGGCATGTATGGTTGTTATGGAAGGGAGGCTCGTATAAGCCTCCTAGAGGGCTCATTTGATTGAAAATTTGAAGTTTTATTTCTCTTTTTAAGAGTCAAAAGTGGTTGGAGGGCACCTAGCCTTCCCCCACACTCCATTTATTTTTTTTTTCCGAGAGGCACTTCACATAGAAGGGGTCGTCGTATAAACTTCAAAGGGGCTCATTCGATTGGAAATCGAGAGTTCTAGTGCCCCTTTTAAGAGTCAAAAGTGATCAGAGGGCAACTGGCCCCCCAAGCCCTTTTCCCCAAATACATCTGATAAAAAATTTGAGGTAGACATTTTATTGAAAATAGTTCAAAGATCATATAAAAATAACTCCTTTACGTATGACCATTTCGTTAAAAATAGTTTAATGTTCAGATAAGAAAAATTCCTGTGTCGACACCCCCCCCCCCCCAGGGACCGAGGAAGACGTTGTAAGTATTTCTCTGGGGGCATATATGGCTCTTATGGAATGTATAAACTTCGGAGGGCCCACATGATTGGAAATTGAAAGTTCTCGTTCACTTTTTAAGAGTCAAAAGAGATTGGAGGGCAACTAGCCCACCTCTCCACGTCCTATTTTCCTCAAACCCATCCGATAAGAACTTTGAGAGAGCCATTTTTTCAAAATAGTTCAAAGGTCAGATAACAAAAACTCCGATGTCGACACATCCCCCCAGCGACCTGGGGGGGGGGGGGTGGGCAGGCATTGTAAGCTATGTCCTGGGGCTGTATGTGGTTCTTATGAAAGGGATACTCGCATAAACTTCAGAGAGGGTTCATTTGAATGGAAATTAAAAGTCGAAGTACATTGTCTCAGAGTGAAAAAGATCGGAGGGCAACTAGCCCCTCCCGCCCTCCACGCCTTTGAGTATGTCGGATGGATAAATCCATCCGATAAAAATTTGAGGTTGCCATTTTGTTAAAAATAGTTCAACCATCAGATATTAAAACTCCAGGGTCGACACAACCCCCCAGGGCCCTAGGACAGGCGTTGTAAGTTATACTCTGGGGATATATGTGGTTCTTATAGAAGGTACAAAATTCAGAGAGGGCTTATTTGATTGAAAATAGATTTCTAGTTCACTTTTAAAGAGTCAAAAGAGACTGAAGCTTAATTAGTCCCTACATGCCCTTTTCCACAAATTCATTCGATAAAAATTTTGAGATAGTAATTTTGTTAAAAATAGTTCAAACATCAGATAATAAAAACTCCGAGGTTGACACAAACCCATTTTTTCACTTTGATATTGGATATTGTTACTTTGATACCAGTTTTGATACTTTGATGAATATGTGTTTTATTTTTTAAAGTTTGATTTTGAAATAAGGAATTTTTAAAAACTTTAAATTTTTTCCCATCAAAAACGACCAAAAATTAATTAAAAAAAAAGTTTCCGAAAAATATGTTTTTCAAAGAAAAGTAAAGGCCATTTTAAACTTAAGCTCAGCAGATACAAATACCTTTTAAAATTTGAACTCAAAAAGAACAGAAATTAAATAAAATTTTTAGCAAAAACATACAACAAGTAATAATATAAATGAACAAATAGATCTTAAAGCGAGTAATGCTTAGATTGAACATGAAAATCAAGCTTAAGACGTAAAATTATTTTCCTATTGAACTATAAATGAAACTTAAAACGAACAGAAATTAAATAAACAATCAATGCAAACAAACATACAATAGATATTAAAATCAATTAATAAATAAATCTTAAAACGAGTGAAAATTAAATTGAATATGAAAATCAAACTTGAAACGAACAAAAATCACTACAAACAAGCATTTGGGTATTACCTCCTTTTCTCACTGTAAAAGTCTAAAACCTACTGCTTCATTTGCGCTTTACTGAAAACTATATGCGTCTTGAAGAGTCTTGGAAAGTATAAACAACATCAAATTGAATATTTGATGTATAATGATATTAATTGTTGAAAGATCCATCAGTTCAAGAATTTATTTCACTGTAATTTTATTTTTATTTTCAATGCTGTAAGAATTGGAAAAGAAAATATTTGCAATATAATTTGTTTTCAGTTAAGGGCCAATGACACAGTAGGATTTTGCTTTTTATTTACAGTTAGGAAAGGAGGCAGTATCCAAACACTTGTTTGTAGTGAAACTATACTCGTCTTTAACAACTTTAAAAAGAGCTAATAGATTAAACTGAATATTTGATGTATAATGATATTAATTGCTGAAAGCTCATCAGCTCAAAATGTTACTATAATTTTAATGTTTATTTTCAATAATAAGTGCAAAAGAAAATATTTTTTATAAAATTGGTTTTCAGCTTAAGTTTACAATGGCCTTTAGTTTTCTTTGAAAAATTTATTTTTCAGAAAGTTTTTATAATTAATAACTCTAAACAAGCGAATCTACCCTGGTGAACCAAATTTTATACTCTCCGCGTACCATGAAGCTACTAATAAACCTTATGGGCATATTTTAATACATCTTAATAAAAACACACTTGAGAAGTAACGTGTAGTCACTGATACTTTTGATAATGAAATTACTGTATGTCTACCCTTGAATAGTAAAAAAGGTCATTAGTCGCCATCATAACGCTGAAGATGCAACATGAAAACAGACATTTATTTTCCGTTCTAAGTAATTCAAAACATCGGCTTAGGAAAGCTATTCTGAAACATGGCATTGACAATGAATTCATTAATCTCTTATCTGAACTTTGTTTAAATTTAATTTAAGGCTATGTTTAACTGTCAGAAGGTGTTAGACTATAGACAAAGCAACATCGTTCAGTGGTAAGTTCCCTAGCTTGCAAAAAGAAAAGGAAATAGCACTTATTGGGCGAGAAATTCAAAATTCAAGACATGTGTGCTGAACATTATCTCATTCGTTTTTAACGAGAAACAACAACCATTGGCACCAGTGGGTTCATCAGTTGTCCCTATAACAACTGACAAGCATGTTCAACGATACCCCTACGGTAAAGAGGGGACTATAAGGGTAAGATTCATTCCAATTTTCAACTAATTTCCACCAAACCTGCTGCTACTCAGCATCTATTTTCTTCCGATATTTGCTTGCTTTCTGCATTCTGATTTGCTATGCTCATATTACTTCTTTGAAATGTCTACCAGGAGCGAACCTGCTGCTGCTGCTGCTACTACTTTTAGGCCTGCTAACACAAGTAATCCTGCTGTTTCTACGCCTGAGATTCAGACACATATTACTAATTTGAAGAAGATGGTAAAGTCCATTGAAGAAAATATCTTTAAATCCCTGCTTACTACTGTTACAAAGAGTGTTCAGTCACAAGTTCGACCCCTTGGTCTGCCTATGAAAGGTGACAAAGTTAACCGTAATTTGGCAGTAAAAGACCTGATGTCAAGCTCCATCCAAGAAAACATTAAACAGATGGTCAGTTCCCAGCTTCAAGAAATGGACTTTTCTGGTTAAATTTCAGACATTGAAAAAAAAGCTTGCTGGTCATGTTGCTGCTCAAACTGGTCAACTTAAGCAGCAAGAATTAAAAAAAATCAACTCATTGTATTTGGATTACCTGAGGATACTACATTTGACAACCCTGAACCTAAGTTTTTGTCAATTTGCCAAGATAAATTCCTGGCATCAGTCTTTCGAACTGTGACTTTGTTTTTGTGAAACGTATCGGAAAGCGAGTTGGTAACAAAAATCGACCAGTTATTATTGAGTTCTGCAACCTGAGAGTAGGATTCTTGCTTCTCAAAAATAAAAAGGACCTGAAAGGATCTGGTGTGGTCATTAATGAGCCTTTGACTAAACCTAGGCTTACCTTACTTTCACAAGCTAAGGCCCATTGTGGCAGGAATAATGCATGGGCTGTAAATGGTAGTATTTTCGTCAAAAGTGAAAGTAGGGCACTCAAAATGTCATCAATTGGTGACATTAATGCCCTTCCTGTTTTGCAAGAATCTTTTGCCAGTATTATTTCAGAATGACTAGTGCTGCTTAACATAACTTTTCTCTTTACAACAAAATTTCATCTGCTTGGTTGTTTTTTGGCCCATTTTTATTTTATTTTCTTTTGCTTGTGCTTTTCCCCTTGTCATCAATATTATTACATGCAGTTGATTGGTTTTTTAACTTATTTTCCATACTGTATTCTTCCTTCCGCACTAATTTATCTTTATATGTTTCATCACTTTTCCTAATATTGGATAATGAAAATCGATGAGTCTCAAGATTCATTTCCTTTCCTAACTGAACTTTCTCTTCTTGATTCAGTATACCTTGATTCACCTTTTGTTTCTAGTGATGATAGTGAAAATGATTCTCTGCTAAAATCTCTTCCTCAGTCTGATTGTTGTTACCATTCTTATCAACATTATTATGAAAAAGTGCTGTCCTCAATGCCTTCTGTTAAAACCTATGTGTTTACTTTGAATGTGCAAAGTATAAGGTACAAATGGGATAATGTTCTGCAATATATTGGTGGTGTTAATTGCCCTTATGATGTAGTAGGTCTCACAGAGACCTGGCTGTCTTCAAGTGATGATATGTCTGTGTATGACATACCAGGTTTTACTGCATACCACTCAACTACATCTCTAACTAAGTGCTGTAGTGGTATATCCCTTTTTATCGGAAGTAATCTTAATGTTGTGAGACGTTCAAACCTTGAGAAGAGTTTTGATCAAATTTTCCTCTAATATTATTTTATCTGATCTTTCTGACCATTTTCCAATTTATTGTTCTGTTCCCAAAATAAAAATGCTGAGCCGAGAGGATGCCAAAGGTGAGTCTTATACAAGAATTTATAGTCAGAGCAATGTTCATAACCTTATGTCTGATCTTAGTACTAGTGATTGGTGTTCAGTAATGAATTCTGAAGATGTTAATAGGGTATCAGCCTCATTAATGAGTTGGTTGCAAACACTAATTGAAAAAAAAGTTCCACTAGTAAAATCTTCTAGTAAATATAAACCCAAGATGCCTTGGATGTCTGCTAGTCTTGTGAAATTGACACTGCAGAAGTCAGAGCTTTTCAAGCTGGCTTTCAAAAGCCTTGAGCCTGATGATTTATCAAAATATAAACATTATAAGAATGTATTAACATCAATAATTAGACTGGCTAAGAAGAATTATTTTTTGTTGAAAATTCAGGAATGCAAAAGTAACTTACAGAAAGTTTGGAGTATAGTTTATTAAGCTTTATCTCAGAGGAAACAATTTAAGAAACAGCCTACCACCTTCAAGAATGCAGATAGTTCAACTATTGAAAAAGCAGCTGTACCTAATGCCTTCAACTCTTACTTTTACCGCCCTACCAACTGTTAAGACCCCTTCCTTTCCTAAACCAGGTAAATCCTCACCAGCTGAGAGAAGTATTTTTCTAACTCCTTGTTCAAGCATAGAGATCTGTGATTTTATTTATTCTTTAACTAGTAGTAACACAGCTAATGTGCTTGGTCTAACAAACCATGTGCTTAAGTCTGTTGCTTCTTATGTTGTTGAACCTCTTATCCATATTTCTAATCCGTCTATTTCAAAGAGGTATACCTGGATTCGTTTAAAATAGCAAAAGTAATCCCTCTTTTTAAGAAGGGTGACCCCAGCTTAGTGTCAAACTATAAACCTATGTAACTTCACCCAATTTTCTCTAAATTGCTTGAAAAGCTTGTGCGTAAGAGGCTTTTTCCGTTCCTGTCCACTGGTGCTTTAACTGGAAGCGGTTCTGTTCTGTCTGATATGTGGTATGGCTTCCGACCTAAATTCTCTACTGCATGTGCTCTAGTTGATGTTACACAGTTCGTGCGTGTTAACTTAGACAAGGGTCGTTGTGTTCTAGGACTGTTTCTTGATTTTTGTAAGGCTTTCGACATGGTAGATCATTTTGTCTTGCCAGGAAAACTGTCTCTACTTGGAGTTCGGGGAAATGCTTTTGAATGGTTTAAATCTTACCTTTCTAATAGATCACAGTTTGTGTGTTACGATGGGAAATATTCTGATCTAGCCTCGGTTTCCAAAGGGGTACCTCAAGGTTCAGTTTTGGGACCACTCCTATTTCTTATTTATATTAATGACCTTCCTCCATCTCCCAACCTTGATTCCTACACTGTTTTGTTTACAGACGATAGTAATTTTTTTGTGGTTGGTAATGATCTGCCCTCTGCTGTTGCTATGGCTTAGCTCCTGCTCATCCGTGTGCCTGATTGGTATGAGCAGAACGGGATGCTGGTGACTAGATCTAAGAGTTGCATTATTCATTTTCGAACCCCAAACCACATGTCTGAACCTTCTCCAGTATTTTTTTTTATGGTACTGATATAATTCCCCAGTGCTCTTGTGTTAAACAGCTTGGTATGCACGTTTATTGTTTTCTTTCTTTCAAAACTCATATTTCCTATAAACATTCTATAACTTCTCGTCAAGTGTCTATGCTTCATCATGCCAATAAATTTCTTCCTCCCGATGTAAAGCTTTCTTTTTACTCTGAATTTGTCCTTCCTTGTCTTTCTTATTGCTGCACTGTATGGGGCAATACTAACTAATCTTCCCTTTGGCAACTCCGGACAACACAGAATAGAGCGGTGAAGACAACTTTTCGCCAACCCCTACTCTATCCTGCAACTGATCTTTACAGTGATAAATGTCTTGATGCCTTAAATGTGGTCATCAAGAAGCAGAACCTCAAACTAGCTCATCGAGCCTTCAATTTCTCGCTTCCACCAAACATCATGTCCTACTGCGATCGAGCATCAACACATAAGTGCCAGACTTTGCTTCGGAGCTCTTTCTACAATTTTGGCTGCCTAAAAGGATATTCTCAGCAGCTCAGGGGTCACAAATTTATAGAGTAATTGTTCTTTGAAACTCTTTTCCCAGTGAGCTTTCTCATGTTAAAAACTCTTCTTGCCTTTGCAGAAAAATATTCTCTAAGGCTTGAAGTTTTTTCGTTTTCTTTATTTGTTTATTAATTTTGCTTATTTATTTTTTTCCGCTTTACTTTATCTAGTTTCTTTTCTTTTCTTTTTTCTTCTTTTATCATGTTGAATCAGATTAGAACCCCGTTGCTTAATAATATTATTGATGGTTTGAGATTTAAATAAGTTACAGGAAATTTTCAGTTTGGAGAAAATTAAGTCTAAGGTTATTGCAGATTATGTAGCAGTTGGTTTTTTTTTGGTGATTTTTCTCGTATTGTGGTTATATTTTTGAGATATTGTTGTATTTTTTTCCTTCCCTAATTTGTTTTGTGGGAATTTTGTGATTGATACGAAGTTCCCCACAAGCTATGCTTCTTGGGACCTCTAGCGCCTAAGTGTATTTATGTAATTATTGTAGCATTCAATAAATTGAATTGAATTGTATTCATAATTGAAGGACTTGTAAACACTATTCTTCAGAAATGGCTACACCCTATAAATTGACGCCAATTGATCTTGCTCTTACACCAAAATAGCACTTTGAAGATAATCTTGATCAATTTATTAACAATGTAGCAATTGCCGATGATGAAAAACTAATGTTGCTGCAAAGTGCCCCTCGACGTTTCGACAAACATAAACCTTACCGTGAAAGACCGCTCAAAGTAAATGCCATTGATAAAACTTCTGAAAGTGCTGAAAGTTTTGAAACCTTGAAAGTGCCAAAATAAGAAGGAGATTTATTTTTATTAACAAGTGTTGTAGACTTTTTACCCCCATCATATCGTGAGCAAAGTAAAAGACTTTAGATTTGATAAGATTTGATCGAAGTTATTAGATTCGATTGCAAATCGTTAAAGTTTTGAATAGTTTCATAGTCATTTATATAAATTTTTAAAGTCGTCAAATATTCCAAAAATTCTTATTGGGAATAAACATGTTTTAAAACAATTAAGAGAATTTGGAGAAATATCATAAGATATATAAAAAAGATAGCACGACAAATGGGTCTGGTAAGGGTATTAAACGAACGCGTCTTTTCACCTCATTCAGTATGCAAAAGGGTGCTGGACACTTCACACCGAATATACATTAAAAATGGATCAGGTTTTGAAACATGTTTATGAGAATATTGGAGAAGTGGGAAGTTTAAATTCTCCAATTACACTTTCTAAAGTCACCGGAGTTGAAAAAGCTAGCAATAGAGTATTTACAGAAGGAACCAAGCTACACTCTTCATCGAAAGACTAGAGTTCACGCTTATCATTATCGAAAAACTAAAGCCTTTTCCCCCCCTGCATATATTGCAAGCAGATCTTTTGACTCTAGACACGATTCAAAGACGTCAAAATAGACCGCACAAGTATATTTTACTTGCAATAAGTGTTTTTAGTCGTTATGCATATGCAGTTCTATTACAAGCAAAGAGAGGGGATGAAGTTGCTAGAGCCCTTGAATCTATCTTTGAACAAGATTCATAAACAAAAATTCAAACAGATCGGGGGAGTGAACTTGTTAATCCACATGTAAAAAAGGTTTTATTGAAATATAATACAACACTCTATCATAGTCATAGTCCGATAAAGGCCGGATTGGCTGAATGTTTGATAAAAACTATTTAACTTTTAATTTCAAGATGTTATACATTGAAAAATACTGCTGCTTTTATTCAAGATTTATATAAAATCATGATGATTTATAATCAAAGTCCTCATCGATCCTTTTCTAACGTTATTCCTCTGGAAGTTCATCGAGGAGATCATGTTACTCTTGACATCTTTCTTGAACAATATTCTAATGATAAAATATTCTTGTGAAACATGGTTGTGAAACATACGATATTCTTGTGAAACAATATTCTTGTGAAACATGGTCCACTGAATTTTTTAAAGTGTCAAAGGTCTAAGACACTAAACCTGTAACTTATCGTCTTCGCGATATGAAAGATGACGAGAAAATTGGCGGTTTTTTATAAATTCTAAAAAGTTGGAAATAGTGGGATGTATCAAATTGAAAAGGAATTAAATACTCGAAATTGCAAGGGCAAGAGACAGTTGCTTGTTCGCTGGCTAGGATACAACTCTCATTTTGATTCCTGGATTGCCGCTTAAGACGTTCATAATGTCTAATGATTCTTATGTGACATTCATGTCCAGCGATTCTGACCCCCCCCCCTCTATGAAGATTTGAATAAAACGAGCAAATTTTGGACAAAACTCTCACCGCCATTAAATTTGAGGGAAGGGATGAAGTTGCTCTTGTTGATCAAATTCTTAGAAATACATATGAGATCTTAAGAAAGAATCGTACAAATGAGACCAAAGTAAGACCCTTCGACTTTTATGACGAGGATGCAGTGGCAAATTTTGATTCTGATGATTACCCCTTTGCGATTAAACCCTATGGGGAATACTGCAATATGAGTGATTAGTGTCAAGTTATCAACAAAATCATTGAACGTCGAAAAAAGGGTGGCTTCAAACTTAACTATTCACCGGAACAGAGGAGAATTTACATTAACAATCTATTTAAGAATGAAAAACTATTCCTCAATGAGGATTTACGTGAGGTTTTCGGTTTTAAAGATTTTATTATTAAAGTAAATATTTCAGTAGGAAATAGCATGTTTTCTATGCAGTCAATGCACCCGCCCTCTCATCTGACAATCATATATTTCTTTACGCGTCCTTTTTCGAAAGATCAAGAGTCGGAAACAGCAACTTCCCCCTTGTACGTATTCTTTGACGAAAAACCAGTCATGAACACATTTACCACTACAGTATTGACTCAGAGTTTATGGTGTGTAGACCTCTTTTTAGATTTTGACCAAAGGATTCTATTTTGTATAAGCGGATTATTTTTGCTGAGTGAGAATTCCCTTGGGGACTGTGGAGTTTCATGTTAATATTTTTGTGATCAGTGACCTATATTGGAGAAAAAAAGAATTAGAATAATATCATTTGTCCTTGGGGCAGGTTTTGAAATGTCTGAAAAGCTAGTTTGAATTGTGATCTGGAACTTTAGGAAAAGAACAATAAAGGCAGGAAATCGGAGTGCTGAAATTCCTAAGAAGATAATTGAATTTTTTCAGAAAAGATGATATTAGTGAGGCAAAAACGATCCTATGGGATTCAGCTAGAATCAGCACAAGAGTGTTTATAAAGTGAACCCGCATGACAACGTGATTGAAATGATTCGCGTATTTGAAGACTGCGATAAAAAGATATTAATCTTCCGATGTTTGTCATTGTAGAACCTGCTCAGGTACCTTATGTTCATGGCGAAGTGTCCACCGTTCTCACTAAACAAATGACCCAGATCT
This sequence comes from Artemia sinica, assembly GCA_027921565.1. NCBI lineage: Eukaryota > Metazoa > Arthropoda > Branchiopoda > Anostraca > Artemiidae > Artemia > Artemia sinica. Next base: position 45,485,357 of record CM051273.1, on the reverse strand, counting down.
AAAACAACTTAGATGCCTTTATGAATCGTGATAGTTCAAATGTGCCCTCTCTGTCCCCTGCTATAGATTTTCGTGGAAAGCCATCGCATGCTGTTATAGTGAAAAATCCTCCTCGTGACCAAGATAAGCCTGGTCTCAGAAAGGAATTTCTTGAAAATGTACGTGGGAATACCCGTGATAAAATTTTTGAGATACAGCCGAATAAATTAAACTGGCGTGTCGTCACTGTCTCAAAAGCAGATATAGAAGCTGTGTTACAGGCACTCGCGAGCAGTAGCCCGATCGTCTAGGCCAAGATTAAAAGTAGTGCCTACTTCGAAATCATTAGAGGTATCCCGGTGGATTTTCTAGAAGATTATATATGAACCCTAATTCCTAAATGCATTATTGCCAAGTAGATTGGTCACTCCCGTTCGTTTAAGGTAAAAATCGAGACAAAAACTGATCTAATGAATACGATAGCAAATCCGCAAGCCCGCAAATCCGAATTTTTATTTCTTGCTCCAACATGCTACAAATGTCAAGGCTATGGGCATATTTCTGGCGCGTGCAAGAAGTTTTGTATTTGTTCGGTTTGCATCGAAGAAGGACACTCTAGTTCTAAAAATGATCACTGTTCTAGACCGACAAAATGTGCACTATGCAAGTCTACTGATCATCCCTGCTATAGCTACAAACGTCCCTTAGCTCAATCTTTGCTAAAACAGATTTCAAAATAATGCTGCGTCTAACTTTGATTCTATCATGGAATATAAACGGAAAATTTTCTGATAAAATTTTTATTTTGACCCAGTTGCTCAAGGATTATAATATTATTTGCCTCCAGGAACATTTTTGTCAGTAGACAAAAGGGAATTTATCAAAATCTTGCCGGCTTGCGCTGTGTTTTTCTCTCCAGCAAAAATAACGGCAACGTGTGGACGCCCTAATGGCGGCCTCGCGATTTTGACTCGCTTACCCTGTAAATTAATCGAAGCAGGGTATCATATTTTTGCAGTTTCATATCTGAACACGTCCATAATGAATGTTTACCTACCAACAAACTATTGTAACGAGAAATCCGACGCGAAGTTTATGGGGGCTTGCAAGAAACTGTGTAAGCTGATCAAGAAAAACGCAAAATCCACAGTCATGCACTCAATATAAATAGGGCATTTTAACTGTGATTTGACTAATAGAATGGTCCCCAGAAGCCAGCTCCTTTGGAGCTCCATTTCCCCTTCGTATTCATTAGTTGACAAAAATGATTCCTATACCTATGTTGGCCTTAGCTCTTCAACTTTGAACCTCGATCATGTTGTTTCTTCCTTTCCCATTAAACAAGCCGCTATACTTCATGAAGGCTACATCTCTGACCATTTACCTATTTGTGCGACAATTTAGTACAATTTCAAGAGGAAAACCCGAGAAGAGGAAAAGTGGTTTTATGTTCCAGACTGGAGTCACGTTGATCGTCATTTATTCATGGCCGATGGTGACACGTTACTCAACAAAACTAAAGTTCCTTTTCACCTACTTTTTTCAGAATGCAAAAAGTAACGGTCTTATATTAGTGAGTACGAGATCGAAATACAGCTTACGAGATATCTCGCAGAAATTAAGCATGCGCTTCGATGCGCAGAAAAGTGTGCAGTCCCATCTAGACGTGTTAGCAAAAATATGGAAGTCTCCGACTGGTCTAAAAATCAAAGTCTTGTTGCAGCTTGCGATTCAGCTAAATTTTGGCTACTTATCTGGAATGAATCCGAAAAACTGCGCTCTGTTGTAGTAAACGGATTGCATTTGAAGACAAAAAGAAAGTTCATAAGAGCCCTTAAGGACTACAAAATAATGTTGATCCAAAAAAATGTCGATAACATAGTAAGTGATCCTTCACTTTTGTGGAAAAGTTTTAAAGGCTGTGATCGGACTTCTATCAGTGGGATTCCAGAAAAAAGTTGGATTGATTATCATAAAAGTGAGTTTTCGTTGCCTGACTTTGTTGCAGAAAGTAAATATGAAAAAGATCTTGACCGTGTGCTTGCTAGTTCTATGCCTTCTGCTTTTATAGTGACACCGTCTGTTATTGAGTTCAGTCTAAAAAAATTAAGAAAACATCTTCTACCTGTGTTGATTTAATATCTGCTAAACATTTAAAATATTGTAGTGATCTTTTGTTGTCTAATGGGAGGGTTCTTAATAAAAAAAGGTATTTGTTCTTATATTTTCTGGTGTTTCCTCATGTGGGAAATTTCAATTAATTAATTCAATGGGGAAATTCAGTTAAACTCTTAGTTGACGGTTCGTGAGTAGCATACCTGAGTGGAGGCAGAATTTCGCGTGTGGGGAGCTTAAATTAGCGGTTCAAATGGGGAGCTTGTATTAACGGCCATACTGAGTCGAAATCAGATTGAAGGGTTTCAGGTTCCTTTGAGAGCGAGTGGAGCCACAAGGACTAACTATCTTGAGAAATACTAACATAAAGAGAATAAAATAAGAAAGTAATGTATTTATTTTTACTCACTTAGTTGATACAGATCTTGGTGAGAATATCAAAAGCACTTTGTAGTAAAAGACACCAAAAGTTGTTCACTGGGGCAAAACAAATAACGTTCAATAGTATTGTTTTTAGATTTGCATAGAACTCACATAAAGACTCACAATCAGTTCCAAAAGACTGTCATAAGACTGATATGAGACTCCTAAAAAGACTCCTCTAGGACTGAAAAATAACTGATAAAAGACTGGCGCAAAAATTGCTAAGTCCTAACTATCTACTTTCTGCAATTTCGCCAGAGGTTACGTTCAGGCGTTACTAAAAAACACACTACCCTGATTGTATTGGTTCCAACTGTATATCCTATATTACTATTGGGTAGTGATATACCAATGGGCTACTTGGGTTTAATTACAATTTATGACTTTTAAGATATCACTTTGGAATTTTTCAGAGCAAACAAAGTTTTACATTGTAACATTTTGCTAGCGAGGTGTCACTTAGTTTCCGGAAGGCTTATAATTTATTTCTGTGAAAGTCGTTAAAGGACAATACGATTTAGTTACATTGAGATACAGAGTTCTAAACTTAGTTTTCAGAACAATGCAATTAGATTAGACAAAAATATTTGGTATCTCGAGAGACTATTTTTTGTATAATATATTCTACCATCTCTTGATAGTTTGGAATTTCAAGCTCTTAAGGTTTAAATTACATTGTTAGTCGCCTGTCATATAAGATTTGGTCAGACTGATATTTATTGCATACTTTGGCGACGTGGAGTCGGATTTATTTATTATATTTTCTGTGGGAAAGATCCTTACAATGTATGTTTGAATTAAATACATTTGTTTCACTATTTTAAATTGAACGCTTGAGACTTGCTCGATCTGTGGGTTACTTGAATTTTCAAGTTCATATTTTGGGTGATGTTATTTTACTTGGGTAACTTTAATTGGAAAATTTTGATGTTTTTGAAAATTGATCCCATTACAGTTGCAGCATCTTTCGTTACTATTTCAAATTTCTATTTCTTCTGGTATTGTGCCTCAACAGTTTTGTATTGGCCAGATTACACCTATACGCAAAAAAGGAAAAAAGATCTCAGTGATTGTCGGCCGTAACGGCCTATAAACGTTTTTAGCACTTTTTTTCAAAATATTTGAGTCTATTATTCTTTGAGATATTTCCCAAAAGTGTACTGTGCCTGCACATCAGTTTGATTTCCAGAAAGATCTTCGTCATGAGCATGCTCTTTTTACCCTTTTCAAAGTTCTTGTAGATGTGGAAGGTTCCGGGGATTTTCTTGTTCTATGTGCACAGGTCATAGCCAGAGCATTTGATTCGTGTATTTTTGCCCTGATTTTGGTAGAAGCTCTAAAGAGAGGGGTTGACTTCTCAGTTATGAAGTGTCTTCGACACGTGTATAAACATCCTCGCGCCAACATGAAGTGCGGTTCAGAGGATTTTAATGTGATAAAGGGCGTTAGACAAGAAGGTCTCACTCCCTCCGCGCTTTTTAATAATTCAGTTATTCCAGCCCAAGTTCTATTGAGCCCACCTGTATTTGCGGGGGTTCAGACGTGTCTTTACTTCCGTATGCTGATTATATCATGAATCTGAATCACACTTTCTCTAGTTGTAACTGCACTTTCTTGAAGTTAAAACTAGATTATCAGCAGATTGGTTTATGTTTTAGTGTGGATAAAACTGTAGCTGTCAGTTTCAACCTCAAAAGATACTCTGATTAATCCCTCCAGCTCACTGAAACTTGCGTCCCCGTCTCTACAAGCCATATGTACATGGGAGTGCCCATTGGAAATTCAATTAAAGAAACTTTTAAGCTTGCCATCCAAAATCTTGAAAAAAGACAAGGATAGCTTATGCATCACTTGTCTCTAACGTTACACACCTTAGTCGTTTCCATCTTTCTAAACTTTAAAATAGTCTAACTATGCCTCATCTTCTTGGTCTGTCTCCTATTTGGCAACTATTTCCTGCTTAAAAAAACTTGCTCAACGGATTTGTTTTAAATTTGCTAGATTCATTTTGCATATGCCCCCTTGGACTAGTAACTCTTTTTTCTACCAAAATTGAAACTCATCTTTCCTTGTACAATTATTGATAAAAGAGTGAAAGATTTTAAATCTTCCGCCAGTACACTTAATCATGATTGGTCTTCTTTATTTTTATGATTTTATGATTGGGTTATGATATTTATGTCATATGATTCATGTCTTATGTGTTTTCTATTATGATTGTATTACATTATGGATTTTATGATTATGCTATTATGATTGTAAAAACCATTTATTTTTCACTCAGTATATAAATTTTCTTCTCTCTTCTCTTTTCCCCCTTTATGTTGTACCCTGTCATTTAGGGGATCTGCGCCCTTTTTTGTTTTTACTGGTTATAAATAAATTGCATTGAATTGAATTGAATATAAAGCAACTTCTACATTCCAGTCAACACTTCGTATTTGGAGCTCGGTCAGTTAATATTAAGAAGTAAATTGGGTGATTCTTTAGCAATAACAAAAGGTTTGGCTGTGACTAAATGTCATTTTCAACCCAATCAGTGAGATGGCTAATAGAACTGATTTTGTTCGTCCTGATATTGATTGTTATGTTGCTGCTATTAGAACACGACAATTGGGTCAAGGAATGGACTATTACAGGGGTCGTTTGTCATTGTCTGGTTACGGTCTCAGCAATTGGTTTTCTAATTTATTTTGCTCTGCAATATCCCTGGCTAAAAAATATGTTGCACCAGTTGCCGTGGATTTCGCATCCTCTACACTACATGATTGGGGCTCTGGGAAGGATTTTAAATAAAGTGTTTCACAAAATCTTATGTCCGGCACCCGATCTCTTGGTGAGCGATTGTAATCACGAAAAAGTGGAAAAGTTTTAAAAAGGATGAGAAAGACCAAATCACTCATTAGTCTCAACTCAGTCCGGAATCGTTAAGCATCAAACAAGAAAAAGAAAGTAAAAATCGTTGGATCGAAAAAGGATTTTTTTTTCCAATAGATGCGATATCTACCACATAAAGAATCTCATCGTTCAGTCAACTCATCTCTAAATCTTTTCAATGCAGAAAATGTTGATGTGAGGGTATAACATGATTACTATGAATAATTTTATCGGCCACAGCCGCTCTCTGAAAACGTCCATTTTCAAATTTATTCCAGTGAAGGTTATTTCATAGATTTGACTTTAACATTTATAGATTTGCGTGTCATTGTCAAAAAAACCTAACAATGAAAAACCAAGTCAACTCATCTCTAAATCTTTTCAATGCAGAAAATGATGATGTGAGGGTAAAACATGATTACTATGAATAATTTTATCGGCAACAGCCGCTCTCTGAAAACGTCCATTTTCAAATTTATTCCAGTGAAGGTTATTTCATAGATTTGACTTTAACATTTATAGATTTGCGTGTCATTGTTAAAACACCTAAAAATGAAAAACCAAGTCCAGCCGAGAGATAATCCTATAACAATTTATTTGGACAAATCAGTGTCTACATAAATGGAACTTCGGTGAGCACGAGCAACAATCTTTCATATTATGCAAGTTATGTACAATTCATGTTGATGACTCCAATATCTGTTGGAGTTAAATGACTCAATTCATGTTGATGACTTCAGTACTGAACTAGTTTTCAAGGTGTCAACATCTAACTAATCGGATTAAATTTCATTCGAACAAATAGCATCTAAAGTGAAATTCTTGTATTGCTTGCAAAAGCTTTTGCCAGTGATTATTGAATTTTGAATTGAATTTTGGACTGAAAGTGGAATTGCGATTTTACGATTCGTTCGTTAAATGCTGTTTTTATAGCCGAGCGAAATTTAGGCTGGGTTGTGCCTTGCAAGTTTGGCCGGTTACGGAAGCACCTGTGGGGCACAGCCCTCACGTAAAGATAAGTCTTTTTCATTTTTGATCTTCATTTCTGATTTAAAATGGAAGATAATATTAATGCATTATTAACGCAAATTCAAGCAATTAATTTGAAGCTAGATATTATTGACCCGATGTCAAGGCAGGTCAATTCAATGACGTCGTATGTGGCTGAGTTGGGAAATAAATTTGAAAATTTTGCGTCGTTAGTCCAGAATATTCAAAGGGAATCGCAGTCGGTTCGCAGAGATGTGTCAGATGTACAGGAAAAAGTTGGGTTAGCACTGAGAAAAATTCAGTATTTAGAAACTGACATGAAGCGAGGAAACGTAGTGCTTTATAACTTTTCGCCACAGCATAGGGGGTGCTCACTTCTGGAAGATGCTGTCAGTGCTTTGAATGCGGGAATTCCGAATTTAAATCTCCGTCTTTTTGATGTGCGTGACGCTTTCAGACTTAAAAGTTCAATGAGCGTCCGTCCTGTAGTGATCAAATTTGCAAGTGTTGCAGGGCGGGACTATGTATTAAAATCAGGTTTTCTTTTGCGAAGGTTGGGATTATCAATTAGTCCTGATTACACGGAACGTGAGTTGATTGCCAGAAAAAAACTGAAAGAGACTTTAGAAGATGCAAAGACTGAGGGTTTTGTTGATGTGAAATTACGAGGACTTAAGTTGTTCATCGGTAACCAGGTTTTCATGTATAATTACACAAGCGGCCTTGTTGAAGAACAAAAACGTAACACCGCTCAAGACAGTGTAAACCCTCCTAGTAGCAACCAAGCTGAATCCCCTCCCCCCCCCCAGAATAGTTCACACTCGGTGCCACCGCCAGATACGGGCATGGTCGGTCGGGAAATCTATAGCAACATGCCCCCTGAAGACGACGGTAGCTTGGCATATCCGTCTAATGCTAGGACTAGATCTGAATCTTCGGCAAAGGTTGTATCTTTTAGTTCCGCGACCTCTGAAATGGAGGACGAAGATCGTAACTTGGTGATGTCTTTAACAGAAACCCCAGCTGCAGGGGGATCGCAAGCTATCCCAGCACTAAAGCAGCGTAATCCCGCGAAACGCTCGAATGCGGAAATTATTAGTCCTGATCACAACGAACCAATGAGGGTAAACCGCCCAAGACCCGCAGAGTATAGTGTCAGAGTAAACTCGGGTAATGATGACGCTAAGAGGGTGATAGTACCAAAAAAACTCTTCCGCCCAAGACAGCAAGAACCGACGATGGAAAATGAGGCGGTATAGGGAAATTTGGGCCATGGTGAAAATTCTCTATTAAATGTGTCACATTGGAACATACAAGGGTCCACGCAAAATAAGTTTAAGGAACTGGTTGAAGCTTGTAGTCCTCAAGTTATTTCTCTTGTAGAAACATGGTCTGGAGAAAATATTATAGTTAAGCATTATAGTTGTTTTAGTGCAAATCGTAAAATGTCGAGAAATGGTCGTTATTATGGAGGTGTATCGTTGTTTGTTTCAGATGTTTTTTTTGTCATCTAATGATGTGATCAGGCTAAAAAGTGGGTCTTGTAACTTAGTTTGGGTAAGAATTTCACGGGGGAAAAGAAGTCATGTGTTTTGTTCTGTGTATATCCCTCCAGAAAGTAGTTCTTTATCAGATGAGGATACATGGGAGATATTTCCAAAAGAGTTGCATATTTTTTTGAAAAAGTTTCCTGCCGATGGCTTTATTTTTTTAGGAGATTTCAATGCATACACTGGAAAGTTGCAAGAGCTATGGTCTTGCCAATTTGAAGACCATACCCACTCGGAATCTCGTCGTGATGGAATGGGTAATGAAGAAATGGATGAGATCCCTCCAAGGACTAGTAAGGACCATCGCCGAAAAAATAGGTGGGGAAGTAAACTTTTTGAAATTTGTGGTAAGGAAAATTTAATTATAGTTAACGGGAGGATCGGGGAGGATAAAGAGCGGGGAGAGTTTACTTGCTTTTTTGGGAAGTATCCAAGTGTAGTAGATTATATAGTTGTAAATAAGTCTCTTTGGCCGGATTGTGCTTGTTTAGGGGTGGTCCCGGTTTTGGGTTCTGATCACCTGCCGATTAAGTTGTCTTTGAATGTGTTAAACAAGAGGGCATTAAAAAGGTCATCGGGGGTTTTAGGAGCAAGGTATTAGAAGAAAGATTAGAAGTTAGAGATCCATTGAGGCAAGAACCACAGGAAGAAGAGAAGGTTAAGGTTAAGCTGTTAGGAGATAAATTTCAGGCAGGACTAGAGAAGGGAGAAATATTGGCAAATGATGGAAAAATAGAAGAGTCATTAAAGGTATTAATTGATAGTTTGTATGAAGTAGGTGTTACTACAGCTCAGAAACAACCACGGAAGTTAAATGGTTTTTTTGATGGTAAATGCGTAGAGAAAAAATCAGAGTTGGTGCAAACATTGGAGCTACTGAGACAATGTTCATATGAGGAGAGGGAATATCTTTATAATATGTATAAAAGCCGAAGAAAAGAGTATAAGAAACTGTTAAAAGTGAAGAAGTATAAATTTCAAGAGGAGGAAGCAGAGAGAATGAAAAGGGAATTTAGGAATAGTAACAAGAATGAGTTTTGGAAAATAATAAAAAAATCAGTTACAAACGCTTCTGACAAGACGAGTATCCCGCCGGCGGAAAGTTGGCCAGAATTCATCGAAAGCAAGATGACAGAAAGAGAGGAAACGGATAGCTTGAGTCGGTGGGTGGTCGGCGAAAACCTTGCGGAATTCCCTCTAAAGGAAGAAGATTACAAACTACTGCAGCCTTTCACAGGTGAGGAAATATGGAATTTGTTAAAGAAGATGAGAGGGACCTCAGCACCAGGAGTTGATGGCATCCCAACAAGGCTCTGGAAGGGGTCTAGGGTATATTTGTTGCCTTTGTTATCAACGTTATTTTCAAATGTCCTTAGCAAGTTGGTTTGGCCTCAACAGTAGAATATTTCAACAGTTTTACCACTTTTTAAAAAGGGAGACCGAGCATTGCATAAGAATTATAGAGGGATTCATTTAGGAAATAACCTTAGTAAATTATTTTGTAAAGTGTTAGTGGCTAGATTAGATAGTTGGCTTAAAGAATCAAATAAGTTAATAGAAATTCAGGCAGGGTTTCGAGAGGATTATAGTGGGGTAGATCAGATATTTATTTTGTATGGGCTTATTAGGAAGTATATGAGGAAAAGGGATGGTAGGCTATACGCAGCTTTTTTGGACCTGCGAGGTGCGTTCGATGAAGTTTCACGAGATTTGTTAGTAGAAGGACTTATAAAGTTAGGGCTGCCGAGACGTTTTGTATGATTGGTTGTTAAAATGTATTTGGTTCTTAGAATGGTATTTAAGGTAGGAAAGTCTTACTCTAAGGCAACTGTCAGTAGGTTAGGGGTTAAACAAGGTTGTACAATTTCACCAAGGTTGTACAATATCCCTGCATCTTAATGATATAGAAGATTATATGGTAGGGCAGGGAGCCCCAACTCTAAATCTGTCTGCAATGCAGGTGTTCGCTCTGTTATTTGCGGATGATATAGTATTGGTGGCTAAAGATGGGCCTGACCTTCAAAAACTGCTAGGAATGGTGTCCTCATACCTAGATGAGAAGCGTTTGGTCCTAAATGTCACATAGTCAGTAGTTATGGTATTTCGACAACATGGAAATATAGAGGAAAGGTTTAGTGTAGGAGAAGAAGTGCTTAAAGTAGTTGAAGATTTTGTTTATTTAGGATGCAAGTTTACTTCAAATGGTAGGTGGAAAGGGCAAATTGATTATGTAGCTAGTAAAGGTCTTAGGGCTATATGGCTAGTTTTAAAGAGTAGTGTTTTGAAAGTAGGCCTGACAGACCTTAGGCTTCAGAAAGGGATATTCCAGACTAAGCTAGCTTCCGTAATGTCTTTTGCAGCAGAGGTGTGGGGTATGGAGAAGGCGGATAAGGTAGACCGGTTACAGTTGATGTATTTTAAGCGGTTAATGGGGGTTAGTGATAAGTTTAATCATGTAGTATTAAAAGGTGATTTAGGTTTGTTATCATTAAGGGTGGGAAGGTTAGTGCGGATAGTAAATTATTGGGAAAGGATTATAAATCTGCCTAGTAGGAGGCTAGTAAAGAATGCATATGAGGAGATGCTAGTAGATGGCAGGAAAAGTTCTTGGCCAAACCGGGTTAAAGAGACTATTGATATATGTGGTTTTAGTGAGTAGTGGAATGAGGGGAAGGGGCTAGGTGTGGAAGTGGGGCTAGTTGCAAAAAAAGTAAAGGATAGACTAATAGAGCAGGAAATTCAAAGGTGGCAGAATCAGAAATCATCCTCGGCGTCCCTGGGGCTGTATGGGCTGGCAAAGGAGGTTTAGGGGGAGGAAGTTTACTTTAAAGCGGGGATGAGTAGTGAGGATTTAAGATGCGTAATTTCGGTTCGTGGTAATTTTTTGGGTATTGGAGAAAGGAGGAAATATATTGGGAATTATAGGATTAAAAATGGTCCTTACCAGTGTCCTATGTGTGGAGAGAAGGAAGATCTCATCCATTTTATGGGTACATGCCAGGAGTTAAGAAATTTGAGGAGGGAAGTGTTTTCAACAGATTTTGGAGGGGTGGATTGGCTTGAAAAATTTTTAAAAAGTAGAAATTTTGATGATTTTAGAAGGTTGGGTAAATTTGTAAGAGTGGGTATGGCACATAGAGAAACTTTTTTGATGAATTGTGAGTAATTTATTGTGTGTTTTTTTGTATTTATTTTTGTTTTGTTATTTTGCCATGGCCCGAAAAGGCTTTTGTTGCAACAAATATATATCTATCTATCTATGTATCTATCTATCTATCCCAAATATCCTATAAGAAATTGAGAGGTGTGGCTATTGGATATGAATATAAAACTGACACTGACGCTCACAATACACTTAGATATGCGACAACTAAAGATGTATACTTGGTTGGTAGACTAAATTATGAGATATTTAATATATTTCAGTTGCTGCATCCCAATATTAAGATTGATACAAAGCTGCAACTCACACCGTCCAGTTTTATTTTGCGAAAAGTACTTGGAACTGCACTTGATGTAACAGTCTCTCTCACCTCCGCAATCCTTCATGTACGAACACAGCAAGTTATGAGTTCTGTTGCCTTGGCAATTGCAAAATTAAGAGCCTCTGGAAATACTATCAAATTCCTCGTCTCTGATACAATAACGAATCAACGACATATTTCTATGGGTGAGCGTACCTACGCTGATTCATCATTTATCAATGGTGAAATTCCTTGAAAACTTGCTTTGGCTTTTGTAAAAAGTGCTAGCGCTGCTGGATCATGAGTAGATTCTCCATATAAATTTGAACTGTTTGGACTCTCATCTCTTGTATGTAAAGTACATGGAATTCTACTCTACAATTTATCCTTTGATAAATCCTACAGGACCTTATATGAATTGACAATGCAATCTCTAGATCGAGATTCAAAATTATATGAAAATGGCATAACGAAAGAAATGTTTGCGAAAACTCATGGTGTCATTGTATTGGATTTGTCTGGTACTCGAAACATGACTATTGTCTTAACGCGTATTGTACGTTTAGATTGTACATTTTCCGAGCCATTGGAGGAGATTTTTGCACTAATATCACTAAATAAATTTGAAACCTATTGGGAAATCACCCCTGATGGCAGTGTTCTATTTGACTTGGCACCATGAACACGAATCAAATAATCAATATATTCAGTTTGGATCCTTACATGTCAAAATCAAAATCATATTGCTTACCTTCGGATATCCTCGAACATATTCAAAGTGTTAAACATACCATTATCATTGTTAACAGTAGCCCATCAACTGTTAAGACGGGGCATTTGCTATGCATCTTTCAAACAACAAACAATATTGAGCTTTTCGATCCTCTTTGCCTACCGTATATGTTCTGCACGCCTCACATTAAAAGTTTTCTTGAGTAAAGTGGGAAATCTATCATTCAAAATCAGAAGCGCGTACAAGATTTATCAACCAAAAGCTGTGATTTTCATGCACTATTATTTTGTTTTCCAATATTGCGGACATACTTACAGTGAATTCCTCAACATTTATGCGGTCAATCTGCGATTGAAATACTTTCCAGTTGAAAATACTTTTTCCTACCGCTATAATATAAATTTTGGTGCCCTAAGCGTGAAATACTTTAAAAATGTATGTCAGTTTGCTTATCAATAAAATTTGTATGTACAAAACAGTGTCCTCTTAGATTTCTTCTTCTACGTATAGGTAATCATCGGTAATGATAAGTGGTGACATCTTGTCGGGATTCAACTTGTACTAATCTTTGTATGCAAAGTCTGGGTTACATTTTTTAGAATGTATTGTAACTTCATTTTTATTAAATCTCTTTGTAAAGTTATTAATACTATTCTGATTCATATTATAAAATTCACTTGTTTCAATTTGCTTATTTGAAGCAATGTCACACACAAAATTTTCATATGAAGAATCACTTTCTGTTACAGCCAAACAAAAGTCTGTAGGTTTATAATCATAATAGCCAGTATCTTCACAGCGATGTCGTAAAAACCAGACTATTTTATTATTCCAGCAATTGGAGCATAGAGCAGGTTCTTCTTTTAAAACTATTTAAAACCATGACGATACCAGTCTCTCAAAAATAAACTAAAATCACGCTTAGGGTTTTTTGCAATAATGCCAGGGTTAGTATTTTCCGATTGATATCATTTGTCATAGTGACAATCTGAGCATAGGAAGCCTCTAGTATGAGAGCCACAAATCTCTTTAAGACAGGAATTACAGTCTTTAATTTGCACAGCATATCCTCTACGCAATTTATATCGATCGCATAATCTATACTTTTCATTTTAGTCATCAGCAAAGGTTCAATTTTTACATGATAACCAGCTGCCTAATGTTTACAAGCATAATTGACATGTGTAAAACATTTTTGGATGTTGACTGTCTCCCTTCCAAAAATAAACTGACTCACGATCAATAAAATGAATATCTTTCAAGGAGGAGTAATGTCATAAAACTTTTTTAGACATGATTTCTTGTTGCCTTACAAAATGACTGTCTAAGTAGTGGTTAAAAACAAAATCACAATATCATTTTGTTTTGTTTAATTTAATATATCAATAAATTGAGTAAATGCATCTGGACCTCGACGTAAAAGTTTCACGCAATAGTCCAAAGATGGAGAATTAGTTCTCATTATATTGTTAAGCTTTTCTTGAGAAAATATTTTTCTTTTAAGAGATAACTCTTGAAAATCATCATCTAGAATTAAACACTTTTGCAATTTTACTAGATTCCGTAAGATTTTTTGGTTCTCAAATTAATCAATTTCCAATCCTTACACTCTCACTGCTAATTATAAACTAAGAAGCTCGTTAGTAACAAACTTAATCTCTTTTTACAGATTGAGTAAGATTCTTTTCTCCAATATATTTCACTAATGCATTAAATCTGTCTTGTAATTTCTGTATACGCATTACATTCACTTTTTTAGCAAAAGTTCTAGCGCCTTCAATATCCAATAGTGTAAAAGAATCCATTACAATATCATCTATGTTGACCCACTGAACTCTTCTCTAGTCCTGAAGCAAGATTGCGTCATCCATATTACATAGCAACCGAATGTAAACATTGACGTAACGCCTGCCCGCTTGACACAGGGCGTCGTAGGAATCCAGGGGCGTGTCTTCCAGGACATCACAGGAATCCAGGGTGTCGTAGGAATCCTGCCATGGAGGTCGTGGGAGGCCTTATGACGATACTACTGTAAGATACCAAAAAGATAAAGTTTCAATATCCTAATTTTCAAATTCTCCATGAGCCTTCAAACAAAAACTCAATTATTTTCCTTACTTGTTGTCTGATTCTTTTTAGTACCCACGTATATTTTCAGTCCACACCTTTAATATATGTCCTGAGGGGGTGGGGACCAGTAGTGTCCAAGTTATTTAATGTTATGTTAGTAGTGGGACCATAAGGTCTTCCACAGGTCGGATAGCAGGTTCCCATAGGATTTCCAAAGGTCAGAGAGCAGATTCCCATACGATTCCCATGAGAGCCCCTGTTTTCATGACACAGCTGGCAAGATTCCCATAGGATTCCATGACACCCAGGCTTTACCTCATAAGAAACGCCCCTGTTTTCATGACACCCAGATGTAATACGGATGGCGCAATCTTATTTCAGTATTAGAAGGAACACAGGTGGCAAGATTCCCACAACGCCCAGGATTTTAAAGGTGCCCTGCTTTTATATGGTCAGTAGGTTTTTAGTAATTTGAGTTGATGGAATCTTGTGTAACCCTTCACTAGGACCTATGAGGAATCCCCACTTGTAACTGAGCACGGCACGTACGTGGGTATTATGTAATGACAGCGCACATCTTACGTAGTAGCAGTGCATACATCACTGTCACATAATACATTTTTGAGAAATCATTTTTCGTCGAGACGTTCAACTTGTTTTTTTCTTTTTTTCAAGTGTTTTTTTTCTTTCAAAGCGTTTCTTTTTTCTTTCTTTCAATTTATTTTTTTCTTTAGTTTTTACATTATGAGAAATGTTTATGGATGAAACATTCCCATATGAACTGTTTTTCCAGAAACGAAGGGGGAATCCCCCACTTTTAATAAAGGATGACACATAAAGGGTGTTTTGGGGAATCCTCACTTGTAATTGAGCAAAGCACACACGTGAGTCTAATATAATGACAGCGCACAGCTTACGTAATGACGGCGGACATCTTGCGCAATGACAGCGCACATCTTTTTGACAGCGCAAACATCACTGTCACATAACCCTTTCTTGAGATTTCATTTTTCGTCGAGACATTCAAGGCGTTTTTTCTATCAATACGGGTTTTTTCTTTTTTTCTTTCAAGTTTTTTTCTTAAATTCTTATGTAAGGGAGAATGTTTATGAATGATTCATTCCCATGCAAACCGTTTCTTCAGAGTCCATGAGGGAATCCCCCACTCTTAATTAAGGAGAACACATATGTTGCTTGCTACACAATACTTTTTTTTTTCAGTGCATTTTTCTCAAAAGGTCATTATATTTTAATGATTATTCTCCTCGTTAGGACTCGAAAGGTCAATTTCCATCCAATAGAACAACGGCCCAGACACTAGGTCCGACAGGCTATTTTCCATTTTTTCTGGCTAATATATTCTAGAAATAGGCATTACTACGCAATAAAAATCCCTATATTTCGTTTGCTAGAATGACGTGTTTCCTACACCTGGGATATTTGAGGTACAAAGGGGAAAATCTATTTCTAGAAATTATTGTTTCCAAGGCAAATATTTAATTAGGGAAATTCTGAAAATACAGCGTTTTTGAGATAAGACTATGCAAATGGGAAAAACAAAAATTGAAAAAACCTGATACAGGATAAAATATAGACAAAAAAAATGCGTAAATTAAAAGAAAGGTATGGGTCCTAGCAGGTAATTCCAGCAGGGCGGGGTTGTTGTTATGTCTTTCTTAGGAAAATGGTTCATTATTGCAATGCTGCTTGGCAGTTACACAGTTTTTTTGGCAAAAATATATGTCTATTTTAACCAATTATTTTTTTTAGGATTAGCATCACCTTTTAGATACGAACGAGTCCCGTTTGGCATTGCTGGCTCTGAAAACAGAGACTCAATATCCGTATAGATTTTCGTTAATTCTAAGCTAATTCTTTCGACTAGATTTGTTGTTTTGCATCACAAATCGGCTGAAAATGCTGCCTTCAATGGCATAGTCTTTTTGGATAAAATAAATGTTAATGTTAACAGTTTATTTTGTAGGATTAGTAGCACCTTTTAGAAACGAACGCACCCTGTTCGGCATTCTTGCCTCTGAAACAGGAGACTCAATATTCGTATAGATTTTCGGTAATTCTGAATCAATAAGAATTTTTACACTATAGCTTTTCAGCCTTCTTTTAGCTAGAATTGTAGTTTTGTACCACCAATCGGCTGGAAAAGCTGCCTTGCAGTGGATTCTACCAGGCCCCCCAATCCTCCATTTCAACCGATCACAAATTCTTCTTACAAAACTACGAAATACTTCTTACAATTTGAAAATACGGCTCCCTCAGTTTCAGATTCGTCACATCTATCCCCCCTTCCAAGTTCTGATTCCGCTTTTTGAGTGCTGATTTTTGTTCGTAAAACTTGTTACATTTTAATTTTTCTCTTCGTGGAAGCTGAAATTTTTTTTTCCTCCTGAGACTGATTTTCTCCATGAAACTTGATGCTTGCTGATTTCTGTTCACGAAACTTGTTACATGTGGATTTTTCTTTTCTTGAAGCTTTTTTATTGATTTTTCCTCCTCATTGAAACTGATTTTGTTCATTGAACTTATTGCGTGCTGATTTTTGTTCATGAAACTTGTTGAGTGTTGATTTTCGTTCATGGAACTTGTTACATGTTGATTTTTCCCTTTGTGAAATTTGTACATTGATTTTCTCCTCTTGATGTTGATATGCTTCATGGAAGTTGATATGCACTATTTTCTTTTATCGCGGAACTTGTTACATGCTGATTTTGTTCGTGAAACTCGTTAAATGTTGATTTTACTCATCGTAAAAATGTGAAATGAAACATTTTTTCTGATTGTGAAACTCGTCATGTTCGTAGGACTCGTTGTGTGCTGGTTTTTTGTTAGTGAAACTTGTTGCATGTTGATTTTTCTCTTCGTGAAACTCGTACATTCATTTTTCTCCTCGCGGAACTGAATTTTTTTTGGAACTGGTCACGTGATTGCTGAGTGCTGATTATTGCTGAGTGCAAATTTGTTGAGTGCTGATTTTTGGTTCGTGAAACTTGTTGCATGTTGTTTCTTGCTCTTTCCAAAACTTGTTAATGAAATCTTCTTATCATGAAACAGGTTTTATTCGACAATTCGTTGAATGCTTATTATTGTTTGTGAAAAATGCTGCTTGTTGGTTTTTTCCTCATGAAACGAGTTACATGTTGATTTTTCTCTTCGTAGAAATTTACATTGATTTTTTTCTCATTGTGAAACTTGTAATGTTCGTAGGACACTTTGTGTGATGATTTTTTTCGTGGAACTTGTTTTTTCTCTCTCTTCGCAAAACTTGTACAATGATGTTTCTTATCGTGATTCTGATTTTGTTCAAGGAACTCATTGCGTGCCGATTTTAATTCGTGGAATTTTTTACTCGTTAAAATTCTCTTCGTGAAACTTACATATTGATTTTTCTCTTACACGTTGATATCTCTTTTCATGAAAATATACAGTGATTTTTTTTTATTTTTAAGTAAGTAAGTAACAATGGGTTTATTTTAAAAAAAATATACATCATCGATTCCCTGAAGCAATGCTTGTGCGGGAGAAAACCCACCTAATAAATCAAAAAACCAAGAAACCAAGAAACCAAAAAAAAAAAAAAAAAAAATGGAAAAAAAAAAAAACATAATTAGAGCTCAACTTACCGGACCCAAAAACCAACGAACCTCCAAACAACACCCAACAAAATTATAATGATTATAATCATATTCAGCTGCAACTAAACCCTCCTCAAAAACAAAACTTAAGTGGCGTGGAATAATCCATTCAAAATATACACATCAAAACAATGGTTCTTTAGCGACTTACGAAAATCCTGCAAACCCCCAACATTCCTCAAATCCTCTGGCAAACTCTCCCAAACTAACGGAACAACATGGCGAATTGAAAACCTAGACCTAGACGTGACCATAGCTGGTCTTCGCACCAACTGAGAAGATCGTGTCAAATGATCGTGAGTAGTAGACGCAAGACTAAACATTCCTGAAAAACATGATGGTAACTCCGAAGCTAAATATTTAAACATAAACAGAGCATTATAGAATACACATATTCCTGCCAACGGTAGAATTTTTTACTCGCGGTAAAGATGCCTCACCGATACAGATAGGTCAATTTGATTACCATAAAGAACTCTAATTGCCATATTCTGTGTTACGCAGAGCGGATGGAGGTGAGTTACGAATGTTTTCGACCAAACCATACAACAGTAAATGAGATATGGGTGAACCATAGAAAAATACAACATTCTCAGAATTTCACACGGAAAAAGATACCTAAGTTTACGCATAATACCAATATTACGAGACAATTTGCTGTTAAAAGATGCAATATGGTCTTTAAAACTAAGGCTTTCATCAATTATAACACCAAGGTATCTAGTACTAGTAGATCTTACAATAGTATGGTGCCCTACTTCTATACTATTAATCCATGGATAATGTCCAGTAATTCTACCATAAATAAAAAAATTCGACTTATTATGATTCAGTTTCAATTTATTTACTCGCATCCACTTTTCAATCGAAGAAATACCTTGTTTCAATATAGTCATCAACTCATTTTCAGTTCTAGCAGCTACGGTGAAATGGGCATCATCAGCAAAACATGGTAGAATTCCTTTAGTACCGTAAGTATCAAGGTCTAAAGAACAAGACACATTACTTGAAGCTCTACAAAGGTCCTTAATATAAACCAAAAACAACAAAGGGCCCAAAACGGAACCCTGGGGTACTCCAATCGAAATATATCCAATTTTAGATGTAACTCCATCCATCACGACACACTGAGTCCTTCCACTAAGAATATAACTATCACATTTAAAAAATCACCACGTATACCACTACTATATAGCTTTTGAACTAGTATATCATGATCAACAGAGTCAAATGCTTTAGTAATATCCAAAAATATCGAAGCTATCTTCAGACCCTTGTCTAAAGCATCATTAATAAAAGTTGTTAAAAACAAAACTCCATGCTCTGTAGAATGATGACTCCTAAACCCAAACTGACTAGAACTAAAAAATTGACTTTTCTCGAAAATACTTACCATCTTACTATGAATCAACTTTTCAAACACTCTAGAAATAAATGGCAGTAAAGAAATCGGTCTATAATCACTAAAACAATTCTTATCCCCTCCTTTAAATATCGGGATAACATTCGCACACTTTAAACAATCAGGAAATATTCCAGCTTTTAAACAATTATTTATCAGTCCTAAAAAATGACTAGATATAACAGGTAATATCGACTTCAAAACCTTCAACGAAATAAAATTGCCTCCTGATGCACCATTTTTCATATTATTTATAACATCAAATAATTCATCAATAGTTACAGATTTAAGGTACGCAGACACATCACAATCTTCAGGTAGGAACTGACGAAAATCTCCATCTTGATCAAATACTGGCACCGATGATGACACACGCTGCCCAATAGTAGCGAAGTGATTACACATCTCATCTGCAACATTATTATTCATTCCCATATTATCTGGACGGATCAAGACGCTACCAGGGCAAGTCACCGACTTAATCAATTTCTAAGTCTTACTCGGGTTACCCTCAACTTTTTTAAATTTAACCTTATAATATTCTACCTTAGCCAGTCGGAGTGCAGCATTTAACCTACTATTATAAACTCTATATATTACTTTATCATGAGGATCATTGCTCCTTGTTGACAACTTATATAAAAAACGTCTTCTATTAACTGACTGTAACAATCTCTTTGTAATCCAAGGTTTATTCGGAGACACCCTTCTCTTCTGTATTCCTGACACTTCACAACATTCCAAAAACGTATCCTTAATCTTACCATACCAAAGCTCAAACTTCAAATTTAAATCTAATTTTTCTTGTAAAAATTTAAAGTCTAACTGTTCTATCCTAAGCTTAAATCTTGAAATAGTATTTGAATCAACTATTAATTTCTTAGGCTTAGGACGAGCATCACAATTAATATTAATATTCTTAAATATACCCGGAACTAATTTAGCCAAACTAAAGTGATCCGAAACATCATTTAACACAAAACTCGACGAATCATGGGGAACATTCAAAAATACATTATCAATTAGAGATGAAGATGAATCCGTCACTCTAGTACAAATATTTACAGCAGGATGCATCCCATAACCTAACATTAAATTCAAAAAATTCCGGGCTTTTAAATTAGACGCTAACAATTTCAAATCAATTTTAAAATCTCCACACACAAAACACGGCATGTTCTTACGAGTTAGAAGGTCCATTTGTTGCTCTAATAATTCTAAAAAACAATCTACACTAGCTGAAGGGGGGCGGTAACAAACAGAAATAAAAAATGGGTCACCATTCTTATCAACCTCCGTAACAAAACACTCAAAAACCATCTCTTTATTAACAGACAAATCATCCCTAACCTTCACATTCAAATCAGTTCTAATATACAGGGCAAGTCCTCCATGCTGATGGTGAGTACGGTTCTTAACATACATATTATAATTTAAAATATCCAATAGTCCAGAATTATTATTCATTAACCATGTTTCAGTAAGTGCAAGAATATGAAAATCAGATAGCATACACAGCTCCGACAAATAATCCAATGTACTATTTAACCCCTGACAATTCAAATGAAAAATGCCAAGTTTATCCGGTGCCAGTCTAGTATGTAAATCAACTGGGCACTTATAATTAACCTTCGGAAAAACATCATCTACCCCCATATCAAAATCCCTGTGAAGTGCTCCTAATCCTAAATCCGAAACCCTCAATGGATTATTCTCAAGCCAATCCAAACGATCATTACGAACAATTACCATTTCTTATAAATATATATATATATATATATATATATATATATATATATATATATATATATATATATATATATATATATATATATATATATATATATATATATATATATATATATATATATATATATATGTATATATATATATATATATATATATATATATATATATATATATATATATATATATAAAAAAGGAGGGTAGTTGCAACCTAACCTAACCAACTGAAAAACTTACTATAACTCGGAGGGTCGGTGGTCCCGTTTCCAACGTAATCGAAGCTCCAGAAAAAACACAATATAACCTAAAAATAATAAGAAACATACTAACAAAATAGTATAAATAAACAAACGAATACAAAAAAGTGAAAAAATTGACACTAACACTAGCCTGTCACAATACAGGCTTACTGTTTCCATTACTGAATTCCAAAAAATTATAATTGAAGAAAACACAATGCTCTACCTGCGTCTACCACTGACCCATTCTAAATTCTAACAAAACTAAATAAATGAGGAAAAAAGAACAACTTTTCATTTTCTTTCCATAAACTAAAATACAAAACAAAACAAAAAAAAACAAAATAAAAATATCTTAACAAACTCTTAATTCACCATTCATGATATAACCATCTATTGGTCACATAACTCAGGGATAGGCTCATCGTAACCAAATTTTGCCGCCACACCACCACGGTCAATCTGTATATATGGTGGAACTGTATTGGAAACCCATGATGAAACTCCTATAGCATTTAATCTAGATTTCTTTACATACAACTTCCTTCGAGCTTCGCGAACTGATATTGGTGCATCATCGCTAACAGATACATTTCTATGGTGTCCAATAACTTTACCTTTTAATTTCTTTCCGTTCTTAAGCACACTGACCTTCGCATCTCGAGAACCAACATCAACTTTAAAATACGGTTGCTCCTTACGGACATTACCAACCACTCGAAACCTCGGGACCATGGACAGACCTAGACCCTCCAAACACAACTGGTCAAAAAACGTTTCGGCTTGGGTGGTATTTTCGCAGGGAGCATTCCAAACGATAATATTCGTCTCTGTATGTCGATACTCAGATGCCATAAGCCGACGAGACAGATCTCCACTCCCAGTTTCATACTTTTTCGTTGCACTAGCGATAATTGACATTTGATTTCTTAAGCTTAGAACATCAGATTCAAGCTGTGTAACACGCGAACTCGTAGTATTAACTTCTGATTTTAGCTCAGACTGTGTATTTTCCACTGATACCATACGATTTTCTAACATTTTTATACTATCGTTTATAGAGTCTAGTTTTTTACCATTTTCAGTAAGTATTGTTAGCATCTTAGCAAAATCATCCGCCAGGGTCTTCAGTGAAGCGACATCGTTATTCCCTTCAGATGAAACGGTCGAATTCAACAAACTGTTCTCAACAGACTGGGATCCTACTTGGACAGTTTTAGCAATCTTCCTTTTTCGCCCCATGGCAAGTGCAAATAAAATAAAATATGTAATCTCTCTTACCTATTCTGGCACCTATAATTTATCAACGTCGATGCGGACGTGCAGTTCGCTAAGCCACCGTTAATTTGGTTACGGCTAACACCCCTATCTCCTGCACCGACGACTTCCAACAGCGTTTGAATACCGACGCTACTTCAGGAAGCACAACCAACTTTCAGGAATACTCTGTAGCGTTTGCAAAATTCAACTAATCAAATATTTGCATTTCATTCCATTCCTCAGGGCAAGCGGTAAAGACACCTGAACTACTACTCAATCAGAGCTTGATTCATTGACTTTGGCCTATTTTATTTTTTTGTCATAATTAAATGACGTAATCCAAGGTGTATAATCCCAAGCCAATTCAATGTTTCGCAATATCTTCACTGTCTAACAAATACACTTTTTACAAACCAATTAAATTCAAAGTTAAATCCAATTTGCGACCTCACAGCTCAAAGGCTCATTCAGTACTGTTGAAACTCTTCTTGCTAGAGCGAGAAGTTGCGAAACTTCTACGAAACTCTTCTCGCTAGTGAAATTCATTACATACTGATTTTTCTACGCGAAACTTGTTGCATGTTGATTTTCTCCCCATAAAACTCCTACTTTCACTCTCATACTTTAACCTCATAAAAATCGTATGGAACTTTTCTATTCTTAAAAAAAAATTAGGAATCGAAGTGTAACTTTTTTTCTTCCTTGAGAAAATTCCGAATTAAAGTGGAACTATTTCTCTTCCTTGAGATAATTCAGAATTAAAGTTGAACTTTTTCGGTTCCCTGAAAAAAATCAGAATTAAAGTGGAACTTTTCTCTTCTCTGGAAAATCCAGAACGGAACTTGAACTTTTTACCTCTTCATTGAGAAAATTCAGAATCGAAATAACTCTTTCTTATCTTTGAGAAAATTCAGAATTTAGGCGGAATTTGTTTCTTGTTGGGGGAAACTCAGAACTGAAGTGTAACTTTCCTTATCTTCTACGGGAAAAATCAGAATAGAAGTTTAACTTTTTCTCTTTTCCGGAAAAAACTGGAACTGAAGTGGGACTTCTTTTTCTTCTTTTAGAAAATTCAGAATTGATCTGGGACTTTTTTCTATTCTTCGGAAAAATTCGGAATCGAAGTGTAACTTTTTTCTCTTTCCTGAGAAAATTCAGAATTAAATTGGAACTTTTTCTCTTCTTTGGAAACAATTCAGAATCTAAGCATAACTTTTTCTCTTCTCTGAAAAAAAAAATCCAGAATTGGATTATAAATTTTTTTCTCTTCTGTGGGAAAATCCCGAACAAAACTTGTACTTTTTTCTTCCTTGGAGAAACTCAGGATTGAAGTGTAACTTTCTTTCTCTTCTTCGAGAAAAATTCAGAGTTGAACTTTAACATATTTTCTCTTCTTTAGTAAAAATTCAGAATTGAACATTAAAAGTTTTCTCTTATATGGAAAAATTTAGAGGAGAACTTGATTTTTTTCTTCGTTGAAAAATTTAGAACTGAAGTGGAATTATTTATCTTCTTTGGTGAATCTCAGAACCGGAGTATATCTTTGAAAAAATTCAGAATCGAAGTGTAACTTTTTTTTCTCTTCTAAAAGTTGTAGAGAGAAAAAATCAATGTACAGCTCTCACGAGGAGAAAAATCAATATGTAACAAGTTTCATGAGAAAAAATCAGCAGTCAAAAAGTTCCATGAACATAAATCATCACGCTGCATGATCCATGAACAAAATCAGTTTCGTGAGAAAAAAATCAATGTACAAGTTTGACGAAGAGAAAAAACAACATACAACTAGTTTCATGAAGAAAAATCAGTATGCAGCAGGTTTCACGAACAATAATAAGCATGTAATAAATTCTTGAATGAAAAACAGTTTCATGATAAGAAAAATCAATAGACAAGTTACAAGAGCAAAAATCAGCATTTACCAAGTTTTACGATCATAAATCATCACGCAACGAGTTCAATGAACATAATCAGTTTCGCGAGGAGATAAATCAATGTGCGAGTTTTACGAAAAGAAAAATCTACATGCAACAAGCAGCACGAACAAAAACCATCACGCAACGAGTCCTAAAAACAATAAGAGTTTCAAAATGAGAAAAAAGTCAATGTACATTTTCACGAAGAGATAAATTAACATAGTAACTAGTTTCATGACGAAAAAATCAGCATGCAGTAAGTTTCATGAACAGTAATAAGCATGCAATTAATTCTTGAATAAAGTCAGTTTCACGAAAAGAAGAATAAATTTTAAGTTTCGCGAAGAGAAAAAAGAACATGCAACAAGTTTCACGAACGAAAAATCAGCACTCAACAAGTTTTACGATCATAAATCATCAGGCGACCAGTTCCATGGACAGAATCAGTATTACCAGGAGAAAACTGAATGTACGAGTTTCACGAAGAGAAAAATCAACATGATACAAAATTCACGAACAAAAAATTAGCACAAAATGAGTCCTACGAACATGACGAGTTTCACAATGAGAAAAAAAATCAATGTGCATTTTCATGAAGAGACAAATCACCATGTGACGAATTTCATAAACAAAATCAGCATGTAGCAAGTTTTAAGAAAAAAAAAATAGGACACATCAACTTCCATGAACAAAATCAGTTTCACGATGAGGAAACCAATGTAGAAGTTTCACGAAGAGAAAAATCAACGTATTAACAAGTTTCATGAACAAAAATCAGCACGTAATATGTTCCATGAACAAAATCAGTTTCAAAGAAGAGAAAAAATCGGTGAACAATTTTCACGAAGAGAAAAATCCACATGTAACATGTTTCACGAACAAAAATAAGTACGCATCAAGTTCCATGAAGTAAATCAAATTCACGAGGAGAAAAACAATTTTCAATTTTCCCGAAAAGAAAAATTAATGTGTAACAAGTTTCACGTACAAAAATTAGCACTCAACAGGCGGAATCCGAGTTTGGAATGGGGGGTAGAAGTGACGAATCCAGAATTGTGGTAACCGTATTTTTTGTTTTGTAAGAAATATTTCAAATTTTTATAGGAAGAATTTGTGATCAGTTAAAATGGATGTTTGGGGGGCCTGGTAGAATCCACTGCAAAATTATGTAAAAATTCTGAGATAGTCAATTGATTTAGAAATTACCGAAAATCTTAACGCATATTGAGCCTCTTGTTCGAGAGGCAGCAATGCCGAACGGGGCGCATTCGTTTCTAAAACGTACTGCTAATACAAGAAAATAAATAGTTAACATAGAAATTTATTTTAGCCATTAAGACTGTGTAATTGCAAAGCAGCGTTTTCAGCCGATTTGTGCTACAAAACAACTATTCTAGTCGAAAGAAGGCCGAAAAGCTATTGTGTAAAAAATTTGAGATAGCCAACTGATTTAGAATTACCGACAATCCATACGCATGCTGAGCCTTCTGTTTCAGAGGCAGCAATGCCAAATGGGGCCCGTTCATTTCTAAATGGCGCTGTTAATCCTGCAAAATAAAGGATTAACATAGAAATTTATTTTAGCCAACAAGACTCTGCCACTGCAAAGCTGCATTTTCAGCCAATTTGTGGTACAAAACAACGATTCTAGATAAAAGAAGGCCGAAAAGCTATTGTGTGAAAAATCTGAGATAGTCAATTGATTCAGAATTACCGAAAATCTATACGCATATATGTGCAGTTTCATCTATATGTGTGCAGTTTCACCGGTGCTTGCCTTACCACGGGCAGTCATCTATTACTAAAGACGGTACATGGATTAAGGGACTGGTTTCTATGTGTCAATACCATAAGGAACAGACCTTGGTGTAGCGTGTTCAATGGTTTATTGAGTATCCTAAATGCTGATTTCATGGGTGATTGCATAATATGCCTTACCCCAGGCTTGCATCTATTACTACAGACGGTACATGGCTTACCAGACTGCTTTCTGTGTCAACACCCATTTCTGGACCACTATTAATTACTATCAACTGCACAAAGAATATGCTCAGATGTGTAATAGATTTGACGCCTACAAGAGACCTTGGAATAACATATTCGATAGTTTAATGGGCTTTATGTAAAAATACTGGTTTCAGCCGTAGGGGAAAATAATCATGTTTTTCGTATCATTTGCTTTAACTAACTCAATTTTCGAAAAAAGGTATAGCATTTCCATAACTCTGTTCTGAATGATCTTAACTGCTGATTGAATAATAGGGGTGAAACAGAGCTCGATAAAATTTTTAATTGGATTGTATGAAAGTGGTAAAAAAGGGTTAATCTGCTTACCAGTTAAAGTAAGCCTGAAGGGGTTGCTAACTCATAGGCAATTTATTATAAATTTTGGAATAATATCGTTGGCACCAACCTACAGAAACGATTAACGATGACAAGATGACCTTGTGACTTGACCTACCTTTACTTCTCGGATGTGTTCTGTATAATACACAAGTACCATTTGAAAAGTGTTGCCAACATAAAATATGCTTCAACATTGTAGTATACTAAAAGTTTATACTAATAGTGATGTAGATGCCAAGAAAAGAATTTTAATAAAGAAATTCAGAACAATCTTTAGAAATCCTTAGAAATCAACTAGTGAGATGATTATAGGTTTGAAGCATCAAGGACCGCAACCATCAATGACCCTAACCACCAATGACCTCAACCTCCAAAGGTCCTCTATCCCCAACCTCCAAGGGGCCCCCTCCCTCCTAATTTTTTGGCCTCCCCCCATTTTTTTCTTTTTGTACTTTTTTTTGAATTTTTTTTTCAGCTTTTTTTCTCATTTTTTGAACATGGTATATTTTTTTCAACTTTTTTTACATGTCTTTGAATGAGATAAAACATACTTAAAACATAAGAAATTCAGATTCAATATTTTCCAAATTCAAAATGAGAATGATATAGATATTTTAGTCGTCACTTTTACTATTAGAAAAATAATATTTGTAATAGTACCTTTTTTATTGAATTTTTTTGTTTTTGGACTTTACGTATCTTAAATTGACATGAAATATGCTTGCGGCTCTGCCAATCGTACTCTATGCTTGCTCATAGACACGATGCGGCTTTCCCACTGGTACTCTATGGCGGTTTATCGATACTACATAGTTTATTGCATGTATTACATCAGTATTTTTTACGCAGTGGAAGGATAAATAAACACATAATTCATATGTTTAAAAAAGTGAAGATGAAGTATTTTAAGAAAGTGTGTTCACATGATGGTGTTATTGTAGCATTGTATGCTGACAAGGAGAAGTATTTGAACTATGAAACAAGTATAAGTGGTAGCATTATCAGAAACGTATGCATGCATTGTCATGACAGTGAGAAATTAAATTTCTTTGGAGTACCAAAAAGATTCAACGCTTATGATGGTGTATGTGCCAGATTGAGATCTCCGGGGGTGATTGCAATCAAAGACAATGCCATCACAAAAATAATAGTTGATGAAGAGGGACATATTCTTGCTATTGCTTGTGGTAACATGTTACCCAGTATTAAACCCTATCGTCAGCTTTCGGGTATTAGCATTCAATGGAAGGTCAAAAGAAGACAGGCGTACTCTTCTACTAATATCCTAAACCATATCTTGTCAACGGGGCGGAACTGTTACCTGTGTAAAAATAATGTGATAATAGACAGCGAAATTGCCGGAAAAATAAAAAAGGCATTGCTAGAAAATATCACTAAGAGATATTAAGATGAATCGATGAAAAAAAAAGTGCCAGCTAAGGTTACTATCATTGATCAAACAGTCAATGAACCAAATAATAGCAAAGATGAAATGCATATTAAACATGTGGATGACCCCCCCCCCCAGTAAAAATGTGTTCACATGATAGTGTTATTGTAGCATTGAATTCTGACAAGGAGAAGTATTTGAACTATGAGACAAGTAGAAGTGGTAGCACTATTGGAAACGTATGCGTGCGTTGTCTTGATGGTGAGAGTTTTGATTTCTTTGGAGTACCCAAGAATTACCATTATACACATTCTGGATATGCGAAAGTATCATATCCAGAGTTGACTGCACTCAAAGAGAATGCAAACATAAAATAATCGTCGATGATAGAGGACAACTCCTTGCTAGTGTTGCTGGTAACAAATTAGAAACTGATACATCCTATCGTCAGCTTTTGGGTATTAGCATTCAACGGAAGGTCAAAAGAAGAAAGGCCTACTCTTCAACTAATATCATAAATCATATCTTGTCTACGTGCCGTAACTGTTACCTGTGTAATAATAATGTGATAGTAGACAGTGGAATTGCCTGAAAAATAGAAAGGGCAATGGTAGAAAATATCACTAAGGAATATAAACGTTACTACCATCATTCATCAAACAGCAAATGAACCAAATAATATCAAAGACGAAACGCATATTGAACCTGTCATTGTCATGACAGTGAGAAATTAAATTTCTTTGGAGTACCAAAAAGATTCAACACTTATGATGGTGGATGTGCGAGATTGAGATCTCCGGGGGTGATTGCACTCAAAGACAATGCCATCACAAAAATAATAGTTGATGAAGAGGGACATCTTCTTGCTATTGCTTGTGGTAACATGTTACCCAGTATTAAACCCTATCGTCAGCAATGAACCAAATAATAGCAAAGATGAAATGCATATTAAACATGTGGATGACCCCCCCAGTAAAAATGTGTTCACATGATAGTGTTATTGTAGCATTGAATTCTGACAAGGAGAAGTATTTGAACTATGAGACAAGTAGAAGTGGTAGCACTATTGGAAACGTATGCGTGCGTTGTCTTGATAGTGAGAGTTTTGATTTCTTTGGAGTGCCCAAGAATTACCATTATACACATTCTGGATATGTGAAAGTATCATTTCCGGAGATGACTGCACTCAAAGAGAATGCAAACATAAAATAATCGTCGATGATAGAGGACAACTCCTTGCTAGTGTTGCTGGTAACAAATTAGAAACTGATACATCCTATCGTCAGCTTTTGGGTATTAGCATTCAACGGAAGGTCAAAAGAATCAAGGCCTACTCTTCAACTAATATCATAAATCATATCTTGTCTACGTGCCGGAACTGTTACCTGTGTAATAATAATGTGGTAGTAGACAGTGGAATTGCCTGAAAAATAGAAAGGGCAATGGTAAAAAACATCACTAAGGAATATAAACGTTACTACCATCATTCATCAAACAGCAAATGAACCAAATAATATCAAAGACGAAACGCATATTGAACCTGTCGGTGAAACACCAGTAAAAATTGTGTATGACTCAAAATGGAATAATGATTATTCTACTGATTACGAACTAAGAGAAGACAATAGCTACAATATCAAGAGAGATTGTGGTGAACTATTTTATGGAACAAATTCGAAATGTCCAAAGATGTTCATTGATATTAATAATGTTTAATAATATATTTTTTGTATTGATTTTCTAAATGACATTATTTCATTAAAAATATATTATGCATTACATTGTTATGTGTTCATTATTTTTAGAGTATGCTAGCATATCCAACGTTTAGAATGTCTATTAAAACATCGGAGATATAAGAAAAGGAATGTGCATACATCATATGTTGGATAGATAGGTTAACATGGAGAAAATCTAAGTATCAGAATAAAAATTGTGGATGACTCAAAATGGATTAATGATTATTCTACTGATTACGAACTAAGAGAAGAGAGTAACTATAGTATCAAGAGAGAACATGATGCATTATTTTATGGAACAGATTTCAAATGTCCAAAGTTGTTCAATGATATTAATAATGTATAATAATATATTTTTGTACTAATATCCTACATGACATTATTTCATTAAAAATATATTATGCATTACATTGTTATGTGTTCATTATTTTTAGAGTATGCTAGCATATCAAACGTTTAGAATGTCTATTAAAAAATCGGAGATGTAAGAAAAGGAATTTGCATACATCATATGTTGGATAGGTTAACATGGAGAAAATCTAAGTGTCAGAATGAATATATTCTTTATCAACACCTTTTGTCGGATAGGTCAGGGAAAATTTGATAAAATCTAAGTATCAGAGCGAATAGATTCTTTGTCAACATTCTTTGCCGAATATGTCCGTTAACATTATCAAAACCTAAGTGTCAGAGTGATGAAATCTGTATCAACATCTATTATTAGATACGTGGATAACATTGACAAAATCTAAGTATCAGAGTGAATTAATGTTTTCAATCATAATCTTTGTCAGATAAATCTGATAAAATTGACTAAATCTAAGTATCAGATTGAATAAATTCTATATCAACATCCTTTGTCAGATATATTGGAAAACATTGTCAAAGTCTATCTATTAGATTGAATAAATTCTTTATAAACTTCATTTGTCTGATACATCAGATAACATTCACAAAATCAAAGTATCAGAGTGAATAAATTCTTTTTCATCGTCCTTTGTCGAATATGTTTGATAAAATTGAAAAAATCTAAGTATCAGAGTGAATAATTTCTTTATCAACTTATTTTGTCGGATACATCAGATAACATTCATGAAATCTAAGTATCAGAGTGAATAAATCTTTATCATCGTACGTTGTCAGATATGTCTAATAAAATTGAGAAAATCTAAGCATCAGAGTGAATAAATTCTTTATCAATGTATTTTGACAGATACTTTTGGTAGCACTGATAAAATTTAAGTATCAGAGGGAACAAATTCGTTATTAACATTCTTTATCGATATCATTTCTTGGATACGTCGGATAACATTAACAAAATCTATGTATTGGAATGAATCAATTCTTTATCAACATCTTTTGACGGAAAGGTCGGGATAAAATTGATAAAATCTAAGTATCAGAGTGAATAGATTCTTTATCAACATCCTTTGCCAGAATTTTCAGTTAACATTATCAAAACCTAAGTGTAAGAGTGATTAAATTCTGTATCAACATCTATTGTCAGATACCTGGGGTAACATTGACAAAATCTAAGTATCAGAGTGAATAAATTTTTCGATCAGCTCCTTTATCGGATAAATCGGATAAAATTGACAAAATAGAAGTATCAGATTGAATAAATTCTTTATCAACATCTTTTGCCGGATACATCGGATAACATTGTCAAAATCTAAGTATCAGAGTGAATGAATTCTTTATCAAATTCTTTTGTGTATTTCATCAGGTAAAATTCACAAAATCTAAGTATCAGAGTGAATAAATTCTCTTTCAACATCCTTTGCCCGATATGTAGGTTAACATTATCAAAACCTAAGTGTCAGAGTAATGAAATTCTGTGTCAACTTCTATTGTCAGATACATGGGATAACATTCATAAAATCTAACTATCAAAGTGAATAAATTTTTTATATCAACATCTTAGTTAGATACATTGGATAAAATTGACTAACTCTAAGTATCAGAATGAATAAATTCTTTATCAATGTCTTTTGACAAATACGTTTGATATGACTGACAAAATTCAAGTATAAAAGTGAACAAACTCTTTATCTACATTCTTTATCGATATCATTTGTCAGATATGATGGATAACATTGACAAAATCTATGTATTAGAATAAATAAATTCTTTACTATCACCCTTTGTCGGATACGTCAGATAACATTGACAAAATCTAAGTATTAGAATGAGTAAATTCTATATCAACAGCATTTGTCGGATCCGTTGGATAAAATTGACAATATCTTAGTATCAGAGTGAACAAATTCCTTATCAACATCCTATGCTGGATACGTCGGATAACATTATCAAGATCTAAGTATCATAGTGATTAAATTCACTATCAACATCCTGTGTCGGATACATAGGACAACATTGACAAAATCTAAGTGTCAGAGTGAATAAATTCATTATCAACATCCTTTTCTGGATACGTCGGATAACATTATCAAAATCTAAGGATCAGAGTGATTAAATTCTATATCGACATCCTTTTCTCGGATACATAGGATAAAAGTGACATAATATAAGTGTCAGAGTGAATAAATTCGTTATCAGATAATATTCATAAAATCTAAGTTCTATTAATTTGACTTTATGCATCGTTGCGTTGAATTTAGGTTAGACTGGTTATAGATGGCAGCACACCCGCTCAAACACACAGTCATAGTGAGAGAAACATGCAAAAAATTAAGTTAATTTAGGTTCACTTAGTGTGGTGCGCCACTCTAAGCGGGTGTGCTGAGCGGGTGTGCTGCCATATATAACCATTCTAACCTAAATTCAACGCAACGATGCATAAAGTCAAATTAATAGAACTTAGATTTTATGAATGCTATCTGATAACGAATTTATTCATTCTGATACTTAGATTTTGTCAATTTTATCCGATGTATCTGACAAAGGATGTTGATAAAAAAAATTTATGCACTCTGACACTTATATTTTGTCAATTTTATCCTATGTGTCCGAAAAAAGGTTGTTGATATAGAATTTAATCACTCTGATACTTAGATTTTGATAATTTTATCCAAC
Organism: Artemia sinica; assembly: GCA_027921565.1. Lineage (NCBI taxonomy): Eukaryota > Metazoa > Arthropoda > Branchiopoda > Anostraca > Artemiidae > Artemia > Artemia sinica. Next base: position 45,452,432 of record CM051273.1, on the reverse strand, counting down.
GTATCCAGAAAAGGATGTTGATAATGAATTTATTGACTCTGACACTTAAATTTTGTCAATGTTATCCTATGTATCTGACACAGGATGTTGATATAGAATTTAATCACTCTGATACTTAGATTTTCATAATATTATCCGACGTATCCAGCATAGGATGTTGATAAAGAATTTGTTCACTCTGATACTACGATTTTGTCAATTTTATCCAACGTATCAAACAAATGATGTTGATATAGAATTTATTCATTCTAATACACAGATTTTGTCAATGTTATTTGACGTATCCGGCAAAGGATGATGATAAAGAATTTATTCATTCTAATACATAGATTTTGTCAATATTATCCATCATATCCAAAAAATGATATCGATAAAGAAGGTAGATATAGAGTTTGTTCACTTTGACACTTGAATTTTGTCTGTGTTATCAAACGTATCTGTCAAAAGACATTGATAAAGAATTTATTCACTCTGACACTTAGATTTAGTCGTTTCTATCCAATGTATCTGACAAAGATGTTGATAGAAAAAAATTATTCACTCTGATACTTAGATTTTATCAATGTTACCCCATGTATCTGACAAGAAATGTTGATACATAATTTAATCACTCTGACTCTTAGGTTTTGATAATGTTAACTGACATTTCCGGCAAAGGATGTTGATCAAGAATCTATTCACTCTGATACTTAGATTTTATCAATTTTATCCCAACCTATCCGTCAAAATATTTTGATAAAGAATTTATTCATTCCAATACATAGATTTTGTTAATGTTATCCGACCCATCCGAGAAATGATATCGATAAAGAATGTTAATAAAGCATTTTTTTCACTCTGATACTTAAATTTTATCAGTGTTATCAAAAGTATCTGTCAAAATACATTGATAAAGAATTTATTCACTCTGATGCTTAGATTTTCTCAATTTTATCAGACATATCTGACAACGATCGATGATAAAGAATTTAATCACTCTGGTACTTAGATTTCGTGAATATTATCTGGTGTACCCGACGAAAGAAGTTGATAAAGAATTTATTCACTCTGATACTTAGATTTCGTGAATGTTATCCGATGTATCCGACAAAATAAGTTGAAAAGGAATTTATTCACTATGATACTTAGATTTGGGTAGTGTTATCAAACGTTTCTGTCAAAATACATTGATAAAGAATTTATTCACTCTGATACTTAGATTTTCTCAATTTTATCAAGCCTATCCGACAAAGGACGATGAAAAAGAATTTATTCACTCTGATACTTTGATTTTGTGAATGTTATCTGATGTATCAGACAAATGAAGTTTATAAAGAATTTATTCACTCTAATAGATAGATTTTGCAAATGTTATCCAACATATCCGACAAAGGATGTTGATATAGAATTTATTCAATCTGATACTTAAATTTAGTCAATTTTATCAGATTTATCTGACAAAGATTATGATTGAAAACATTTATTCACTCTGATACTTAGATTTTGTCAATGTTATCCCACGCATCTAACAATAGATAATGATACAGAATTTCATCACTCTGACACTTAGGTTTTGATAGTGTTAACCGACATATTCGGCAAAGGATGTTGACAATGAATCTATTCGCTCTTATACTTAAATTTTATCAATTTTTTCCTGACCTATCTGACAAAAGGTGTTGATAAAGAATTTATTAATTCTGATACTTAGATTTTATCCATGTTAAACTATCTATCCAACATTTGATGCATGCAAATTCCTTTTCTTACATCTCCGATGTTTTAATAGACATTCTAAACGTTTGATATGCTAGCATATTCATAATGAATACATAACAATGTAATGCATAAAATATTTTTTATGAAATAATGTCATGCAATACATTAGTGCAAATATATATTAGTATACATTATTAATATCATTGAACAACTTTGGACATTTTGAATCTGTTCCATAAAACAATTCATCATATTCTTCCTTGATACTATAGTTACTCTTCTCTCTTAGTTCGTAATCAGTAGAATAATCATTAATCCATTTTGAGTCATACACAGTTTTTATTCTGATACTTAGATTTTATCCATGTTAACCTATGTTAACCAACTGATGTAAGCACATTCCTTTTCTTACATCTCCGATGTTTTAATAGACACTCTAAACGTTTGATATGCTAGCATACTCTAAAAATATTGACCACATAACAATGTGATGCATAATATATTTTTAATGAAATAATGTGATGTAGAATACTAATACACAAAATATATTATTCTATATTATTAATATCAATAAACAGCTTTGGACATTTTGAATCTGTTCCATAAAATAGTTCACCTTGTTCTTTCTTGATATTGTAGCTATTGTCTTCTCTTAGTTCGTAATCAGTAGAATAATCATAATTCCATTTCGAGTCATACACAATTTTTACTGGTGTGTCACCGACAGGATCAATATGCGTTTCATCTTTGATATTATTTGGTTCACTGACTGTTTGATCAATGATGGTAGTAACATTTGCTGGCACTTTGTTTTTCATCGATTCATCTTTATATTCCTTAGTGATATTTTCTAGCAATGCCCTTTCTTATTTTTCCAGCATTTTCGCTGTCTATTATCACATTATTTTTACACGGGTAACAGTTCCGCCACGTTGAAAAGATATGGTTTATAATATTAGTAAAAGAGTACGCCTGTCATCTTTTGACCTTCCGTTGAATGCTAATACCCCAAAGCTGACGATAGGGTTTAACACTGGATAACATGTTACCAAAAGCAATAGCAAGAAGATGCCCCTCTTCATCAACTATTATTTTATGTTGGCATTCCCTTTAAGTGCAATCACCCCCGGAGATCTCAATCTCGCATATCCACCATCACAAGCGTTGAATCTTTTTGGTACTCCAAAGAAATTTAATTCCTCACTGTCAAGACAATGCATGCATACGTCATCGACAGGGCTACCACTTATACTTGTTTCATAGTTCAAATACTTCTCCTTGTCAGCATTCAATGCTGAAATAACGCTATCATTTGAACAAACTTTCTCAAAATGCTTCATCTTCACTTTTTTAATGATATGAATTATGTGTTTATCCTTCCACTACGTAAAAAATACTGATTTAATACTACAATCATTATTGCTATTACAAACATTATTTTTTTAATAGTAAAAGTCACGACTGAAATATCTATATCATTCTCATTTTGAATCTGGAAACTATTAAATTTGATTTTCTTATGTTTTAAGCATGTTTATCTCATTCGAAGACATGTAAAAAAAAGTTTAAAAAATAAATATTCAAAGAATAATAGAAAAAAGAAAAAATTTGGGAGGGGCCCAAAAAGTTGGAGGTAGGGGAACCCTTTGAGGTTGGGGATAGGGGACCTTTGGAGGTTGAGGGCCTTGGTGGTTAGGGTCATTGATGGTTGCAGTCCTTGATGCTCCAAACCTATAATTATCTGACTAGTTGATTTCTAAGGATTTCTAAAGATTGTTCTGAATTTCTTTATTAAAATTCTTTTCTTGGCATCTACATCACTATTAGTATCAACTTTTAGTATACTGCAATGTTGAAGTATATTTTATGTTGACAACACTTTTCAAATGGTACTTGTGTATTATACAGAACACATCCGAGGAGTAAAGGTAAGTCAAGTCACAAGGTCATCTTGTCATCGTTAATCGTTTCCGTAGATTGATGCCAACTATATTATTCCAAATTTATAATAAATTGCCTATGAGTTAGCAACCCCTTCGGGCTTACTTTAAGTGGTAAGCAGTTTAACCCTTTTTTACCACCTTCATACAATCCAAATAAAAATTTTATGGAGCTTTGTTTCACCCCTATTATTCAATCAGCAGTTAAGATCATTCAGAACAGAGTTAAGAAATGCTATTCCTTTTTTTGCAAATTGAGTTAGTTAACGCAAGTGATACAAAAACCTGATTATTTTCCCCTACGGCTGAAACCAGTGTTTGTACATAAAGCCCATTATGCTATTGAACACATTATACCAAGGTCTCTTGTGGGTGTCAAATCTATTACACATCTTAGCATATTCCTTGTAAAGCTGATAGTAATTAATAGTGGTCCAGAAAATGGGTGTTGACACAGAAACCAGTCTGGTAAGTCATATACCGTCTGTAGTAATAGATGTATGCCCTTGGTAAGGCATATTATGCAATCACCCGTGAAACCATCACACAGGGTACTCAATAAACCATTGAACACGCTATACCAAGGTCTGTTACTTATGCTATGGACACATAGAAACCAGTCCGGTAACCCATGTACCGTCTGCAGTAACAGATGACTGGCAGTGGTAAGGTAAGTATCGGTTAAACTGCACACATAATCACACCTCATGCTTGTAGGTTCTGTATTTGATGTCTCTGATTGGTCCAGAAAATGGGTGTTGCCTCATAAACCTGTCTGGTTGCCTTATACGATCTAGTTCTGAATATCTAGCTCCAAATGTAACGTGTTTGGTCGCTTTTTAGGCTCTTAATATAGAGGGTTTGGTCGCTTTATACAATCTAGGTCGTGACCTTATACATGCTCACTACCATCGTGAGTGTAATCTGTATGAAAATCAAGGCTATGTATCATGTATTGTACATTTAAATCATATCTTGTGTATGTATAAAAGTATGTGAATCCAACCTTTTATCTTTTTACATATTATCAAATTAAAAAATACAAAGAATCAAGTGAAAGAAAAGAGTGGCATTAACGTTGAGCAAAAAAAAGGAAAAAAAAAACAAAAAACAAAAACGAACGTATCCATGCCACAAAAATTACAAAATCATACTTAATTGCCATAATATATCACCATAAGTGCGTAACTTAAACCCTTTTCCCAGGGACTATGGAGGATCATATCATCACCATAAGTATAGTTATCGGACTTTTGAACTATGGTGAAAAATGGCTATCTCAAAATTTTGATCAGACGGCTTTGATAGAGGTGGTTCAGGGGGAGTGGAGGGGGGCTAGAAGCTCCCAATTTTTTCGGTTACTCAAAAAGGGCACTTGAAGTCCTAATTTCCATTAGAATGAGTCCTCTTCCGATCTTCTACGACTATCGGTTTGATATGATCACCCCTTAGGAAAACAAAAACAAACCAATAAACACGCATCCGTGATCCACAAAATACAAAATTCCACATTTTTATATATAGAAGCTTGAATACATTATAATAGAGTTGTCTGGTACGCTGAACTTTATTATGTAATTTTCGTTAAGTTCTTTTGACTTTTACGGGACGTCTCTCCCCTTTTTACAAATTAAGGCAAATTTTCTCTAGCTCGAATGTGTGGATGGGTAGCAGTAAACTTAATAATCTTATTAGGTATAACTTAATAAACTTTAAACCTAATTTGGAATAAGAATAACAAGCTGATTATTTTGGTGCATCTAGTGGTATCAAAATTCCGTTTTTAGAGCTTTGGTTACTATTGAGCCGAGTCGCTCCTTAATACAGTTCATTACCAAGAACTATTTGATTAATTAAAATCTATGGTGATGCTAACACCCATCTGAACTTTCTGGTATGGGCAAAGAGAAAAAAACGGGTTGGCTACCCTATGCTTCCACGTTGAAAGGTGTGCTTCAATTTAATTGGTTTCTTTTTATGGCGTTAGTAGAGGGGCGATAAGTACTTTAACCGCAGCCCACCCCCTTCGAATCTCGATCCGAACACTTTTTTTTAACTTTTTGGGATGTAGGTGTTACACCATTCCCTGGGAGCCAGCAGGTGTTTACATTCTGATGCTATGTAATATGGATGACGGAATCTTGCTTCAGCATTAGAAAAGAGGAAAGTAAGAGATGTAGTTGTTACAGAATGTTTATATTCGGTTGCTATGTAATAGAGGATGACGCAATCGTGCGGGACTCAACATGTCTTACATCACAGGGGGTGTTTAGTAATCGTAATTGGAACTCATTTGTGACTTAGTGGATTTATCGGAAATTACTTATTGGTGGCGCACATCTTACGTAATGACAGCGCACATGTTACATAATGACAGCAACAGACAGAGTAATTTTATTGAGACATTTCAAGACATTTCTTAAGACATTTTTCGTCGATACTTTCAATACATACTTTCAGGCGTTTTTTCCAAGGCGTTTTTTTCAAGGCATTTTCTCCTTATGTTTTGGAATGTTTTTGGATGATACATTCCCACGTGAGCCGTTTCTTCAAACTCTATGAGAGAATCCCCTGCCTTTACATTAGGAGTACACATACGCGGGATGTTATATAATACTCTTTTTCTTTCAGTGCATTTTTTCTCGAAAGATAATTATATTCTAATGATTTTTGTCCTCGTTTGGACTCGAAAGATCAATTTCCATCCAATAGAAAAACGTGCCCAGACGCCAGGACCAGCAGGCTATTTCCAGTATTCTGTTCTGGCTAATAATTTATAAGAATAGCCTATTGCAAGCAAGGAGAATTCCCATGCCTCGCTTGCTAGAATGACGATTTTGTGCTTCCTACACCTGCGATAATTGAGGTAAAGAGAGGAAATCTATTTCTAGAAATTATTGTTTCCAAGGCAAATGTGTAATTAGAAAAATTCTGAAAATTAGTTCTATGTATGCGAAGTAATCGTCAAACTATGTTTTTGCATTTTTTAGAAGCGTTATAATTATTTTAAGTTACTGCTTGCAAGGCAAATGTGTAATTAGAGAAATTCTGAAAATACATCGTTTTTGAGATAAGACTATGCAAATGGAAAAACAGAACCTGAAAAAACCTGACATAGGATAAAATATAAACAAAATATGCATAAATTAAACAAAGGTATGACTCCTAGCAGGCAATTCAAGAGGAGGGGGTGCTATCAAAGGTAAATTTTTTGGCACTATTGAGGTATTTCCGAGACTTTTTAAGGAAATACAGCGTTTTTGAGACAGGACTAGGCAAACGGAAAAAAAACATGAAAAAGCTTATAAAAGGATGAAATATAAACAAAAACATGCGTAAATTAAACAAAGGTATAGCTCCTAGCAGGAAATTCCAGAGGACGGGGGTATTATCAGGGGTAGATTTGTAGGCACTATTGAGGTATTTACGAGGGCCCTTAACGCAAATAGAGCGTTTTTGAGACAAGACTATGCAAACGTAGAATAAAAACATGAAAAAACGAAAATACATTCTATGTATGCGAAGTAATCGGCAAACTGTGTATTTGCATTCTTTTTATTTCTTTTACATGCGTTAGTTATTTCAAGTTACTGCTTGCAAGGGGAATGTGTAAATAGAGAAATTCTGAAAATACAGCGTTTTTAGGACAAGACTATACAAACGGGAAAAACAAAACGTGAAAAAACCTGACATAGGATAAAATATAAATAAAAAACATGCGTTCATTAAAGAGAGATGGGGGTCCTAGCAGACAATATTAGGGGGGTGATATTAGAGCAAAATTTTTAGGTTCTATTGAGGTATTTCGGAGAGTCTTTAACGAAATGCAGCGTTTTTGAGACAGGCCTATGCAAATGAAAAAAAACATAAGATGAAAAGGCTTATAAAAGGATAAAAAATAAACAAAAACATGCGTAAATTAAAGAAAGATGGACGGTCCTAGCCGGCAATCCCAGAGAAAGCGGAGGATGTTATCAGAGGTAAATTTTTAGGCACTATTGAGGTATTTTCGAGATCCCTTAGCGAAAATACAGCGTTTTTGAGACAAGACTATGCAAACGTAAAATCTAAACATAAAAAACGAAAATAAATTTTTTGTATGCGAAAGAATCGTTTAACTATGTGTTTGCATTCTTTTTATTTTTTAAAGCGTTTAAATTATTTTAAGTTACTGGTTGCAAGGTAAATGTGTAATTAGAGAAATTCTGAAAATAAATTGATTTACGACAATACTATGCAAATGGGAAAAACAAAACGTGAAAAAATCAAATGGAAATAACAGAACATGAAAACGATTATAAAAGGATGAAATATAAACAAAATATGCGAAAATTAAAGGAAGATGGGGGGAGGCTTAGCAGGCAATTCCATAGGAGAGGGGAAAGGTTGTTATCAGAGGTAAACTTCTAGGCGCTACTGGGGTATTTCCGAGAGCCTTTGACGAAATATAGCGTTTTTGAGACAGGACTATGCAAATGGAAAAAAAACGTGAAAACGCTTATAAAAGGATGGAATATTAAAACAACATGCATGAATTAAAGAAAAATATGGCTCCTAGCAGACAATTCCTGAAGATAGGGGGTTGTTATCAGAGGTAAATTTTAGGCACTATTGAGATATTTTCGAGAGACCTTAATGAAAATACAGCGGTTTTCAAGAAATGTCTACACAAACGTAAAATCAAAACATGAAAAAACTAAAATAAGTTCTCTGTATGCGAAGTAGTCTTCAAACTATGTATTCGCATTCTTTTTATTTTTTTTGAATTGTTATAATTATTTTACGTTACTGCTTGCAAGGCAAATATTTAATTATAGGAATTCTGAAAATACAACGTTTATAAGACAAGACTATGCAAATGGTGAAAACAAAACGTTAAAAAAAACCTGACTTAGGATAAAATATAAACAAAAACACGAGTGAATTAAAGAAAAGTAAGGCTCCTAAAAAGTAATTCCAACGGAACCCAAACATCCAATTCAAATGGGCCCCTAGTGAGCAATTCCAACGGGGGGAGGCTCCTAACCATCAGAGGACCCTAACAAGCAATTCAACTGGGACCCAAGAATCCAATTGAACTTGGTTCTCCTAGCGAGCAATTCCAACGGAGGGCCTTAACTTAACCATCGGAGGACCCTAGCAAGGAATTCATGGAACTTAGTTGCATGCCGATTTGTGATCGTGATACTTGTTACCTGTTGATTTTTCTCTTCTTGAAACTGATTTTCTTCAAGGAACTTATTGCGTTCTGATTTTTTGTTCATGAAACATGTTACATGTTGATTTTTCTCTTCATGAAACCTATACCTTGATTTCTATTCCACATGAAATTGCTTGTGTTAAAAGAACTTGTTGCGTGCTGATTTTTGTTCACGAAACTTGTTAAAAGTTTTTTTCCTCTTCCTGAAACACGTACATTTATTTTTCTCCTTGCGAAAACTGGATTTGTTCATGGAACATACGTATTACGTGCTGATTTTTGTTCGTGGAACTTTTTGCATGCTGATTTCGTCCGTAGAACTTGTTAAGTGCTGACTTTTGTTCGTGGAACCTGTTGCATGCTGATGTTAGTCCGTGAAACCTGTTGCATATTGATTTTTTCTCTTCTTGAAATTTGTACAATTATTTTTCTCCCTATGAAATTAATTTTATTAATGGAACTTAATGCGTGCTAATTTTTGTTTATGGAACTTAATGCGTGCTGATTTTTTTGTTCGTGAAACTTGTTGCATGTTGTTTTTTACTCTTTGTGAAACTCGAACATTGATTTTTCTCCTCATGAAACTGATTTCGTTCACAGAACTGTTCACAGAACTATTTTTCTCCCTATGAAATTAATTTTATTAATGGAACTTAATGCGTGCTAATTTTTGTTTATGGAACTTAATGCGTGCTGATTTTTTTGTCCATGAAACTTGTTGCATATTGATTTTTCTCTTCGTGAAACTTGTACGTTGATTTTTCTCCTCATGAAACTGATTTCGTTCATGGAACTTGTTGCGTGATTTTTTTTGTTCGTGGAACGTGTTGATTGCTGTTTTTTGTTCGTGAAACCTGTTAAATGGTGATTTTTTCTTTGTGAAACTTGTACATTGATTTTTCTCCTCGTGAAATGATTTTCTTCATGGATTTTGTTGCCTGCTGTTTTTTTTTCCGTGGAAATTGTTGCACACTTATTTTTTGTTCGTGAAGCTTGTTGCATGTTGTTTTTTTCTGCTTGAAACATGTATATTGATTTTTATTCTCGTTGCGAAAATGATTTTATTGATGGAACTTATTGCATGCTTATATTTTGTTTCGCGGAACTTGTTGCATGTTGATTTTTCTCTTCAATAAAATTGTACATTGATTTTTCTCCTCGTGAAAATGCTTTTATTCAAAGAACTTGTTGCGTGTGTATTTTTTGTTCGTGGAACTTTTTGCATGTTTGTTTTTGTCCGTGGAACTTGTTGTATGCTGATTTTTCGCTTCGTGATACTTGTACATTGATTTATCTTATCATAAGACTTATTTTGTTCGTGCAAATTGTCACGTGCTAATTTTTATTCGTAGAACTTGTGTGCTGAGTTTTGTTCTTGAAACTTAATATATCATGATAGGCTAGTAGGTGAACCTAACCTACATAGGCTAGGTTAGAGTAAGGTAGGTTAGATGAAGCGTCACCTAACCTAACTTAACCTAACCTAGCCTGTGTAGGCTAGGTTAACCTAACTTACATAGGCTAGGTTGGATTAATGTAGGTTAGATGAAACTTCACCTAACCTAACTTAACCTTCCCTAGCCTGTTTAGGTTAAGTTAACCCACTAGCATATCATGATAAATTAAGTTTCACGAACAAAATCAGTACGCAACAACTTACATGAAGAAAATCAGTTTCGTGAGGAGAAAAATTAATGCATAAGGCTCACACATGCAACAAGTCTCGCGACCAAAAAGAAGCATGCTACAAGTTCCAAGAACAAAAATCCGCATGTAACAAGTTTCACTTACAAAAATCATCGTACAGAAAGTTTCAGAAACAAAAATCAGCACACAAAAAGTCCCATAATCGAAATCAGATTCACGAGGGAAAAATCAATGTACAAGTTTCATGAAGAGAAAAATAAACATACAACAAGTTTCATGAACAAAAATCAGCACGCACTATGTTCAATCAACAAAAATCAGCACGCTATAAGTTCCATGAACAAAATCAATGTACAAGCTTAATGAAGAGACAAAACAAAATGCAACAAGTTTTATGAACAAAAAATCAGCACGCAACATGTTTCATGAACAAAGTCAGTTTCACGGGGAGAAAAATTAATGAACAAGTTTTGCGAAGAGAAAAACCCACATGCATGAAATTTCAAGAACAAAAGTCAGCACGCAACAAGTTCCACGAATAAACATCAGCATTTGACAAGTTGCACGAGGAAAATAAGTTTCACGATGAGATAAATAAATGTAGAAGTTTCAGGAAGAAAAATCAATTTGCAACAAGTTTCACAGACAAAAATCACCATGCAACAAGTTCCACGAAAAAAAAGTCAGCACATAACAAGTTCCACAAACAAGAATAAGCACACAACAAGCTCCGTGAACAAAATCAGTTTTAGGAGGAGAAAAAATCAATGTACATGCTGCACGAAAAGAAAAATCAGCATGCAAAAAGTTTCACGAGCAAAAATAAGCCTACAACAAGTTCCACGAACAAAAAATCAGCACGCAACAAGTTCCTTGAATAAAATCAGTCTCACGAGGAGAAAAATCAATGTACAATTTTCACGCAGAGAAAAGTCAACATGCAACAAGTTCCGCGAAATAAAACATAAGCATGCAATGAGTTCCATGAATAAAATCAGTTTTGCGACGAGAATAAAAAATTAATGTACATATTTTACGAAGAGAGAAAAATCTTACTTCGTTTTGTCACGAGGGGAAAAATCAATGTAGAAGTTTCTTAAGGATAAAAGTCAACATGTAACAAGTTTCACAAAAAAAAATCAGCACTCAAAAAATGCCACGAACAAGAAACAGCAAGCAACAAGTTCCGTGAACGAAATCAGTTTCATGAAGAGAAAAATCAATGTACAAGTTTCACGAAGAGTAAAAAACAACATTCAACAGGTTTCACGAACAAAAATCAGCCCTCAATACCTTCCATAACAAAAATCAGCACGCATCAAATTCCATTAACAAAATTAGTTTCATGAGGAGAAAAATTCTTGTACAAGTTTCACAAAGAGAAAAAATCAACATGCAACAAGTTTCACGGACAAACATCAGCACGCAACAAGTTCCATGAACAAAAATCAGCACCAGGAACAAAAAAAAATCAGAAAACAAAAAGTTCCTTGAAGAAAATCAGTTTCACGAGGAGAAAAATCAATATAGAAGTTTCACGAAGAGAATAAACAACATGTAACAAGTTTCACGATCAAAAATTGGCATGCAATAAGTTCCACAAACAAAAATCAGCACGCAGCAAGTTTCTTGAACAATGCTTGGGCCTCCGGTTGAATTTTTTTCTAGAGTCCTCCAATGGTTAGGTTAGGGCCCTCCGTTGAAATTGCTTGCTAGTGGATCCCAGTTGAATTTGAGGCTTGAGTCGCGGTTGAATCGCTTGTTAGGGTCCTCAAATTGTTAGGTTAGGAGCCCCTGCCCGTTGGAATTGCTCGTTAGGGGCCCGGTTGAATTGGATGCTTGGGCCCTGGTTGAATTGGTTGCTAGGGTTCTCCTGTGGTTAGGTTAGGGGGGTCCCGTTGGAATTCCTTGATAAGAGCCAAACCTTTCTTTAATTTACGCATGTTTTTTTTATATTTTATCCTATATCTTTTTTTACACGTTTTGCTTTTCCCATTTGCATATTCTTATCGGTATTTTCAGAATGTCTCTAATTACACATTTGCCTTGCAAGCAGTACGTTAAAATAATTATAACGCTTCTAAAAAAATAAAAAGAATGCGAATACATAGTTTGACAATTACTTCGCATGCATGGAACTTATTTTCGTGTTTTAATGTTTTGATTTTACGTTTGCATAGTCTTGTCTCAAAAACACTGTATTTTCGTTAAAGGCTCTCGGAAATACCTCAATAGTACCTAAAAATTTACCTCCGATAACACCCCCGTCCTCTGGAATTTCCTGCTAGGAGCTATACCTTTGTTTAATTTACGCATGTTTTTGTTTATATTTCATCCTTTTATAAGCTTTTTCATGTTTTTTTTCCATTTGCCTAGTCCTGTCTCAAAAACGCTGTATTTCCTTAAAAAGTCTCGGAAATACCTCAATAGTGCCAAAAAATTTACCTTTGATAGCACCCCCTCCTCTGGAATTGCCTGCTAGGGCCCCCATATCTTTCTTTAATTTTAATCTTTTTGTAAGCCTTTTCATCTTTGTTTTTTTTCCATTGGCATAGTCCTGTCTTAAAAACACTGTATTTCGTTAAATGCTCTCGGAAATACCTCAATAAGACGTAAAAATTTATCTCTAATATCAACCCCTCCTGGAAGTGTCTACTAGGACCACCATCATTCTTTAATTTACGCATGGTTTTTGCTTATATCTTATCCTATGTCAGGTTTTTTTACGTTTTGTTTTTCCCATTTGCATAGTCTTGTCTAAAAACGCTGTATTTTCAGAATTTCTATAATTACACATTTGCCTTGCAAGCAGTAACTTAAAATAATTATAACGCGTCTAAAAAAATTAGAAACAATGCGAATACAAAGTTTGACGATTACTTCGTATACATAGAACTTATATTCGTATTTTCATGTTTGGATTTTATGTTTTTATAGTTTTGTCTTAAAAAACGATGTATTTTCGTTAAGGGCTCTCAGAAATACCTCAATAGTGCCTAAAATTTACCTCTGATAACACCCCCCACCCTCCTCTAGAATTGCCTGCTAGAAGCCATACCTTTCTTTAATTTAGGCATGTTTTTTTGTTTAAATTTTATCCTATATATTTTATTTTATATTTTATCCTATATTTATCCAGGTTTTTTCACGTTTTTTTTCCATTAGTCTTGTCTTAAAATCGATGTATCTTCAGGATTTCTCTAATTACACATTTGCCTTGTAAGCCGTAACGTAAAATAGTTATAACGCTTCTACAAAAATAAAGATAATGCAAATACATAGTTTGACAATTACTTCGCATACTTAGAACTTATTCTTAGAATTTTCCCAATTACACATTTGCCTTGGAAAAAATAATTTCTAGAAATAGATTTTCACATTTGTACCTCAATCATCACAGGTAAAGGAAATACATAATCTTCATTCTAGTAATCGAAGAATGGGAATTCTCCTTGCGTGCAATAGGCTATTGCCTGCTATGGCCCCCATCTTTCTTTAATTTACTCATATTTTTGTTTATATTTTATCCTTTTATAAGTCTTTTCATCTTGTGTTTTCCCATTTGCATAGTCCTATCGCAAAAACGCTGATATAGAATGTATTAGCCAGAACAGAATATTGGAAATAGCCTGCTTGTCCTGGCGTCTGGGGGCGTTGTTCTAATGGATAGAAATAGATATTTTGAGTCCTAGCGAGGACAAAAATCCTTAGAATATATTGACCCTTTAAGAAAAAATGCACTGAGAGAAAAAAAAATTATGCAACATCCCGCGTTTGTGTCCTCCTCAATTAAAAGCAGCGAATTCCCCAATGAGTCTGAAGAAATGGTTCGCGTAGGAGTTCAGCATCAATAAACATTCCACCTTACATAAGAATTAAAAAAAGGTCTTGAAAGAAAAAAAAAAGCCTTGAAAAAAAACGCATTGAAAGAAAAAACGCCTTGAACGTCTCGACAAAATAGGTCTTAAGAAACGTCTTGAAATGTCTTAATAAAATTCTTTTCTCTGGTACTGTCATTATATAACATGTGCACTGTTATTACGTAAGATGTGCGCTGCCATTAAGTTATTTCCGATAAATCCTTTAAGTCTCACATGAGTTCCAACTCTAATTACGAAACACGCCCTATGATGTAACACTTATTGAGTCACGCACGATTGCGTCATCCTCTATTGCATAGCAACCCAATGTAAACATTCCCTAACACCTACATCTCTTACTTTCCTCATTTCTAATACTGAAGCAAGATTGCTTCATCCATATTACATAGCAACCAAATGTAAACACCTGCTGGCTCCTATGGATTGGCGTATCACCTACATCTTGAAGAAGTTTTAAAAAAAAGTGTCTGGATCAGGATTCAAAGGGAGTGGGCTGTGGTAAAAGTTATTATGGCCCCACTACTGGCGTATTTTCGTTAGGCAATCTAATTATTGCTTGTTTCTGTGGAGAATAAAGGCCATTTCTATTATTTGAAAAGCCATACTATTTAAAGGCACCATTTAAAGACCATTTTAAAAGCCCTTTTTTATTTCCCATGTCGGATATTATCTTGAACCAGTAAAAGAACACAAAATCTTATGGGGAACAAATAAATGTTCAAAAGGGAATAATTTTATTTATTATAGAGATTGCTAGGACACGTTCTGCGGATGAAAGATGACAGATTGCCAAAGATTTTCCTTTTCGGCCAACTGTCTGGGGCTAAACGGAAAGCAGGTCGTCCTCGGTTAGGGTGGAAGGATGTCATAAAGAAAGATTTATAGGAAATGGGAACTTCCTGGGAGGATGTAAAGAGGGTGGCTTTGAATAGATTGGGATGGATGAGCGCACGTAGCTGTGTTGACCTCAGCCGGCTTGGTACTGTGGTGAGTTGTTAGTAGTAGTATTAGAGAGTGAAAACTGATACAAAAGTCTAGATATTTTGTATCTGACTTCACTGTCTAATAAATGTGCTTATCCCCATTTGAAAGTTTATTTATTTGTCATAAAAAGGCAGTGTGGTCTTGGGAAAAAAATACCTAATTTAAGGTATTAAGTCGAAAATAGGTCTTATGGAATTTTTTTGTTTGAATCACTAAGGCATGGGTCGACAACCCGCGGCCCGTGAGGCGTCTTGGTGTGGCTCGCAAGATCCTTGCCAAACCGCACCTGACGGACCACATTGCACACCATACCATACATAGCGGGGTGAAAGGGGGCGCTATCTAGCATTCTCGAAAAAATCCGTAAGCACCATCTAGCATAGTTAGTTTGATGATCAACCACCCAGAGTAATTATATTTGTATGTTACAATATTTTTTTGAGTAAACCTACCTCAAAGTTTTGGAAATACCCCCCCCCCCAAAAAAAAAAGTTACCTGGTCATGTTATGTTGCCATCTTGTGGCAAAATATTCGGAAGAAAAAAAAATAAAGCTGGATTTTGTAGATGGGTGTCATCTGGTATATGGTAGAACAGGAAAAAATTCTACACACTGGGACATATCCTAGTATATACCAGATGACAACCATCTACAAAATCGAGGGTAATTTTTTTCTTCTAAGGGTAATTTTCATCAAAAGGGCTTAATTACATCCAGGTTGTCCAGGTACATCCAGGTGTCAATGGAGCATAGATACGAAGTCTCAGGAACAGAATAAGGTATTAAGTTTCAACTTTCAGGGAAACTAGAGGGGGAGTAAAGCTAAATAAAAAGTACAATACATCCAGGTTGTGAAAAGGGTGTATGTGCAGTATCTCAGGAAAAAAAGGGGGTACGCTGGAATTTTTAGGGCATATTATTGGGGATGTTAAACTAAATCAAAACGCACTATGTCCATCCAATTTTGTCATAATTACAACCCTTTAGGAACAGATAAAGATATTAAATTGAAACTTTATGATCTGTTGAAGGGGATTTATAACTAAATATGGATGTTAAAATGGCCTATGTGCAATATATTTGTAATGGCTAAAGGCAATAAGGTGAAATTATTAGGGGAGATTGCAGTGCATATTGAACAAAATGAAAATACACTTAATGCATGAAGGTTGTCAAAAGGGCATATGAACAATATCTGAGGGACAGCTGAAAGCAATAAATTGAGCCTTTGAGGCCTACTACAACTACTACTTATGCAATTAGTACTACTGCTATTATGACTTTTTCAAGTTGTGACTGCTTTTATCTATTTGAATTTGTGACTACTTGCAACTGCAAATACTTCTGACTGTGACTGGTTGCGACTGAAAATCCAACTACTTGTAACTTCAATTGCCACTGCATGTCACTTTGACTGCATCAACTACTTTGCTATAGCGAACAACAGGACAAGACGGATTTTTAATGAAGCATTGACATTTTTAATGAAGCATTTTTTTATTGAAGTTAAAGAAAAACTTTGTGTTTAATCTGTCAAAATAGCATTTCCGTAGTAAAGGAATAAAACTTGAAATGTCATTATGATACTGAGCACAGAACTAAATTTGACTGTCTTGAATGTGAATCTCGAAAAAATAATATCATCAACCTGAAATCATCACTCAAAAATCAGCAGCTTTTGTCTGTGTTGTGGCAGACAAAAGCAAATCAGCTGTACGTGCCAGCTACAATGTGAAAGAAATAATAGCAACGCATGGTCACCCATTTACCAACAGTGAACTTGTCAAAGAGTGTCTTAGCTTATTGCGGAGGAAGTATGCCCGAAACAGAAAAATATGTGAAAATATTAATCTCTCTGCTAGAAACTGCACCCGCTGCACCGAAGAATTGGACGCTAGCTTTTGTGAACAAATTAAGGATAAAGCGATTCTTTAACGTACTTCTCTCTTATAATGGACGAAAGTACGGACGTATGGGATTCGGCACAATTCTTTATATTTGTATGAGGGATTGATGAAAACTTTCATGTATATGAGGAGTTATTTAAAATACGTGGTCTGAATGGAACTACAAAGTGGGATGATTTGTTTGACCACATGGAACAAGCTCTATGTTCTTGTGGCTTGAGCTGGGATAAATTAATCAGCCCACCACAGACGGCAGAAAAAAAAATATAAGCGGTCATAATAAAGGTGTTGTTGGAAGAGTCATCAGCAAACTTCTAGAGTCTGGATCTGAACTTCCATATACATTTCACTGTATTGTCCATCAAGAAGCATTGTGCTGCAAGGTTTTGTCGTGGAGAGAAATAATGGATACCGTTATACCTGCGTTTAATCTTATAAGAAACAATGGGCTTACTCACCGCCAGCTTAAAAAGTTTTCTGAAGATGTGGAAGCTGAACATGATGACGTGATGTATAACTGTGAAGTAAGCTGGCCAAGCCGAAGGTCAGTACTTCAACGATTTTTATATTTAAAGAAATAAATTTGTAACTTCATGGAGATGAAAGGGAAGGTAATACCCGAGCTTTACAACAACCAGTGGGTTTTAGATCTTGGGTGTTAACTGATTTGATTACAGAACTGAATCTACTCGATACCCGCTTAAAAGCAAAAACTAAATTTAAATGCTGGATGTATTCAGATGTTAAGGCATTTGAAATAAAACTAACATTATTTATCAAGCATATGGTCATTTATCAACATTATTTATCAAGCTCGATCATTTTCCAAATTGCAAACTAACAGTAAAAGAAGCTGATTTTTTGGCAAAATTTTTTTGGCAAAATTCTTATATGAAAAGTGCATTAATAAAACTTCAATCTGATTTTGAAAAGTGGTTTGCTGGTTTCAAAAAAATATGACGTAAGGCTTTCGAAAATCCTTTCAATCAATCAATCAACCTTTTATTTTTAAATAAGTGAACAAACGAAACAACTAACAAGAACATTTCGACTCAAAGCAATGCTAGTGCGAATCACACCTGATATTGTTAAATATATATCACACTATGAAATGAAAAGAGGAGAGCTGATAACACAAAAGATGGATAAAGAATTAGAAAGAAAAGAATTAAGAAGAGGTGGAGTCAAAGAAGGAGAGTGAGAGGATAGATACAAAAGAAAAATTAAGACATTAACTCATGCGTTGTCAAATACTGTTTAAGAGAGGTATCGTTTTTGGAGTGTGCCAAATGATTTTACGGATTTAATAGATTCGTTAATTGAGTTCCATACAGAAATACTTCTATAAACTGGATAATGTTGAGACCTTGTAAGCCTTCTTCTCGTTAGCACAAAATTATACTGGTTGCAGCGGAGAGCTCTTCTTCGATGGATTGTGCTACAAAGTTCGAAGTACCCGGAAAGACCTTGAGGAATTCTATTCGATATTGCCGAGTGTGCTAAACGCAGATTTTTAACGTTGATTATCTCTGTTATATCTATTGTTCCAGTGTCTCTGTATAGGTCTGTTGAGGGGTATAGCCTGGGGAGGCAATATTTGGCCTTGACTGCACAGTTTTGATCTCTTTAATGATTTTAGATGAGATTTGAATGTATTGCCCCAGACAGAACAGCAGTAGTTCAAATAGGGGAAGACAAAAGCATTATAAAGCATTTCCATCTTGTCAGCACTTAGAAGCAGGCTAGCTCTATGTAACATTGATGTTTGCCTTGAGACTGTTGAAGACAGCTTGGATATGTGATGTTTGAACGAAAGAGAGGAATCTACAAATACGCCGAGGTTTGTGTCTTTTGCAGTGGATGTCAATAATGTATCAAGTGAATTGCAAATCAACACGATAGATTTGCAAAGTGATACCACACTTAAAATAGCTTTTAAGGGAAAAAGAGCTTGGTAAATTTCTATGGAAGTTTGCCCTTTGAAAACTACAAGCATTTGAAAAGCTTTGCTCAGCAAATAATTATTATGTTTGGTAGTACGTATATTTGCCATAAAACTTTACATTAAGCGTTTAAAGCTTAATATACATTAAGCGTTTATTTTAAACCTAAAATATTTTACCTACAATACTACATTAAAATGTAATGACATGTGACCTAATTGCGGCCCACGTAATAATCCCAAGTAAAATGTTGGCCCTTTTGCAACCAAAGGTTGCCGACCCATTCAATAAGGGATTAAAACGTAAATTTTTTATTTACACATTTTGTACCGGCAAAATATCTTCTCTGGTGCAATAATCAATCCATTTCTTGAAACTGAGAGAAAAAACGATACATTTTTCTTTGTAAAAATTGGATTCAGCAGCATACAATCATCCTACATCCCTTACATCTAGGTACGTACGTAGAATTGTTTTTCGAGAGGGGGTCCAGTAATTAAAAACAAGTGGCTTTTAACTGTCTGAATAAGAACTGAAGAAAAATTCAGGGAAATCTAGGATTTAGGGAGGGACGGCTAAGCCTCCCTGCCTGCGTATGTACCTGCTTACTCGTCAATCACCTTTTAAGTGGGCCAATTACGGTATCAAAATTCCCCCAAAAAAACTCTAAAGAAACAAAAATGAATTATTTCTTGATAAAAAAAAAAAAATCAGTTGTGTTTGCACATTGCCGTTTTTAGTTTGGTAAAAGATCAACCGTTTTCTTTTCTTAGGTGGACCAGCTAACCCAAGGTTGGATACCCCTTCAGCAAACAAATATCGGTACGTAGAAAACAAGAAAAGTTTCACACCTTTTAGTATTTCAGAAAGGAAGGCCATCAGAGGACCAGGCGAATGACCTTCTATGTTTCTTCTAAGTTTAATTCTAATGATTCTTCTAAGTTTTCAAAAGATATTAGTTAAGCGCTAAAAAACTGGCCACTAAGTATCAAATGAAACAATTCCAAGCCTGGGTAACCAATTCGGTCCATTTTAAATGTAGGCTACTTGCTGAGTTTCTACATTTTGGCTAGATCAAACAGTTCGTGGTAATGAACTGAAAGTAAGGAGCAACGCGGCTCAATAATAACCAAACCCAAAAAACGGCAACCAAATAGACATCTCGAAAGATCTGGCTTCTTATGCAGATTCCAAATATATAAGTTTAATTAAGTTTATTGTTACCCATCAAAGGCAACGAGCCTGATACAATTTGCCTGATTTTTGAAAAAGGGGGAAACCTCCCTAAAAGTAAAAAAAAAAATCTTAATGAAAGTCAAACCACTAGATTCAGCATATCAGAGACCCCTAATCATGAGGTTTCAAGCTCCTATCTGCAAAAATGTTGAATTTTGTATTTTTTGCAATTAGAAACATCACAGATACGTGTTTATTTTGTTTTTTTTCCCCAGGGGTGATCGTATCAATGTGGTCCAAGAATATCAGTAGAGGGCCTATTTTAATGGAAATTAAAACCTCTAGTGAACATTTTAAGAGACCAAAAAGATTGGAGGGCAACTAGGCAACTAAATTTTGAAATGCCCATTTTGTTCAGGGTAGTTGAAAGGCCCAATAACTATGCCATGATCCGATCTGACATGACATGATCCCCAAAGCCCCTGGGGAAATGTCTTTAAGTTATTAAGGTTTTCCCATTGTTTAAGTATAGTATTTTTCATTGGGAAGTATGTGATTGCACACATTTTTCGGTTAGGGGGACGAATTTTCTGCTGGGGGGATTTCCACGGGGAGAATTTTTGATGGGGGGGGGGGGATTTCCGGTGGATCAACTTTTCAGGAGAAATTTTAAGCTGCGGGAATTTCACAGAATCCCTATACGAAATTCTTTTTATGTCTTTCTTTCTCTTTGCCGACTCAATTTTATGCGTGGATATGTTAAGGGTCATTGTCCGGGGTAAATTTTCACCAGAATTGAAGTGTCTAGAGGATATTTCTGTGGGAAGGGGGAATTTTTTAGAGTTGGAGCCGGATTTCCTGGATTAGAAATTGAATTAAAAAAACAAGTTTTTACAATTGACAGTAAGGAGCAACGTTAAAGCTTAAAACGAACAGAAATTATTACGTATATAAAGGGGATTGCCTCTCGTCAACACCTCGCTCTTCACGTTAAAGTTTGAATTTTGTCCTAATTCCTTAAGAACGAACCCTGAAACACAAGGGTTGTTTAATTAGAACAATTAGCAGCTTTCTAAAAGTACCTAAAAAAAACTTTAACTTGTCATGATTCATTGCTCAACCGGTTAAGACCGTATTGCTTGCTATCGCCCACTCTATGAATCACGTAATGAAATGAATGACGATGGATTATTGCTAAATTATCTGCATGCTGTGATATAATGAAAACTTTGTACAATCTGATAAAAGACAATCTGAAAATACAAGCCTTTCCCTAAATAAAACTCAACAACGGAAATGATTAGCTGTTATTCCTCCAAAGTGATATACTTTATTGTTCAAGTATTTGGCTCTCTACTTTTTCTTCTACCCTAAAACCAATAAGAGTTCTACAAAATCATGCAGTAAGAATTTTAGCCGGTATATCTCCACGTATGTCTGTTAGAGAAATTTACCCAACTTTAAAAATTTTGCCGGCTGCAGGCCTTCGTGAGTTCTATGTATTGTGGTTTATTTTTGGACTGCAGCAGGATGTTCAGCCTCGTTGTTTTGGTGATTTATTGTCCATTAGGTCTACTGTTCATTCTCATGATACAAGGGGTAGCGTGGACTTCTGTGTACCTAGAGGTATATCTTCCCGTTCATGTTTTTCTGTTTTTTATAGAGGTACGCGGAAATGGAATAGTTTGAATAGTGATATTAAGACTATTGGTGACCCCAATATTTTTAGAAAAATCATTAAGGAACTTCTTTTTGCTGAATATGAGTTTTGACTGATTAATTGATTTATTTATTGTGGGGGTTTTGTTGATATGATGTTCCCAGAGGAAGTATAATATATGATATTATTTTGTATTTGTTGTTTAGTGTGATGGTATTAGTGGTGTCGGTGGCCAAGTATTCTTTGTTTTAAGGATTTTGTTTTCTCTACCTCCCCCACGGACAAGCTTTGCTTTTTAGGGGAGGCAGCAATAATTTTTTGTTGATATGTTTTTTTTTTCAATAAATCCTTCTTCTTCTTCTTGAAGAGCGAGGTGTTGAGGAAAGGGCAACCACCCTCATATACGTAATAATTTCCGTTCGTTTTAAGTTTTAATGTTGCTCCTTACTTTCTGTTGAAAAATTATTTCTTATAACATATATAAACGAAGCCTCAACAGGTTAATCCTCAAACCGTGAAAAAAATACTAAGATTTTAAGCAACTAAAGAATACTATTCATTAGCTCAAACAGTTGCAAGCCATGGTGTTCAATTTTGCCCTTTTTGAATTGGGTCTCTCTCTCTACTGTTTCTAATATTATTAAGCTAAATTTCAAATATTAATGGCATTCCAACAGGTAAAAAAACGAACAACACAAAAAATATATACTAAAAAGGAAATAAAACAATTGCAATCCTTGCCACATATTTAACCCTCAAATTTGGGTAAAAACAGGAAATGCCCCAGCAGGCAAAACCAAGTTGCAAGGAATGAACAGTTTCAAATTTAAAAAAAAAATGTTAAAACGACCGTGAGAAATTGTTGATGATACTTCAGGTAAAGCAGCCCAAGAACTGCTTTATCAGGGGGTTAGGTGAATACCCCTCCTTTGCGTACATAACCGACCTACATCAAGATAAAGACGCCAAGACACTATTTGCAAAACTTATAAATGTAGTTTTATTTTCGTTAAAAAGAAATGTAGAAACAACAATCCATTCACCCCCATAATATTTGCACATTATTAACTTCTTTATTTCGTAACTGCGTAGCAACTCCTTGATCCAGTCAAGATGTTGAGAAGACATACAGAATTGCCACCATGAGGCTTGTATTCAACCGCACCAGTACCGACCTGTTCGTAGGTTGGGTATTTCCCCGCATATGGGACAAAAGGAAAAAATTTGTGTGAATTTTGATTTGGATCAAATCCTGAAAAACTTTCAGGGTAATAATTTGGGTAGCCATACACCCTTGCAAAGGCTGATTGATCAAGAACAAAGATAGGCTGAGCCCTGTAGCTCGGGGTTTGGTAGCTTGGGGTTTTATAGCTTGGAGTTTGATAATACTCAGGAATCACATAGACTGTTGGTTTTGTCTGAGCTGGTAAGGCTGATCGATAAAATGGATAGGGAATGAGGTTGGGGGTTTGTTGGTACTGTTGAGCAAATTGTTGGAACTGCTGCTGGCTTACTGGCTGAAACTGTTGCTTGGGTGCCGCTGGAATTCTACCCTCAGAAGATTCAGGTTTTCGCTGCTGGACCAATATTGCTTCAATTTTTTTAAGTTCATCCTCTGTTAGGGGTTCTTCTTTTAACAAACGTCCTTTTGAGTCGATCGTAATTATGCTGTATGTCCCTTCGTTGCCTAAAAAGAAAGAGCGCTATTAATAATTATGCAGGTTTGGGCTCTGTTGATCAAAAGGCATCATGATACATTTTCTTTTTAATGATATTTATTTGTAACGAACTTTTTCAAACCAAACAACTTGTATCAATTAGCTTGACGTATTTTCTTTTATATTATTTGGCTTTTAAGATATTTATAAGTTCTTATTTTCCTAAATGCTTTATATCTTCTTTACTCACTGCCATAACAATTTTTGTAATGAAGCTGAGCCACTGCCAGTTTTAGCACATTTTACGTTTATACTTAAACAATATTTCTTGTCAAAACAGCTGGTTGTTGATTATCATTAAAAAAAGGTACTGTTCTAATATCTGTACAACACGCAAGAGGTGAAGTTTGGTTTATGCTAATGAACTAAAACAAAATAGGATGAAAATATAATAGCTTATGAGCAAAATCAGGCAATATATTTGCACATTAGGGGGGTGGAGGTAAAGCTTAGCATATATTAAATACGTATCCTAACCTAACCTAAGCCCCCCCCCCTAAACCCTAAAAAACTAAAGTTTAAATATAAAAATAAGAAGTTTAAATATCCTAGAGTGAGAAACCCCTGAATACTTGTTTAAACAGCATCAGATAGCGTCAGATCTTTGCTTTTGTCGAGTGGATGCCTCTCGTGTTAAGGGTCACCAACTTTTTGGTCCATGAATATGTCCCCTGAGCATTCAAAAAATATGTCATTATTACCCGAAATTTGTCGGTATTTCGTCTAAAATATGTTTATAATGTGTCCATCTTGAAATCTAATAAGCTAGAGGTTATTTTTCTTATCACTTGGGATATTGACCAAAAGACGGTTCGGAAACCTCTTTCAAAGTGGCCAGTTAACGTCAAATATAATGAAAAAGAATCATTCAATACGAGCATAAAACTCATAAAAACGTGCAAACACTAAGAAATAACTTTTAGGAGCTTAAGGCTAATCTTCTAACAATAATTCCTCTTGAAAGGTATGGTCACCACGAGAGTCAGCATTCTCTCTTCCTTTGCTAGCTTTCTGTCAATAGGAGTATTTCTTGCGCATTTCAAAATGTATAATCCAGGATTCCAGCAACGTTCCAGAAAGCCAAATTATTTGCTTCACGTGCATTAAACAACTATTCGTTTGCATTAGAAGACCATTTCGTAATTTGTTCTTGATCATAGTTGCAGCGGTAGCTGCATCCTAGTAAAGAACTAACCACAGCCCATAGTGACCAAAAGTTAAAAATGCGTTTTCCAAAAAAATGCCAAGGGAACAAAATTGCCATCTGAGACTGACTCAGGAATTTGACTCAGGCGATTTACAAAAAAAGCCTGAAACCCCTCGAAAATGGTGTCAGATCAAAACGAAAGTTTTACCATTGGAATCAGCATGGCCGAAAACCTCATACAGGGAGACTGCAGTCCCCCACCTTGAACAACAAGGACAATCACTTTTTTGCATCAGTAGCACTGATCTGTCTCCTGTTGTTTTTTTTTTTTTTTTTTTTTTTTTTCAACAGACCTAGCGGGCTACCAAAACATTATAGAGAGATGCCTAATGACTCATTCAAAACCTATTTCTCATATCTGCATGCTTTTTATAAATTCTGCCATCTAAAAGTAGCATCTGGCGCTAAAATGGCACTTTTTGTTCCATTTCGCAAGGGGCGGCACTAGTAAGCTACTAAAACATCGTACACAGATCTTTTATAGCTCGTATAATAGAAATTGCTCCCATCTACGTCTTTCACATAAATTCCACCATCAGCAAGTTCCAAATGGCACTAAAAACAGCACATTTGGTGCCGTGTCTCAAGTGGAAAAGCTGGGGCTATTGTGCTAACAGAACTTATAAGAGTGATGTTTAATGGTTCATTTGAGAGCTATTGCTCATACATACGTGCTTTTTTATATCAATTTTATCAATCGTAAGTGCGATATAGCACTGAAAACAACAATGTTAGTTCCACTTCTTCAGTGGAAAAGCTCTGAAGTACAAAACAGGCACTATTGTAATAGTTATGTTCTGGAACCCTTAACTGGAGGTTTACAAGAACCCCTCACGTACACTCCCCCTCCCAGTCCCCTTAGTAAGTTTCATAATTCGTCTGCTCATCAGTGAGCCACTGAAACATTAGCAAGCTACTACACCATCGTAGATAGATGTTTAATGGCTCAATCAAAAGCTATTGCTTGTATTTACCACGTTTTTAAAAAGTTCTACCATCTATGAGATTTCACAGATTTTAATGTTAACTAGTTTCTGGGGAGACTTTGCAATTAACTCTTTGTTATGTTTGAAGCATTAGCTGCAACCTAGTAAAGAGCGAACCACAGCCCATAGTAACTAAAAGTTAAACATTTTTAATATGGTATATTTTCTTCTTTTTGCCCGGCCTAGTGGGTTACTAGAGTATCATAGGGAGATGCTAAAGAGCTCATTCAAAAGCTATTTCTCATATGTACGTGGTTTATATAAATTCCGCCTTGTGCAAGTGCCATTTGGTACGAAAAAAGGTACTTTTTTTGCCGTTTCTCAAGGGGTGGGGCTAACGGGCTACCAGAACATCTTATTAGATTTTTGATAGATCATATAAAAATTATTGCTCATATCTACGTTCTTCCTATAAATACCACCATCTGCAAGTTCCAAATAGCACTAAAAATGACACTTTTGGTGCTATGTCTAAAGTGGAAAAGCTGAGGCTAGTGGGCAACCAGAACTTTTAGAGTGATGATAAATGGCTCTTTTGAAAACTTTTGCTCATATCTAAGTACTTTTTATCAATTTAACCATTCGCAAGTGAGATATAGCACTAAAAAAAGCATTTTTGGTGCCACTTCTTTAGTGGAAAATGTCGGAAGCATAAAACGGCATCATTGTAATAATTATGGCCCAAAACCCTTAACTGGAGGTTTACAAGAACACCTCCCGCAAATTCCTCCTCCAGGCCCTCTTAATAAGCTACAAAATTAAGGTCCTACAAACACCAATATATTAAGTTACATTATTAGAGGCGTGGTTCTGTTAGTACAGCACTGGACTTCAAAATAAATTATCATGCGTTCGATTTCAGCTTGGATTTTTTTTTCCAGCTTGGATTTGAAGGTTCATTTTAAACATATTACTCATATTTACGTGCTTTTTTATCAATTTTACGATCCAAAAGTGCCATATAGCACTAAAACGACACTTTTGGTACCACCTCTTAAGTGGAAGAGTTCGGAAGCACAAAATGGTACCATTGCATTAATTATGGTCCAAAGCCCTTGACTGGAGGTTTATAAAACCCCTCACATATACTCCCCCACTAGACCCTCTTAGTAAGTTTCATAAATCGCCTACTAATCTTACAAGAAAAAATTGAGAAAATAAATTAACTAAAGCTAAAAACTTTTCAACTAAAAATTTACCAAAAATTAAGCTTGAATGATCACCAGTTTCGTATTGAACCTTCAAACTTCACTCTGCGATGAAGCCTGTGTGCTAGTTCTAATGAAGGCAAATGAGGGTAAGGGACGTCCTTGCCCTCTTAGTTTTTTGCTCCTGTCTGGGTTTTGAGAAACACCTTTTTTGGTCATTTCATTAGAAAAGGCACTTTCATTTAAAAAAAAGGGGGAAACAACCGAAAGTGCACTTTTTGGGAATGTGTTATCAAATCAAATTTATAAAAAGCAATTAGGTTTGAATATAAGCTTTTAAATGAGCCCTTAGACAGCTCTCTTTTGTTATAGTAGCCTTCTAGTTTGTGCTAGTCATTAGGTGATTTATAAACCCCTGTCTTCATTATGGCATTTTTAGGCGAAGTCAGCCGAGCAAAAAAAGCTTTTTGCTCATCGAAAAAGAAACATTTCTGAAAAACATATATTGTTTTGTGAAGTATGAGTAATGAACTTTATGTTATAGATTGAAAATTTTTCCTAGCTGTCAAGGTTGTTTCCAGTATTTTCTAGAGGTGTCTTGTCTCCCTTAGGTAGGTGATAAATAGAAATAAAATTAAAAATAAGTTTTCAACTGAGACTAAGGAGTGACATTAAAACTTAAAACGAACATACATTATTCCGTATAAATAAAAAAGGTCATGACAGCGTTGTTTCTACATTAAATTTTAGTAAAAAACGAGCAAAGATTAATTTAAAAACAAAGTTTTTCTGGGGGAAGTAAAGAGCGAAGTTGAAAATTAAAACGGACAAAAATGATTGATTCATAGGCTCTCTAATATATATCAATAAAACTAGCACAAATAAACCAACTAATTATGTTTCCCTATGCTTTTATGATTACACAAAACTAGCGCTTTACTGAAAACACAAAATAATATAGGAGTTTTGGTGCAGTAAAAGCAAACCAATTAAGGACACTTTTTATAGAATCAAAATATTATCAATCCCTTTTAGGATCAATCCCTTTTAAAATAAAGCAACAATCCTTTTTAAAACTGCCTTTATTTTTTTACGTTTAATTTGGTATCACCTCTGCACAATGGCTCAGTTCAATGACTGGCTCTCGTTTTGGTTCTTAAAAGGACATGTCATGATTAGTTTGTACACAAGTTTGAATTAAGGCCATCTTGATAGTATTATGACTCTAGACTAGCTTTAGAATTTGTACCATAGCTTGAAATTCACTCTTGTATAGAGAGAAATAATACGATTGCCAGAGTCCATATTATGTCTTATTTGATCTTCATTTCAAGCAATGCTAAAGCATATTTCTTACAATTTATGACTGTATATTACTCACTATTGGTATTATAGCTGGTGAGACAAAAATGCTATCTGATAAATTAATCCTATATTTCTGTATGCTGGTCAGTTACTTCGCAATTATTAAAAAATACTTAAATTTACGCTTATGTTTTTAAGATAATTTTAATTGTATAGCCTACTGAAAGTTACTGATACCACAACTGATATAATACTATGAAAAGCTTTACATATCTGTTTATTGTTTTCAGGCTACATACTCACTTTTGACACCCAAATCAATATTCCTGTTTTTTATACTTGACTTTTGTGTTTTCAGTAAAGCGCTAGTTTTCTATAATCGTAAAAGCGCAAGGAAACATAATTAGTTGGTTTGCTTTTACTAGTTTTACTGATATATATTAGATAGGCTATGATGTAATAATTTTTGTCCGTTTTAAGTTTCAACTTCGTTCTTTACTTCCCTCGGAAAAACTTTGTTTTTTTTAAATTAATATTACCAAGTATCGTAAATCATCTTTCAGCAGCTGCCGAAGACTGGACAGGCCACATAAAATCACAAAGTTCCTTGTATTTTCCTTGCCCCTCGGCACCTTACTTTTTCTTAAGGCAGATCAGAAAACTGACGGATTCGCTTCTGCAGTGGTTACACGAATAACATGTCTTTTTTCGCCAAAACTGGAGTTCCAAAGTTCGTCAAGATCACTTCGGGCCTTCTCTTGTTGAAATTCGGTTTCTTCGAGCAAGTGGGAAAACTGACCGGGAAGACACAATGCTGTAGTGCTTTCCCCCAAGGACAATTTCAGGATCCAAAAGCGACAATACTTTCAAGGTTTCGTCTTTGTGGTCAATTCTACTCCTGATTTGGTTCTACCATGTACGCTAAACAGTACTCTTTAAATTGTTCCATATTACAAAAGTAGGAACAATTTTTTTTAACTGGAAACTTTCCTCCCCATGAAATTTTCTAAACTTGAAACTTCTCACTTATCTGGAAACTTCCCTGCCCATGGCAAATTCTTCCCTTTGAAATTCCCCCAGCAGAAAACTCTCCCTCCCCCCACCACCCGCAAAATAAATTCATACTTCCCAATAACAAATAAAAAACGTAAGCAATGGGAAAATTCTATAACTTAAACCTTTCTTCAGGGCCCGTGGGGGAGGGGGGGGGGTCGTGTTATATCTAAATGCATAGTTATTAGGCCTTTCGGCTACGCTGAGCAGAGTAGCTATCTCAAAATTTTGATCGGAAGATTTTGAGAAAAAACGGGCCTGGGAGAAGACATAGTTGCCACCCAATATTTTTGGTAACTTAAAAAGGGCACTAGAACTTTTAATTCCCCTTTGAATGAGCCGTGATCTTTCTTTTGGCAAAAAATACAAAATTCCACAATTTTTCAGATAGTAGCTTGAAACCTCTACAGTAGGGTTTTCTGATACGCTGAATCTAATAGTGTGATTTTCATTAAGATTCTATGACTTTTAGGGGGGTTCTACCCTTTTTTAGAAAATCAGGCAAATCTTTTCAGGTTCGTAGGCTTTGATGGGTATAACTAAACTTAATGACACTTTAATATTTGGATTCAGCAAAATACGTTAATTCTTTTGATATAGCCTGTCTATTAGTATCAAAATTTAGTTTTCTAGAGTTTCGGTTCTTATTGAGGAATCAAAACTTACAGTTTGCTACCACGAACTGTTTGATATTTTGGCTTTTGTTTTGATTCCAGACCATCAAGAATCCAAAGTTTTCATTTTGTTTCTTCTCGTTTTCAACTGATTGGTCATAATACCTGATACATGTAGGTCGATGTTTTAGTCTGACTCTCGGAAGCCAGAAGTTAGTGTATACGAAGAAGGCACCAACTTGTATACTATCTTGACTGTGGCGAGTAATATTAGGGTGAATAAAATCATTTACAGATGAAGTATTTTTAAGACATGTTCATAAAGTTTAATTCAGGAAAGAGCAAGCAACCCTGGAATATAGAACGTAAAAATACGTAAATTATAGTCTTAGAACTCATTCGGTGATGAGTGACATTCTTTTTACGAAAGTATTTTGTTTTATGTCATAAATTTGGAAAATGTGTCCACTTTTTATCCCAAATTTCTAAAATGCGTCCCTTTTTGCCCTATTATGTCATTATATCCCACCACTTTGTCGGATCCTTTCTGGAACCTCAACAAAAAACAAAGAATAATTGTATCTAAAAAAACTTTTGGATTTTTACTTGATTAAAATTTCAAACATGTAAACCAATCAGATAGAATTTAGCTTTCGTTCTTTTTATTGGCTTGAAAAGTTTACACATAATATTAATAGAACCAAAACGGTTTTAAAAGGGCAGGGTTATATATATAAATACTTATATATGAATATATATCTATATATATATATATATATATATATATATATATATATATATATATATATATATATATATATATATATATATATATATATATATATATATATATATATATATATATATATATATATATATATATATATATATATATATATATATATATATATATATATACATATATATATATATATATATATATATATATATATATATATATATATATATATATATATATAAGTAGTATCCCCATTTTGAACCCGAGCACAGCTCACCGCCTTCGGAACCCGGTCCAGACACTTTTAAAAAAAAATCCTCCATATTCTCTTAATACGTTTCACTACACAGATATCCTGCAGCACTATTGAAGTCTCTAGCCCCTTATATCCCCTTAATACGTTTCACGACACACATATCCCATCCTTAAGATGACACACATATCCCAGAATTTCAACAATACAAATATCCCATTATTCCGACGAAACACATATCCAATCATTCCGACGACACACATATCCCATCATTCCGACGACACAAATATCCTATCATTCCGAGCGCAGACATATCCTATCATTACGAGTGCCACGTGTCCCAATTTGCCATTAGAGTTGCTAGTCCCTCGTATCCACAAGTTATTTGCATAATCAATTTCTCAATTGGATTTTTGGTAAAAGTTATCAGTGATTTGTTTTCGAGCACCTTCTTAGCGTCATTCCGAGAATATACATACCATGGTGATTTGAGATGCTTCCTGGACTGACATATTCTTTTGATGGTTAATGAGACTTGTTTCGATCTCCAAAAAATTGTAATGACTACAACCGACTAGGTATCCTTTTTTTAATGTAATGTTCCTGAGCACATCGGTTTTTCCATTACCGTGGCTTGCAAATGAGTTTGGGTCACAAGACTCCCATCCAGGATCCCAAGTCTCCCTCCAGGGCCCAATTCCCCCTCCCGAGTTTTTGCCCACCTCAATTTTTATTGAACTTTTCCAAAAGAATTTTCAACTTTTTTTACATGTCTTAAAATGACATAAAATGTACTTAAAAACAAAAGATATTCACTTGTGATATTTTCGAAACGCTAATGAAGATGATATAGATGTTACCCACGCTTTTTCTTATGAGAAAAATAATGTTTGTAGTAACATTTTTTTCTTATTTTGACAGAATTTTTTGGACAGAATTTTTTGGGACTTAGGATTTTTAAAAATGTTGCTTATTATTGCGGTATGCATAAAGTCAAAATTAATAAAGTCGTATATATTTTAAGCGATGGTACGACAGCTCTAAAAGGGAAATGATGCAATAAAGCCTTTTGAAAGTATTGCTTGGTATTGAGATATGCATAAAGCCGAAATCAATAAAGTCTTTTACAGTTTAAGCTATGATAAAACAGCCCTATTCGGGAAATGATGCAATAAATTATTTTGAAATGTATCGTTTAGTATAGGGTATGCATGAAGTCGAAATTAATAGGCATATATATTTTAAGCGATGATACGACAGGCCTATGAGGGAAATGATGCAATAAAGCTTTTTGAAAAATAGTGCTTAGTATTGGGGATATGCAAAAAGTTTAAATTAATAAAGTCGTATATATTTTAAGCGATGATACAACAGCCCATCGAGGGAAATGATCCTATGGTAAAAGAATGGCACGTTACTTAACTGAGCCAACATGTCATTGCTGAAATTCTGTTCTTAGAAATAAATTGTTTCTGGGACACTGGCCAACTGGTGTTAAGCGCCACTACATCGTAACAAGACCTTTGTGCAATCGATTTCTCATTTGGATAGTAAGTGCAGTCAGTTATTTGTTTCCGGGCGCCTTTTTTGGTATCATCCCAAGAATATGCATAACACGATGATTTGAGCTGCTTTCAGGACAGAAACAATGTTTTGATGGTTAATTAAACTTATTTCGGTCTCTAAAAACTGTAAATAATCTTTTTAATAAATGAAAATTTTGTTCGTAGATGGTTTTTTCTCAAATTCTCAGCCTGGAGTCTACCAACATCACAATTTCCCGGGAGGTAGTTACCCTTCCAAAATTTCAGCCGGGCAGGTATCATTTTTGTAATTTAATGCTTCCGAGCACTGATTACTGAATATCGATATTGATTATTGATAATTGATTACTGGTTATATAATATCAGTTATTGATTATCGATTAATGAATATGGATTATTGATTATTTATTATGGATAATACTTTTTTTTGTCTTTTTTGGAACCTAGAATTTATTTGGACTTCGAATTATTTTGGGAATTCGAATTTTTGAACTTGAATTTTTTTGGAACTTAGAATTATTTTGGGACTAGAGCCTTTGAACTTAGACGATGAAGCTTTTTGAGCTAGAGAAAATCTTGAATCAAGAATTGTACTATAACCGGGCATGTATTATTTTTGTAATATCATGGTTCTGAACACTGATTATTGATTATTGCTATTGATTATTAATAATTGATTAGTGGTTATTGATTTTCGATTATTGATTATGGATAACGGTTTTTTGTTTTTTTAGGAACCTAGAATTTTTTGCACTTAGATATTTTTTGGAACTTAGAATTATTTTGGGACTAGAATTTTTTGAACTTAGATGATGTTACATGCTAGAAAAAAACTTGAATCATGGATTATACCCTGAGTATCTGTAAAAAGTATCTGTATGCATAAGTAAAAAAGCACTTATGCACAGAACAGACTCAGCTAGTCTATAAATTCCAATTCTTTTAATTGGTGACTGAGTATCAAACATTAATAAAAAAGTACTTTTGCATTGAAAAACTCGCCTACTTGGTAAATTCAAAGTCTTTTAATTGGTGACTGAGCATCACAAATTATTAAAAAAAGAACTTTTGTATAGAACTAACGCAGCTACTTGGTAAATTCAATGTCTTTTAACTGGTGACTGAGCATAAAGAATTAATAAAAAAGTACTGTTGCATAGAATAAACTCAGCTAGTTGGTATATTTCAAGTCTTTTAATTTTGTAACTAAGAATAAGAAATTAATAAAAAAAAGTAAATATGCATAGAACAAACTCAGCTACTTGGTAAATTCAAGGTCTTTTAATTCGTGACTGAGTATCAAAAATTTATAAAAAAAAGCACTTTAGCATAGAACAAACACAGCTACTTGGTAAATTCCAAGTCTTTGAATTGGTGACTGAGTATCAAAAATTAGTAAAAAAAGGGCTTTTGCACAGAACAAATTCAGCTACTTGGTAAATTCCGAATCTTTTAATCTATGACTGAGTATGAAGAATTAATAAAAAACTTCTTTTACATAGAACAAACTCAGCTATCTGGTAAATTCCAAGTTTTTTGTTTGGTGACTGAGTATCAAAAATTAATAAAAAAAAGTACTTTTGCACAGAACAAACTCATCTACTTGGTAAAATCCAAGTGTTTTAATTGGTGACTGAGTATCAAGATTAATAAAAAAGCACTTTTACATAGATAAAACTCAGTTACTTTGTAAATCCAAGTCTTTTAATAGGTAAGTTGAGCATCAAAAATTAATAAAAAATCACTTTTGCTTAGAACAAACTCAGTTACTTAGTAAATTACAAGTGTTTTAATTGATGACTGAGTATTAAAATTAATAAAAAATTACTTTTTCATAGAACAATCACAGCTACCCAAATCTTTTAGTTGTTGACTCAGCATCAAAAATTAATAAAAAAAAAACTTTTGCTTAGAACAACCGAGAATGTTTTTTTTTGAACTTAGATGATGTTAGATGCTAGAAAGAAGCCTGAATCAAGGAACGTACGATGAGCATCAAAATATAATAAAAAATACCTTTGCATACAACAAACTCAGCTACAAGGTAAATTCCAATTCTTTTAATTGGCGAGAGTATCAAAAATGATAAAAAAAGCACTTTTGCATATAATAAATTACTTTTGCATAGAACAAACTCAGCTACTTGGTAAATTCCCAGTCTTTTATTTGGTGACTGAGTATCGAAAATTAATAAAAAATACTTTTGCATAGAAAAACTCAACTACTTGGTAAACTCTAAGTCATTTTCATTGGTGACTGAGTATACAAAATTAAAAAAATAAAGCAATTTTGAATAAAGCAAACTCAGTTACTTGGTAAATTCCCAGTCATTTAATTGGTGAATGAGCATCAAAAATTAATAAAAAAGCACTTTTGCATAAAAAAAACTCGGCTGCTTGGTAAATTCCAAGTCTTTTATTTGGTGACTAAGTATAAAAATTAATAAAAAGCACTTTTGAATAGAACACACTCAGCTACTTGGTAAGTTTTAGGTCTTTTAATTGATGACGGAATATAACAATTAATAAAAAATACTTTTGCATAGAACAAATTCAGCTACTTGGTAAATTACAGGTCTTTTAATTGATGACTAAGTGTAGAAAATTAATTAAAAAGTACTATTGCACAGAAGAAACTCAGCTAGTTGGTAAATCCCAAGTCTTTTAATTGGTGACTGAGTATCAAAAAACAAAAAAAAAACACTTTTGCATAGAAGAAACTCACCTACTTGGTAAATCCCAAGTAGTTTAATTGGTGACTGAGCATCAAAAATTAACAAAAAAATACTTTTGCATTGAAAATATACTCATCTACTTGGTAAACTCCAAGTCATTTCAATTGGTGACTGAGTATAATAAAAAAAGAATAAAAATCACTTTTGCAAGAACAAACTCAGCTACATGGTAAATCCCAAGTCTTTTAATTGGTGACTGTGTATCAAAATTAATAAAACAAGCACTTTTACTTAAAACAAACTCAGTAAATTCAAGCAATCTCAAACTTAGTAAATTATAAGCCTTTTAATTGGTGTATGAGTATCAAAATTAATAAGAAAGAACTTTTGCATAGAACAATATCATCTAATTGGTAAAGTCCTTGGTAAAGATTTGGAATTTACCTAGTAGCTGAGTTTGTCCTATGCGAAGTAAATTTGTTATATGCAAAAGTGCTTTTTTATTAATTTTTGATACTCACGATACATTTCTTGATTCAAGCTTCTTTCTAGCATATAACATCATTTAAGTTCAAAAAATAATTCTAGTATAATAATAAAAAAAATAAATAAAAAGTCAGTCAGTATTTAAATGATTTGGGTAGCTGAGTTTGTTCTTTGCACAGGTACTTTTTATTTAATTTTTGATACTCAGACACAAATTAAAAGATATGGAATTTACCATGTAGCTGAGTTTGTTCTATGCAAAAGTGATTTTCATTCTTTTTTTATACTCAGTCGCTAATTAAAATGATTTGGAGTTTACCAAGCAGTTGAGCTTATTTTCAATGCAAAAGTATTTTTTTATTAATTTTTGATACTCAGTCACCAATTAAAATACTTGAGATTTACCAAATAGGTGAGTTTCTTCTATGCAAAAGTGTTATTTTCTTTTTTGATACTCAGTCACCAATTTGAAAGACTTGGGATTTACCAACTAGCTGAGTTTGTTCTGTACAAAAGTACTTTTTAATTAATTTTTTGTACTTAGTCATCAATTAAAAGACCTGTAATTTACCAATTAGCTGAATTTGTTCTAAGCAAAAGTATTTTTTATTAATTTTTATATTTCGTCATCAATTAAAAGACCTAAAACTTACCAAGTAGCTGAATTTGTCCTATGCAAAAGTGCTTTTCTTATTAATTTTTATACTCAGTCACCAATTAAAAGATTTGGAATTTACCATGTAGCCAGAACTAATCGTTGAAGTTTCCAAAATCTTTGCCACTTCAAAAGAAGTAGAAAAGTCGTATAAATACGTAGTTTATGGTGTTGACACCGGTATACCAATATAGGAACTTACAGCTGAACTAATTGATTCTTCGGGTCATCCCGTCCAACCAACAACAGCCACAAGACTCAGCTTGAAAAATGATGGTAATCTTATACCCAGTCGCTCAGGGCTCATTGTATTGAGAAACAAGTTACTAAGAGAAGTTTTTTGTATGGTATGGCCCTTCGCCATAAGTCCTATAAAAACCAAAGCCCTTACAATGCACAATTTGACTTTCTCGTGGTCATAGCAAAAATAATTGTAAACAGTCACCCCAATCATGTCGAAAATGTGGTTAACCTAGCCACGTTACAGAAAATTGCACCGAGAAAGACACCTACTGTGAAAATTGTAATAATAAGGGGCACACAGCAATTGAGAAGCAGCTTTGTCCGGCCTATAACAAGAGAGCCGAGATCCTCCGAACACCTGTGAGATTGAACTTGCCCTACTCCGTCGTAGCCTAGACAAACAACTCCAAGTCGACCCATAAATAGCCAAACTGAAGTTTCAAAGAACCAGAGGGAACAGGTCCCACCCCCAAGAGATAAAGGCTTCTCATTTACCCAATTTTCCACTCAATTTCCTCTACTTGACGCCAAATCGCAGCCTTCTTCTTCCCAACTTCCAGTTTTATTGCATCCACACGTTATTCATCATTATAATCAAGAATGGCAAAGGTTAGCCAGTTACCTCGCAGTTTCCAATGTTATCGAGGTTGGCAGTAAACCAGTTGAACTGAACTATATCCTTAAAAAAGGCCATTACTACGCTCCTAGGAGAGGAAATCTGGCAAAAAGCTAAAGGCATGGAATACCATTCTATTAAATGTTTTCTAAGATTCCAACTACTTCCTAATCCCCCAGAAATTTGCAAGAATCACAAGCACCTGAAACGATGGTAGAAGCCCCAAGCCATAGAAAAAAAAAGAAAAAAAGAAAAAGCCGACCAACACAGTAACACAGAAATTGACGACCCCTCACGAAGTCTCTTCGGGCGAGGATGATGTTCAAAGCAAAATCCAAGCGAGAAGATACCCAACAAGAATGCCTGATGACTAATTAATGTTTGACTTTTCGTTTTTAACTAATTTATCCCTTTCTAATAACATTGCTTTTAATTATTCCGATATAGAAAGTAACCAGCATGCCAACTCTATAAGCAGCCCCGATGGTACCTTAACTCTTGCTAGTTGTAAATACTTTGATATTCTCAATTTTGCTACCAATGTGAAGCCAAAACTAGTTAATAATAATTCCCTTAATGTTCTTTGTTTTAACATCAGAAGCATCCGGGATAAGTGGCTCAAATTTAAAGATTTAATTTCATTCCATGGTGTCTGCCCTTTTGACGTAATAGGACTAACAGAGACATGGCTTTCCGATAATGATGACATCAGTGATTTTTTACTCCCTGGTTAGCAAATAATCCATATGCCCAGGAGATTGACAAAGTGTTCTGGGGGTATCTCACTTTACATCCGTTCGAACATAAATTTTACCAGGCTACCAGAATGCGAATCTGTTTTCTCTGCACAAATAAATCTCAGATGTATTTATTCGATAATTGTTAACATAGTTATGGGCCAAAATTCCTATATAATCTCCTTGCTTTATAAACCTCCTCCATTTCCGACCTTCTGTTTTTGTAATCTGTTTGATGATTTCTCTAATTTCATTAATCTACCCCAGAAAAAGTCAATAGTGTAACCTACTCAATGTTGGTAAAAATATTGAATCTGATACTTTTTTTGAATCAGTAACCGCGAGTGGTCTTCTATCCACAATTTTTTCCCCAGTAGAGTTGACCCTGTGAGATCAACTTCAACATTAATTGATTTCATTGTTGTATACACTTCCCCGGGAAATGACCTGTCCTAAAATATAATATTTTCGGAGCTGTCAGACCATTTTCCTATTTACTTGTCCCTACCTTCGCAACCACTACCTCTACGCTCTAGAATTAATATCCCAACACCTACTAGAAATTACAGCTCTGAAAATATAACCAATTTTATCGATTGCCTAAGAACCACTGACTGGTCCAATGTTTTAAATTGTCAAGAGGTAAATTCTGCCACAAATGGTTTTGCACAAAGGCAAAGTGAGATTATCCATCCAACTTTCCCTATTTGTAAACCAAACAGGAAAACTATCCTTACATGCCCCTGGATGTCATATAGACTCATTGTCTCCTTATGTCGTAAAAACAAATTATATAAGTCAGCCTGTAAGACCAGTAGTGATATTGACCTATCAAATTCTAAAAATTATAAAAAATTATACACTAAACTCATCCGTGAAGCGAAGAAAATTATTATTATACAAAAACTCTCAATTGCAAAGGAAACCTGAAAAAAAGATTTGGTTCACCATTAATGACATTAAATAAAAAAAACAAGTGATTTTTAACTGAAAGTAAGGAACGACTTTAAAACTTAAAACGAACAGAAATTATTCTGTATATGAAAGGGGCTGTCCCCTCCTCAACGCCTCGCTCTTTACGCTAAAGTTTTTTATTGTTTAAAAAATAGAGTTGTGAGAAATTCAAACTTTAGCGTAATTAGCAAGGCGTTGAGGAGGGGACAGCCCCTTTCATATTCGCAATAATTTCTGTTCGTTTTATGTTTTAACGTCGTTCCTTACTTTCAGTTTAAAAACCTTATTTTTTTTATTTAATTTTTGAACGTTTTTGAATTAATGCAGGTTTTGATTTTGGCTCACCGTACATGAATAATTAAAACAAATTTGCATATTAATTTTACTTTTATTTGGTTAAATGGCTTTCTCAAAACTTGTTTAATTTTATTTACGAACGTTTTTATTAGTAATAAATATACGTAACTTATGAATTAACTTACGTAACGAACTCCTGTATTCATATATTAATAATCCGTATATTAGGGGGTTCGCCCCCTAGTCAATACCTTGCTCTTTAAGCTAAAGTTCGAATTTTGTTCCTATTCTTTAAAAATTACCGCTTAATCACAATGGCCGTTAATTAGAATAAATAACTCTTATGAAAGTACTAAAAAATCTTTGGCTTAAAGAGCAAGGTATTGCCTAGGGGGTGAACCCAATCATATATGTAATATTTTCCGTTCGTTTTAAGTTTTGATGTTG
Source organism: Artemia sinica (assembly GCA_027921565.1). NCBI lineage: Eukaryota > Metazoa > Arthropoda > Branchiopoda > Anostraca > Artemiidae > Artemia > Artemia sinica. Next base: position 45,412,720 of record CM051273.1, on the reverse strand, counting down.
CTGTTTACTTTCAGTTGAAAAACTTGTTTTTTTATATTTAATTTCTGATCTTTTTTAAATAATACTGGGAAATCCGGCGTCCCCTTCATAGCAATGTCCCTTCCCCCATGAAAACTTCCTTCATGGAAAAATCCTCCCACATAACCCCCGACCCCCCCCCCCCACTACCAGAAAAAATCCCCCTGAAAACGTCTGTATACTTCCCAACAACCAATACTACATGTTAACATTGGGTAAAGTTCACAACTTTCAGCCCTCCCCCTGGGTACTTCGGGGGATTAAATCATCCTAAAAGACAAACTTATCATATTTTCGAAGATGCTGAACAAAATGGCTATCTCAAAATTTTGATCGGGTGACTTTGGAAAAAAATGAGCGTGGGAGGGGGCCTAGTTTACCTCCATTTTTTTTGGTCGCTTAAAAAGGACACTAGAAATTTTAATTTCCATTCTAATGAGTCCTCCCACGATATTCTAGGACCACTGGGTCGATACGATCATCCCTGGAAAAAAACAAATAAACACGCATCCGTGATCTTTCTTCTGGCAAAAAATGCAAAATTCCACATTTTTGTAGATAGGAGCTTGAAACCTCTACAGCAGGGTTCTCTGATACGCTGAATATGATAATGTGATTTTCAATGAGGTTCTATAGCTTTTAGGGGGTCTTTCCCCCTTTTTTTCCAAAATCAGCCAAATTTTCTCAGTTGCTTAACTTTTGATGGGTAGGACTAAACTTGATGAAACTTGTATATTTGAAATCAGCATTAAAATCTGATTCTTTTGATGTATATATTGGTATCGAAATATCGTTTTCTAGAGTTTCGGTTACCATTGAGCCGGGTCGCTCTTTACTTACAGTTCGTCACCACGAACTGTTTGTTACTCTCAAAAAATAGAAAATCAAAGTCTATACCTATTCACCTTAAATACACAAATGGCAGATTAATTGACCCTTTACATGCGCCTGACGCATTTAATAATTGTTTTTCTAATGTTCCTCATACTGACTCCCGCTCCTCCTTACAGGCTGTACTCCCTTGCTTCAAGTCTAGATCCATATTTTTCTGCCCAACTGATAGCAATGAAGTACTCCATATCACCGGTTCTCTCCCTATTAGTTTTACACCTGACTGTCTTGGATTAAGTAATAAGCTCCTGAAGACCATGTCTCGTTTTGTTTACGAGCCCATCAAGCACATTGCCAACCTGTCTTTAACCCGCGGAGTTTTCCCTGATTTACTAAAGTCAGCCATTGTTATTCCAGTTCTTAAAAAGGGCGATCCAACTGAGATAGGTAATTATCGTCCAATCTCAATTCTTCCTGTTATATCCAAAGTACTCGAGAGAATCATCTTCAGACGTGTATCCCTCTCTGTTTGGCAGTCTGCACTCCGTTTCCTTGATTTCTCCTCACCAATATGACTTTCGGCCGAAATTTTCAACTTCTCATGCTCTAATTGACGCCACACAGTTCATGCGCTCACAACTCAACCTTAAAAAAAACTGTATTTGGCTTATTTTTGGATTTCTCTAAGGCCTTTGACACGGTCGATCATAGTATTTTAATAAGTAAACTAAATAGTTACGGTATTCGTGGTATTCCCCTCTCTTGGTTTTATTCTTATCTATCTGGAAAGGTACAGTGTGTGAGCTTAGGTGGAGTATCCTTTCAGCCCTTACCTGTTCGGAGGGGTGTCCCGCAAGGCTCTGTTTTAGGCCCGATTTTATTTCTCCTATACATCAATGATCTTGTTATGGACCTAGGCCCTTCAGTGTATCCTGTACTATTTGGTGATGCAGCAACTTCTTCATCACTGGCACCAATTTAACATCGGCAATAACCTCTGCCCATGTCCTTCTGAACAGAGTCCAGGCGTGGTGCCTTAGGAATAGCATGACCATTAATAGCAAAAAAAGTCAAGTAGTATTATTCAGAACCCTCCTAAAACAAAGACGTAATCCAACCTGCTCTTGGTCTCAAGAACTCCTACGACATCCTCCCGCAAGTGGAGGCTGCCAAGTTTCTTGGTGTATTTGTTGACTCATGCTTGTCATTCTCTAATCATATTTCTTACATCACAGCAATAATTTTGAGAAAAGTAGCTGTGATTAACCGTGTGAATTATTTTCTTCCTCCTGACATCCTAGTAACCCTCTATTATTCCTTTATTTTTCCTTACTTTTCTTACTGCGGATCAGTTTGGGGAAATACAAACCGGTCCTTCACTAAAAAACTCAAATTTGCCCAAAACTATGCCATTAAAGCAGTTTTTCGGCTTCCCCGTTTATATCCAACCCGTGATTTGTACTCAGATTTGGGCATAGCTCCACTAGATCAAATCATACAAAAACTAAACTTATCGCTTGCTTACTCTGGTTTCCACAATAATCTTCCTCCTCAACTACTTACCTATTATAATATTAATAATTCAGAAGCCCACTGTCTCCGTTCATCCATTAGAGCCTTTATAATTCCTAAATACTTTCCTAGTGCTGCCCAGCAATCTCCCATTTACAAATCTATTATTCAATGGAACAAAATACCCTCCAGTGTTGAGCTAGCCACAAGTTTCTGCAAGCTGTACAACAATGTAACAAAACTTGATAATATAATTTAATCTTTCAACTTTTAACCAATTTGCTTTAATTACCCATGTTTTATTCTTCTATCTTTTTTTTCAGTGTTACTTTATTTTTATTTTTTTTTTTTTGGTGCTTAACCAGTTCTCTTCTAGGATCTTTATTGTTATTGATGTTTGTTTTATGTTTTTATTCCAATAATAAACTAAATTGAAGTTGAATTCCTTTTCAGTGAAGCGCCAATGACGGAGTAGGCTTTTGGTTTTTATTTACAGTTAAGGAAGGGGGCAGTATCCAAACTCTTGTTTGTAGTGAAACTATATTCGTTTTGAACAGCTTTAGAAAGAACTAATAAATTAAACTGAATATTTGATGTATAATGATATTAATTGCTGAAAGCTCATCAGTTCAACATTTTACGGTAATTTTAATGTTTATTTTCAATTTTTGAGTGCAAAAGAAAGTATTTGTTATAAAAATTGGTTTTCAGTAAAGCGCCAATGACGCAATAGGTTTTAGAATTTTACTGTGAGAGAAGGAGGCGATACCCAAACTCTTGTTTGTACTGATTTTTGTTCGTTTCAAGCTTGATTTTCATATTCAATTCAAGTTTCACTCGTTTTAAAGATTTATTTATTCATTTACATTAATATCTATTAAATATTTGTTTGCATTGATTGTTTATTTAATTTTTATTCGTTTTAGGTTTCATTTATACTTCAATAGCAAAATATTTTTTTTTCGTTTTTAGCTTGATTTTCATATTCAATCTAAGCATTACTCGGTTCAAGATCTATTTATTCAATTATATTATTGCTTGTTTTATGTTTTTGCTATGATTGTTTATTTAATTCCTGCTCGTTTTGTGTTTCATTTATTCTTTAATAGTAATTTCTGGTCGTTTTGAGTTTGAATTTCAACAGGTATTTGTATCTGCTGAGCTTAAATTTAAAATGGCCTTTACTTTGCTTTGAAAAACTTATTTTTTGGAAAGTTTTTTTTTTTGTTAATAAATAATAAAACATTGGAGCCGTATGGCCTTTACTATAAGCAACGCTATAGCGTTGCTTCTGATTCACTGAAAATATTTTAATGAATTTTCCTTTTTATTTTATATAGGTTGGATGTTCAACAGTATGACAGCACTACCTATGAGCAAAACATAAATTTTTGAGGCGTGACACAACATACTAATGGAATATTGACGCGACATATGTTTATATATTACACAGAATCTTGCCAGACAAAATAACATTTATTATGAAATTTTGATTACTGAGAATATAACTCTTTATGATAAGCTTATGAAGAATAAACTATAAAATAATAGAAAGAAAATAAAGAAATAAAAACAATATAATGCATTTAGCTCTAACTGTTAACACGGATTGCAAACTTCGCATATGAAATTTATACAAACAAGCTTTTTATTGCACCATAAAGAAACTGGTTAGAGTTTTTTTTTTTTTTTTGTTCTATGTGGTAAGGAGTTCATTGGCTTAAGGTTGCCATAACATGTTTCGTAACTGTCGGATGCATACCCAAATTTGAGATGCATACCCACCTGTCATTTTCTACACCAGTTTACTCTTAGAATACAAATAGCAATATCGTGATTGTTCATTTTCCTGCTAATTAGAGGAGCTATACACTACGTCGCATCCTGTACACTAAGCAACTACAAAAATTGTTCTGCATATCTGTTACAAAAAAAGAAAAAATTATTATTAATGAAAACCGTGATTCAAATGAAACTTAAGTGATCATTTTGGATACATGACCAACAAAAAGATTTTTTCGGCGAGGGGGGGTACGCACAAATAATTAAGATAAAGCATAACAAATTGCTTATATTAAATTTTGTTACGTTTTTAAGAATCGGACAAACACTTTGGAGTGGGGGTCAACCCCCCAACCCCCCTCCACTGTATAAGGCCTTGCACAAGGCTAATCAAGGTTTGCAAGTAAGAATGGGGAAAAAGAATAAAAGGTTAACACAAATAAACCAAGAAATATTAAGGGCAGAAATTTTAGATTGAAATTTGTGCTGTAAAAAACTAAGGCTCTTTTAATTTGGTTTTCAGTGACTTTGCTTTATTAAACTCTTCTATTCCGCTGAGGACGGCTATTGTTTATATAGACAGAATGCTTATGTCTTATGTAATCACCGTCTTTGGAAACAAGTCTTCCGCATAACTTTTCATGTTTTATTCCTGTACACCTCAGGTTTAGAGGAATTAGAGGTTTAGAGGTTACAGTGACGGAAAATCACGGGCTGAAAGTCGAATTCACAAACCGCATACAGTACACAAGCCTTTTTGCTTAACATATATCTGTGATAAGCGGGGAAGTCTTGTTCAATTTGGGAAAACGTCAATTTCAAATTTTGACAAAAAAGATGTTGTAGAGGATGCATTGTAAGCACTCTTGTAAGACCCGAGGTGGAATTGAACCGCATTTGGAAGGTTTGGAGACATAAGGTTGTATATCTATAAAACATACCAAAAGATAACATCTTTTGATAGAGGTTGTCAAGGGATGTCTTTTGAACAAGAAATTGCTCTGAAATTTACCAGATCAATTAAAGCTGACCACTTACCACTTTACCAGATCAATTAAAGCTGACCACTTACCACTTTACCAGATCAATTAAAGCTGACCACTTACCACTTTACCAGATCAATTAAAGCTTGACAAAAGGATGTAAAATGGCTAATGACTGGTCAGTTAACAAAAATCTACGAGTCAGAAAAAAGTTTATTGTTTTGAAGGCCTTTGGGATAGACCTAAAAAAACTATGTGAAACAGGCATTAGTGGTGGCTTTAATGCTTTAGCTTTGACCTTGCTTCAGATTCAAGCGTTAAAAACTGGAAACTGGTCCAACTTACTGGAATCTCTTAAGTTATGGAAAACAATGTTTTCTTTGTCGGGGGAAATGGAGCCATGAACTTTAGTAACGCTTTTTTTCTTGGAAATAGTTTTGAAAGAAGGTTTTAATTTCTTATGGTAATTTTGAGCCAATGTCTGGGGGGTAAATATCCCTTCCATTAGCTTCGCCTCCTAGGTTCTGTCTTGTCTCTTGCTTAATTGTTGAAGTCACTAGTTCTCATGCGATCATTTAGTATCTTTTTAACTAACGGTGTTTTAAATATAATCAGAAGACTTTAGTCATTTTATTAAGAGAATAGAAATTCACCTACCTTCGGTTAACTTTTCTGGAGAAGCAAAAACAGGGGTGTCTAAGTTAAACGATATTCGGGGTTCTCAAAAGCCAAGGAAATGCCAACAATAGAGGCTGCCACCAAAATCTATAAAAGAAAGAAGACATTAGATATTTCGATATTTATATGTGCTAAAGAAGATAAAACAAGTGGATACAAGTGGCAAAGATACGACAAGATGGCTACTACAATCTATTAGGCCTGTTCTGACAAAAAATTAAAATTCTGAGATTTGACAGAGCTGAGTAGTATAGTCTGTTAAAGCAAAGGATGCAATGTTCTCGACAGCCAGAGAAATGAAACCAACCTGAAGAATTGGACGGTACATTTTAAGCTTTAAAACAGAAATACTTTTTGAGGAAGAGGAGTATTGTTATGGAAATATGTCAGGGAGCCAAATTTGTTAAAATGACAAAAATAGGGACATGGTTTAAACAGTAAAACTCAAACGGTAAAACGGCACTGTTTAAACGGTAAAGTTCAACGGTAAAACGGTACTGTTCAAACGGTAAAACTCAACGATAAAACGGGAAAACGGTAAAATTCATGAAAATTTACAATGGTTCTGGCCCCCTAAGTCATTTACGAGTGGGCCTGAACTTGAGGTTTCAGTTACTAAGAGATGACAATTTTACTTCAATAAGCTATAGGCCTATACCATTTTCACTAGTACAAAAGTCATTTTCATTACTAGCTAAGCTTCTCTGCAAAAAAAAAAAATTACTTTTAGGAAGTGTTAACTCAGCAGTTTTGTCCTTTGTTCTGATACTAGATGTGGAACTATAAACATAACTAGCTGAATAAGCAGTGGGGCCATTTCAGCTACGGAGCTAACAGCCTGAGGCACTAAGACTTACCTATGCAATACAGATGATACACCCTTGTTTGGGCACTACTAAATTAGAGCAATGAATTCAGGTCATACTATTTAATATAGCGAGCGCAAAGAGTTTAGAACAGTGGTTCAATAACGCAAATAAAGTAAAAAAAAACAGTAATTTTTCTAACAATGAGTGGCAGTGTAAGAAAAAGATAACAAAATATCCTCTGATCCCATCAGTTGAAATTCAATTGTCAATTGAGTCAAACACTCGATTTTGTCACTTTGTTACTCAAAAACGTCAAATATGATATTTAATTATAAGGGAGATGATTATATATAAAATAAAACATTGTCATAGTGATTATTATCATACAAAAAAAACGTTAAAATTGCTTACAAATCTAAAGTAGAAAAAACAATATATATAATATATATATATATATATATATATATATATATATATATATATATATATATATATATATATATATATATATATATATATATATATATATATATATATATATATATATATTATATATATATATATATATATTATATATATATATATATATATATATATATATGTATATATATATATATATATATATATATATATATATATATATATATATATATATATATATATATATATATATATATATATATATATATATGTGTGTGTGTGTGTGTGTATATGTATATATGTATATATATATATATATATATATATATATATATATATATATATATATATATATATATATATATATATATATTATATATATATATATATATATATATATATATATATATATATTATATATATATATATTATATATATATATATATATATATATATATATATATATATATATCTATATATATATATATATATATATATATATATATATATATATATATATATATATATATATATATATATATGTTGGTACTTGTCTTATATAAAAAACACTCAAGAAGTGGTTTGATTAATGCTGATGAAAAAAAGAATATGATGAAAATAGAATACTTTAGTCATTTGTCAATTATTAAATTGGGAGCTTTGGCGTCGGTTTACTGTCTAAAAGACAAAGAAAATTTCATTTGAAACTGAACTCAAAATTTCATCTGAAATCTGATTCAGTATTGAATCAGAGTTCATGGTGTGAAGACCTCTTTTTAGATTTTGACCAAAGGATTATAATTTGTTTAAACGGATTATTTTGCTGAGTGAGAACTCCCTTGGGAACTGTGGATACTTTGGATTTTCATAGTAATATTTTTATGATTAGTGACCTATATTGGAGAATAATAGAATTAGAATAATATCATTTGCCCTCGGTGCAGGTTTGAAATGTCTGAAAAGCTAGTTTGGAATGCGATCGTGAACTTTATGATAAGAGCAATAAAGGCAGGAAATCAGAGTGTTGAAATTGCTAAAAAGACAATTCAATTTTTCAAAGAAGACGATATTAGTGAGGCAAAAAATATTAATCTTCCTACATTTGTCCTCATTTCCCTCAGCAGGTAGAACCCGCTGAGGCCCCCTATGTTCATGGCGAAGTGTCCACAGTTATTACTAGACAAATGACCCAGATCTACAACAAGTTAGATGCGTTTATGAATCGTGAAAATTCAGGTATGCCCTACCTGGCCCCTACTATTGGATCTACCTGAAAAGCCATCGTATGCAGTTATAGTAAAAAAATCCCCCTCGTGACCGAGACAAGCCTGGTTTCAGAAAGAAATTTCTTGGAAAGGTATGTGGGAATACTTGTGATAAAATTGTTGAGCTAAAGCCGAATAATGAAAACTGGCGTGTCGTCACTGCCTCAAAAGCAGATGCAGAAGCTGTGCTACAGACTCTTGTGAGCGGTAGCCCGTACGTCAAGGCCAAGATTAAAAGTAGTGCCTACCTCAGAATCATTAGAGGTATCTCGGTTGATTTTCTAGACGATGATATACGAACCCTATTTCTTAAATGCATTATTGCCAAGCAAATTGGTCACTTCCGTTCGTTCAAGTTACAGTTCAAGTCAAAAACTTATCTAATGAATGTGATAGCGAATCTGCAAGCTATTGGTCTTGAGAAAATTTGGGCTTCTGAATTTTTATTTCTTCCTCCAAGGTGCTACAAATGTCAAGCCTATGGGCATATTTCTGGCACGTGCAAGAACTCTTGTATTTGTTGAGTTTGCGGCGAAGAAGGACACTCTAGTTCCAAAAATGTTCTCTGTTCTAGACCGACTAAATGTGCGCTATGTAAGTCTACTAATCACCCCTGCTATAGCTACAAGTGACCCGTAGCTCAATCTCTGCTAAAACAGATTTCGAAATAATACTGCGTTCAACTTCGATTCTATCATGGAATATAAACGGAAGAGTTCCTGATAAAATTTCTATTTTGACCCAGTTGCTCAAGGAATATGATATTATCCCCCCCCCCCAAGAAAATTTTATTTTCAGCAAACCAAAGGGAATTGATCAAAATCTCGTCGGATTGCACAGTATTTTCTCTCTGGCAAAAACAACGACAGCGTGTGGACGCCCCTCCGGCGGCCTCATGATTTTGACTCGCTGACCCTGTAAAATGATCGAAGCAGGGGATCATATTCTTGCCGTGTCATATCTGAACACGTCTATAAGGAATGTTTACCTACCTACAAAGTATCGTAACGAGAAATCCAACGCGAAGTTTATGGAGGGCTGCAAGAAACTGTGTAAGCCGATCAAGAAAAACGCAGACGCAGTGACGCACTCGATATTAATAGATGACTTTAACTGTGATTGACTGATAAACGGCTCCCCAGAAGCCAGCTCCTTTGGAGCTCCGTTCCCCCTTCGTATTCATTAGTTGACGAAAATGAATCCTATACCTATGTCGGCCCCAGCTCTTCAGCTTTTAACCTCGATCAAGTTGTTTCTTCTTCCTTTCCCATTAAACAAGCCTCTGTACTTCGTGAAGGCTACTACTCTGACCACTTACCTATTTGTGTGACAATTGAGTGCAATGTCAAAAGCAAAACCCCGCAAGAGGAAAAGTGGTTTTATGTTCAAGTCTGGAGTCATGCTGATCGTCGAGTGTGACATGTTACTTAACAAAATTAAAGTTCCTTTTCATCTACTTAGTTCAGAATGCAGGTCTTATATTAGTGAGTACGAGATCAAAATACAACTTACGAGTTATCTTGTAGAAATCAACCCCGCGCTTCGATATGCAGAAAAATGTGCAGTCCCATCTAGACGTGTTGGCAAAAAGACGGAAGTCGCCGACTGGTCTAAAAATCAAAGTCTTGTAACAGCTTGCGATTCAGCTAAATTGTGGCTCCAAATTTGGAATTAATCCAATAAACTATGTTCTGGTATAGTAAATGAACTGCGTCTGAAGACAAAAAGAAAGTTCACAAGAGCCCTTAAAGACCACAAAATAATGTTGATCCAAAAAAAATGTCTATAAGATAGCTAGTGATCCTTCACTTTTGTGAAAAAGTTTTAATTGCAGAGACCGGACTTCTGTCGGTAGTAGGCTATTCCAGAAAAAAGCTGGATTGATAAAAGTCAGTTTTAATAAAAGTCAGTTCTCGTCGCCTGACCTTGTTGCAGAAATTAAATATGAAAAAGAGCTTGACCGTTTGCTTGCTAATTCTATTCGTTCTGCTTCATAGTGACACCGTTTAATATTGAGTTTACTCTATAAAAAATTAAGAAAAAATCTTCTGCCGGCATTGATTGAATATGTTGCAGCACCTTTCGTTACTTTTTTAAATGTCTTTTTCTTTAGGTATTGCATCTTAACAGTTTTGTATTGGCCTATACCCAACCCAAAAAGATTACACCTATACCCCAAAAAAGAGAAAACAGATCTCGATGATTGTCGATCGTATCGGCCTATAACCGTTTCTAGCACTTCTTTTAAAATATTTGAGTCTATTATTCTTAGAGATAATTCCCAGAAGTGTTCTGTGCCTGAGCATCAGTTCGGTTTTTGTAGATGTGGAAGGTTTCGGGGATTTTCTTGTTCTATGAGCACTGGACATAGCCAGAGCATTTGATTCTTGTATTTTTGCCCTGATTTTGGTAGAAGCTCTAAAGAGAGGGGTTGACTCATCAGTTATAAAGTGTTTCCGATACATGTATAAACATCTTCGTGCCAAAATGAAGTGCGTGCGGTTCAGAGCTTTTTAATGTGCTAAACGGCGTTAGACAAGGAGGTCTCACTTCCCCCGCGCTAATAATTCAGCCATTCCAGCCCAAAGCTCTATTGAGTTCACCTGTATTTACGGGGGCTTAGACGTCTCTTTACTTACGTATGCTGATGATATCCTGAATCTGAGTCGCACTTTCTCTGGTTGTGAGAGCACTTTCTTGAAGTCAAAACTAGAATATCAGCAGATTTGTTGAAGTTTTAGTGTGGACAAAACTGTAGCTGTCTGTTTCAACCTCAAAGGATACTCTGATAAATCCCTTCAACTTACTGAAACTTGTATCCCCCCTCTATAAAAGCTTTATTTACCTGGGAATGCCCATTGGAAATTCAATTAAGGAAAGTATTAAGCTCGCCATCCAAAATCTTGGAAAAAAGTTAAGGATAGCTTATGCGTCACTTGTCTCCAACGTTACACACCGTTACATTCCTTTTACATATACCCCCTTGGACTAGTAACTCTTTTTTTGTTCCAAAAATTTAAACTCATTTTTCCTTCCACAATTATTGATAAAAGAGTGAAAGATTTTAAATCTTCCGCTAGTAAACTTAATCATGATTGATCCTCTTTGTTTTTATGATTTTTATGACTGGTTTATGATTTTTTATGTATTTTGATTTATGTCTTGATTATCTCGTGATTATGATATATGATTATGTCTATGATTATAATGATTGTAAAAACTACTTATTTTTGTTCAGTGTATAAATTTTCTTTTCTTTTCTCTTTTTTTCCCTTATGTAGTCTGTCATTTAGGGGATTTGCGCCCTTTTTTGTTTTGACAGGTTACAAATAAATTGAATTGAATTATCAACGTGATTCTTGACTCCGTTCATTTTAGTTCATTATTAATGCGATTCTTGAGAACACCGGTTAGTTTGCTTTGACTAGTGATAGAATATAGATTCCCACCATGGATGTTCAAATTAAGATTTGGTATTTGGCAAGGACCGAAGAACAGGCAACTATATTTTTCCAGGATAAGGGGTTGTTGCTCAAAACAGTGCGTCAGTGGACACACCACGACTTTGTACTCTTACGAGAAGCATCCGTGACTACACCATGACTTTGTACGAGAAGCAACATTTTTGGAAATGTAACATTAGCCCATGTTTGAAACTGTCAGTTCGTGTGTCAATGCATGGTTTTCTAAAAGTAAAGTACCGTTTGTTACTGTAGTTCGTTTCATTTATTTCTGGGTTAACGAATTGTTGTCTGTGACCCATATCATATTGTTGGAGGGGGTACAACACAACTGTGGTGGAACAAGCGGGTTTCACTCATTTGAAAGTGAACCACAAAAATAATTTTATCGACCCAGAAACCAGCGCATCTACACGCATCTACCCAAAAAGTAGAGGGAATATGGGGTTCCGCAATGTGGAGGAACAAACGGCATTAAGGTACATCCCACCATCATTTACATTCATGCTTAGTAGAGTAAATGTGAAGGGCTCAAGCCATAGTTCATTTTAATGCGATTCTTGAGGACAGTTCTGCGTTCTGGGCGCATGTTTCCATGTTGTAGTTTTGACAATTTTGCTAATAAAATATTATATTTTCATCGTATTTTGTTTTATTTCATTAGCATTAACCAAACTTCACTTCTTGAGTGTTTTTTATATAACAGACAAATATATATATATATATATATATATAATATATATATATATATATATATATATATATATATATATATATATATATACTCAACTTCTTTCCAATATCCCTTAAGGAAATCTTTTTTTCTTTCAATATATAAAATATATATTTACACTTTCAAAGTTCACTCCTGAAAAAATGTCTCTCAATGTTCGGTAAACTGTCTCTCTTACAAAAACAACCCGTCTCACTTGAGATTAGAATTATGAATTTTAATATAATGGTTAACACAAAAGCTAGACATTCTTCGCTAAATGAATGCTTTTGATTTCGTCATGACTTTTTAGAAGGATCATTTTTATATGTGAATTCGACATATATCTCTTTGTATTCTAGGCTATGGAGCTATTGATTAGCCCAGATCAAAAGGAGTTATAGATTCTACCAGGGGCATATTGAGTTTGGGGTTAGGGATGTAAGTAGTAGGCTTTTGGGGGAAAAGAATAGAGCTAAATCAAAAGACAATATCTGTATACGTATTATCAAAAACTATACCTCCAATGTCTCAGGGGTGGCAATTAATAGTGTTGAGATAAGATGAGGGGACAGATAGTACTAGTCATATTTTAAAATATTGTTTAACCTTGAGGTACCTTTTTTATTGCGTTGTTGACATTGTATCCGTGCCACATCATAGTCAGATCTATCGATAAAGAAAGCCAAATATCATTAATGACAAGGTAATTTTCTTGATTTTAGCGTCACACTTGTATTTAAAAAGTAAAAAATTAAAACCGCAAGAAATTAGTTTAAAGAGTTTGCACCAACAGTAATTCGTGTCCAACTGTTCTCTACTTATACTAAGTCTTCTTAACTTTTGTCAGAGTCTTCTCCCAGATAGAAAAACTGCCATCAACTGCCTCTAAGTGTCCATCTTTTTTAGCTTTAAAAATTATGCCTTAAACCTTGACTCTGATTGGTCAGTCTGGAAATTTATGATTGCAAGGTGAACAATGTTCAACTCGAGAAACTACGAACGGCAAACGTAATTGACGCTGTAGTCGTGCGTAATTATGACTTTATCGACAAGTGTGACTATAATGTGGCACGGGCATAAGGCCTCTAAGTCCATATAATATTTCTTTCGTAAAGGATGGGGGTATGCACTGGATACCTTCAACAAAAGAAACTTATTACCGACATTAATCCGAAGCAGAATAAACTCATATAGTTGATAAATTCTGTGTGTTTTAATTGCAGGCTCAGTACCAGAAATTTAATAAATGAACCAATCGTATCATCATGGTCATGGAAATTACATAGTCACATAAAATATAAAAAAATGAACTATTATTGTCATGTTTTATGTGACTATTTAATTTCTTTTTGGTCTGGGTTTCATTTATAATATGCGTATAACTCAAACCCCAGTCACTAAAGGATGAATGGAGGACTCCCCCATCAAAGATCCAAAAGCAGTTAGTCTAGTGTAACCTCTCAGTTATAATTTTTTCCTTATTTTCCACTTAAATAGCTCTCAACAACACAGAGGCACCACTAAGGTCAAAGTGGGGCCCCCACCCCGATTTCTTCAGAATTCGTCTACATTCGTATCTGTTATTTGTATGTTTTACGTGACTTTGTAATTTCTTTTCGGGCTGGGTTTCATTTAAGGTACGCGTGTAACTAAAACCCCATTCAATTCAAACCCATTTAGCTCAATCTTAATTCAACTTAATCCCAATTCAGGCCAGATTCAATGTCCCCACAATCCAATAACTCGTTAGTGCTAGAGTAAAATACAAAGAAGACTTTTTATTAGAAAGTTTAGCTGGTTGCTCATTGTCTTGAGCTGAACTACGCCAAAATATCATATTACTCTGTATTACTAAAGTACATATTGGACATGCGGCCCTCCCCCTCTGCTCCTACTGCCAATTTAATTTCTTAGTAGAAATGTATGCATATTACATATTATTTGAATCAGGATGATGCAAAAAATTTTCGTATGTGTGACTGGAGTACTAAACTAAGCCCTTAGATTCTCTCCTTCACTCTATCATACATTTTTAGTAAGATGGTATGCTTATGACATCTTTTTGAACCAGATCATACACGGATTTTCAATTAGCGGTAATGGAGACACACACGGCCCGTGGACCAACGAAAATCTTCGCCTTTTCCAAACCCCTTTTTTGGCAGAAAGGCAGATTGCACCTTGTTTGAAGCGGAATCATGCAATAATTGTTAATCTAGTGTGAGCGATATATAGGAATTATCCTACAGTATTTTCTACAAGACAATACTAACATGACTATCCCACAAGAATTTTTGACCTAGTATGAGCAATGCAAATATTTATACCTGCAGTTTTATAGGGTGAAAAATTGTTCTGAGCTTATTGTCATTGGGACTTCGAACTTCTCGTCATTAGAATAAAAGTTTTCAATCTAAGAAGAAATGAAGCTAATTTAATATACTGTTTGAACTTCATTTGTAAAATAATTATAATGGAATTTCAATGCCACTCCCCCCCCCCCCCTTACGATTTCATTCTTAAATATTATCTCAGAAAATATCATTGAACCGTTTCCGCTTCATTATTTTAACTTTACATCAGGAAGTTGTTGGAGAGAAGATAAATTATCCTAGGCCCGTTTGCGTCATCCTATTTGATAGTGAAAGTAAAATTGTATTCAAACAGCATGATGAGGTTCGACAACGTGGATAAAAATATAAAATTTATTTTAACCTCAAACATACTCCATAATTATCTAATTTACTCTTTGAGCCTTGTACCTTAGGTCCAGTTAATACTTTTCTTTATATTTGGCAGTTTTGGTACCAAGAACACGAAATTAAAGTTTTTTCCATCTCTTGGACCCATGTGTCTTAGATCCACTCGTACCTAAAAATTGATTTTTCTAAGATTTGTCTTTATATTTGGAAGTTTTGATACTATTGACTCTTCTTTTCTCTAGGTAGGAAAATATATTATGATGATATAACATACATAGCGAATATATTGAATTTATCAGTCTTTTCTCTATGTTAAATCTCTGGTAGCCTATGTTTTAATTTTTTTTTCTCTGTATTTGTTCTTCTTTTCTCTAGGTAGAAAATTATAGTATGATGACTTTACATATTACACCAACGATGGTTACATTGAAGTTTGGAGGATAAGTGATATGTGTAATTATCATATTGTCATGCGACGAATGGTGGCTACAAATGATCATGAAGAAGTGAAAAGAAATAAGGAGGATAAGGAGAATAATAATAAATGAAATATTACTATTACTATATATGTTTAATATAAAATGTTAAAATTCAACATTATATTGAATCTGTATTGCTCTTTTCAATGTATGATGATCATATATCTTGATATCTCCACTGGAGGGGGTGAAAAATTAGAGGAAAGCCATTGGGGCCCATGGATATGGTACATGGATGACTATAAGTTCCTCTATAAGAAGTGTTGATATAACCACTCATATACAGTTTTGTTTTCATATTTTTCTTTAAGCTACTCTTCGACGTTTTGCTTAAATATTGACGATTTTTTTTAAATTATCATCTTGTAGGCTGAATTTTCATTCAGCTTCCCAGACTTAAGGACAACAATGCCATGAAGTGGGATATTCGTACCTAAGGAGACTCATAATACCATATTTAGTTTAAAGCTTCATCTTTTGATTTTGATAATTTATGTAAAGTGATATACAATTGCACAACAGGTTTCATAGAGTAAGGCACCTGGATCCCTGTATAGGCTGAATGTTGTGCGTGTCGGATGGCTCAAAAAGTGCAATTGTATACTCAAATGAAAATATTTCAGATAAAGAAAGAAAAAAGAGCAAAAATGGGGTTTTTATAGGCCAAATGAAAATACCGAAAAAACAACAAAGCGAATATTTCGAGAGGACAAACGCCTCTCTTCTTCAGCGCGAAACGAAATAATGTATCCAAGGAAAGTATTTTTCTTTCCTATTTTCTTTCTTTCTTTTCTGTATTTTTCTGAAAAATATTTCAGAAAAATACAGAAGGGGAGGGGTAGAAATTGGTCTCACTTTTTCACTTCGCCCCGTTTTCACTATGAGATATTCGCATCTTGTTGATATGAGCACTCATATACAGTTTTCTTTTCATTTCAAATAATTCCTTAGTGCAATACTTACTTTAATATTATTTTAATATCATTGCTGATTGAAATAATCGCATCAATACATTTATTTAAGCTTTCAAGTTTCACTATTGGATTTTTCTATATCACTCTTCTACGTTTCGTTTAAATTTTTTTAATTTAAATTAAATTAGTTTAAATTAAATTAAATTTTATGATTTTTTTTATTATCATCTTGTAGAAAGCAACCTAAATCCAGTTCTAGCTAGTATATTCCATGATAAATTGAAGGTTACTAACCAATTTCATCTTCGTAACTTGTTAGACCCCTCGACTTAACTACAAAGACTATCAGTTTTCTTATAAGAATAGCTTATAAGTATAGTCCTTCCATGCAGTTCTAAGGGGCCCCCGTACAAACAGGTTTTTCTAGTAGTTACAGGTCATTACACTCTTTGCCAAGAGGAACGTGTATGACTTGATTGGTGATTAGGATTTGAATAAAAGGAATGGTTTTCTTTACAATTCATATTAGTAAAAGAATTGGATTCAAAGAGAATAGTTTTTATTTGAGAGAATATTAGTGGAGAAAAAATGAGTGGTGCATTTACACTATTGGAGATTAATGATGGAACCGACAGCAGCAGCAGCAGCAACGATACACGAGTACCTAATGTGGCTGTGGAAATAACTGCTGGCTGTAGACTATGTCTTGAATGGGACACTATGTATGCTAGATATGTGATATCATTAAGCAAATTTAAGCAGGAGGAACAGCTGTGTTTTGCTGGAAAAGTAAATATTCTCCATATAAATAAACTTCGGTCAGCATTAGATGTTCTATCGAAATATATTGATGAGAACAAAATGCATCAGTGAATATTATTATTGTAATTATGTTCAATAAAACTGTTTCTAAATCAATGGTATTTTTTCTTTTTTTTCTATAGTAGACTAGCGTATATTTTGAGTACAAAAAAGAGATTCTGATTAGTCTGAAGTTGGTTGTGAGAGAGTTAGGACTCTAAAAATGGATAGATTCGAGAAAGATCGAATCATGAGGAATCTAGTTCTTATGGAAAAGCGTTTGATTCTAGACGATGATTTTCTAGAGTTGTCTATTCAAAGGAAGATATTTTCTCAGGGAATGCTTGTCGATATAATGAAAACTGATTCTCCATCATTAGACTATTGTATGAAGCTTCTACATCGTGGTCCAAATGCATTTACACAATTTATTGATATATTGATCATGACACAGCAAAACGATATTGTGGATATGCTTTTAAACATTAGTTTTTAGAAATTTAGGACCTTTTTCATAAGAAAGATGGTGCTCACGGATGATTTACTCCTCTCTCTCTCTCTCTATCTCAGACAATTTTTTTGATGTTGCTAGCTCAGTTTCATTGTGGCAGTGAGAGCGTCAACACATGACAAAATGTTCCATACATGTCCACTATGTATGTACTCACTGGGCAGTTGGTCATCATGTGAGAATTGCACAATGATTGAGGAGTGTGATGAAAAGTGTAGATTATGCAACCCGTGTAAATTGCATAGAGGATATGCTGTAAAAATTAAAGGTTGTAATTCCTGTCTTGAAGAGGTGTGTGACTCTCATCCTAGAGGCCACCTATGCTCCAATTGTCATTATGAAAAATGTAAGCAGTGGGAGAGTACATATCCCGGTATGATTGGAAAGAATCCTAACCGTGATTTTAGTTTATTGCTACGAGATTGGTATCGTCGTGGTTTTAGATTGTTCTGGGAGGAGGAACCAGGTCAACGATTCAACTGTTGGAACAACAAGAGAATATGGTTTCTACGTCATTGCTGTGAAGACACTGGGTGTTATGATTATAAGCCCACTGATTTTTATTTGGCAGTGACAGAATGTGATTCGACACTTGAGGACACTGTTTGTGAAATTGCTTCAAATACACAAATTGAAACATGTGAATTCTATAGAATGAATGCGAATAGTATCATTGACTATACAAAGAGATATGACAAGAGTGAAGTCACACTCTACTGTAGAAAATGTGACCCTGACATTGCAGTACATCAGAATCAGTACACTGTGAATTCAAATAATCTACCTGCACTAGTTGTTGTCGACAAATACCTAGTAGTGGATGAAATCTAAAAGAGTAGAAAAGTCGTTTTATCATGTATATAATTTTTTTTTTTATTAATAAACAATTTCACATACATCTTTAGAACATTTTATTCTTAGGGCACTAAAATCAATATTAAATACACTTGTAAGTATATTCTCCACTAGAAAGTCGTTCAATTGAGGTAAGTCAACGTAGATGTTGAGAAACTGCTTGTAGGTGTAGCCACGACATCTGAACATGAAAAAGAGTAGTGCATGAAAACCACATGTCTTAGTCGCTAAATCCTGTACTCTTCGTTGATTTTGAATAATGGTTTTCCCACTGCTTTCAATAAAGTTGCTGATGTATGGAACATAGAATTTATACGATAGGCCAAGAGGATCAAAAAATTCAATATTCTTCGCTGTTTGAAAGATGCATAGCCAATGACCGGTCTTCAAAGTCGATGGACTGCTATTAACAATGATTAGGGTATTGTTAACACTTGGAATTTTTTCAATGAAGTCCGAGGGTATGCAATAGGACTTGTATTGGGACATGTATGGATCCATACTAAATACATTGATTATTTGATTTGTGTTCATGGTGCAAGGTCTAGTAGAACACTACCGTCGGGTGTGATTTCCCAATAGGTTTCAAATTGGCTCAGTGATATTAGCGTGATACTCTCAGTCAGAGCATCGGCAAATGTACACTCTAAACGTACATTCCCAGTTCGTACTATGCTCATATCCTGTGTGCCTGACAAGTCCAAAACAATAACCCCATGATTTTTTGAAAACATTGATTCGGTTATTCCATTTTCAAATAGTTGAGAGTCATGATCTAGGGATTGCATGGTCAACTCGTACAGAGTTCTATAGGATTTTTTATCAAATGATAGAGTGTACAGTGGAATACCATTCACTTTGCACACAAGGCTAGATAGACCGAAAAAATTAAAATCATGGGGGGATTCAGTCCAGGATCCAACGGCACTGCCACTCTTCACAAAGGCCAAAGCCAATTTTGATGGGATTTCTCCATTGATAAACGATGAATCGCTATAGCTACGAGAACCGGTGGCAATGTGACGTTGATTGGTGATTGTATGGGGGACAAGAAGTTTAATGTTGTTACCATTGGCTCTTAGCTTTTCCACTGCCAATGCAACAGAGCTCATAACTTGTTGTTTTCGGACGTGGAGAATTGCCGATGTGATAATAACATTTGCATCGGGTGCTGCAGGAAGTGTTTTTCTCAGAATGAAATTCGATGGGGCCATCTGTAACTTTATGTCAATCTTGACATTGGGGGGTAGCCATTGGGATACATTGAATATCTCATGATTTAATTTTCCAACTAGATGATACTCCTGGGTCACTGCAGTAGTCAACTCACCGTCAGTATCAACACCTGTTCGATATTCATAGCCCAATGATTGTCCTCTCATCTCCTTGTACACCTTTGGCGTCATCATCATAAATTGTATGTAGCTTGCATAGTTGGATAAATTATTGCTGGTGCTCACCAATGTACCATTAATAAATACATTAATTTGTTTGAATAGGTTGTGTAGAATACAGTTTTCATAGGAGAGACCATCGCCGGCATTTGGAGTTGTATTATCTGACTTTTTCTTCACTACAACATTTAAATCAATAAATGTTGACGACAAATCAATGAAATAGTCTTCATTGGAAAATATTTGAAAGTGTATATTTTCCGAGAGGGGCTGTTGGGGATGAAATTGTTCATAGTAGCCATACTTGACACTGACATCAACATTTTCAGCATTGAATAGATTCAATGAGGAAGTGATTGATGGATATGATTCCTTGTGAGGGAGATAAGTCATCTTAAGAGAAGAAATCCTTCTTTGATCTAACGATCTTTTTCTTCTTCTTCTTCTGCTGCTTATTGGTCTTTGTTGTTTTATTTCTCAAAGTCCTTGTTGATGTCCTTTGCTTCCTGCCTGGGTGGAGACTGATGAGTGAATGACGCGAACGCATCCTTTTCAATCCCTCCCCATTTTGTCGAGATTTTAATTGTTCGCCAACGGCTCTTGCTGAAGATCTAATATTTTCTTTAACACTCTCCTTGAAATTCTTGCCCGACCCCCAGTCCTGTAGTGTGGAGGCAGCAAAATTTGATGCAGCAGGTACAAGATATTTTCTGGCAAGGGGTAGTGCAGAACGAAATAGCCTAGCAAACCAGCTACCAAGACCATAGCCAGACATTGTAGTACGCCCCTTGTAGTAGTCCAATCCATTGCCTATTTGACGTGGACTCAAAGCACCAACATAACAGTCAATATCGGGACAGACAAATGGAATTCTTCTATTGTTCATTTTTTAGGTGATTGTACCGTCTTTGTCGTTGACAATAGGTCGAAAATGACATGTAATCACTGCTAGGCCTTTTGAAATTGCTATTGGATCACCTAATTCGGTTCTTAGTGTTAACTGACAGAGTTCCAAATAGGAAGTGTTTACGGGAATATACTGAAGATGCTTTATATTGTAGTGGTGAACATGTTCTTGATTGGTTTTTCGTTCAAGAACTCGTAGGAGGGGAACATTTGAATTACCAACCCGAGATGTTTCCACAAATGAAGCGTAGAGAAATATACAAGTGTCCGTGGAGAAGCTGGGTGCATAGTCTGCATAGATAACTTGGTCACTACCACTGAAATTTTCTGTCCTAATAATACGTTTTTTAAAACCAAGAACCTCACGTAAATTCTCATTGAGGAAAATTCTTTCATTCTCAAATGGATTGGTAATATAAATTCTCCTTTGTTCCGTCGAGTAATTGAAAGTGAAACCACCTTTTTTTCGACTTGCAATTTTTTTGTTGATAACTCGACACAGTTCATGCATGTTATTGTATTCCCTGTAGGGGATGTTAGCAATAGGGTACTGATTAGAGTCAAAAGTTGCCATTGCACCTTCATCACCGAATTCAAACGGTCGTATTTTTATTTCATATTTACGATCCTTTCTCAGGATGTCATAGGTATTTTTGAGGATACAGTCGACAAGGGCCACTTCATATGCACCGTCAAATTTGATGGCGGGTGAGAGTTTTGTCCAAAAATCACTTGTCCTATTCAAGTCATTGTAGAGAGGATCGGAAACGTTGGACATGAAAGTTACATAGAAATCATTGGGCATTGTCAATATCTTCAACACCAATCCAAGAATCAAAATCAGAGTTGTATCCTAGCCAGCGAACAAGTAACTGTTTCTTACCCCCGCGAGTACGTGTCTTTAATATCTTTTCAATTTGATAGATTTCACTAGCATTTTTAACTTTTTGCAATTCATAGTCATAAAAGCCGCCGAGAATCTCTTCATCTTTGGTATCACGCAGGCGATAAGTTATGGGTTTAGTGTCTAGGATTTTTGCCACTTTAAAAAGTTCAGTGGACCACAAGTAATTCCCCTTTTCAAAAACATTAGTTGTTCTATTAATTCGAACAGTATCACCAACCTTGAATTTATTTTTCTTCTTGACCTTTGATTCATTGGAATATTGTTTAAGAAAGGTGTCAATTGTATTATGATCCGAATGATGAACTTCCGTTGGTGTAGAGTTGGACAATGATTGATGAGGTCGTTGATTATAAATCAACATGATTTTATCTAGATCATGAATAAAAGCCGGCGTATTTTTCAATGTACAATATCTTGAAATTAAAAGTCGAATAGTTCTTATCAATCGTTCGGCCAATGCAGCCTTTATAGGACTGTGCGTATGATAGAGCAGTGTACTATATTTCTCTAGTACTTTTGCAACATGAGGATTAACAAATTCACTACCGCGATCCGTTTGAATTTTTTTATATGAATCCTTTTCGAGAATACTTTCAATGGCCTGAGCAACTTCAACACCTCTCTTTGATCGCAATGGAATTGCATATGCATAGCGACTAAAAACACTGATTGCAAGTAGAATGTACTTGTACGGTGTATTGTGACGTCTTTGAAGCTCATCTAGAGTCAGGAGATCTGCTTGCATTATATCCAATGGGTAAAAGGCTTTAGTTTTTCGATATTGATTGGCACGAAGTCTATGATTTCTATGCAGAGTGTAACTTGGTTCATTTTGTAGATAGTCTTGTACACTTTTAGTGCGAACACCCGTGACTTTGGAAAGAGTTGTGGGGGAACTTAAACTCCCCGCCTCGCCAATATTTTCATAAACACCTTTCAGAACTTCAGCCATTTCGCACGTAAACACGTTGTGTAACGTCCGCTACCCTTTTGTATACTGGCTGCTGCTGGTGGCGGAGACGTTGACTTGATACGTCTTCGCTTTTGTCTAGCTATCAGTGGTGTGCTAGTATTTTCCAAAATTGATTTAAAATCTTCTTCTGCTTCAAGTTCATCTTTTAATGTTGATGATGATGCACGTTCATTTAATTTTTTTAGAATTTGTCTATTGCCAATAAGACTTTTGGGGAAGTTTAATGTATTTAGAAAGTTGTATAGACGAGTGTCAAATGATAATAGTCCTTTACGATTTGTAACCATGTCATACATTAAATCAAGTAGATTATAGCTCTTGCCCTGAATTATAATCCTTTCCCCATTGCTCTCAACTTGAATTTGATCACTTTCCAAGAGATAGATTAGGAGTCGTTTACTTTGTTCACGATATGAGTGGGGCATTAGATTTCCAATTTTCAATACAATTGAATCCAATTCCTCCTTCTTTAATTGTGTTCCAGCAGCAGCAGCAGCAGGAGACTCTTGAGAAGATGATTCTTTTTTGGGATCAGCAGCAGTGGGCTTTGATCGATAGTGTTTGTCCACTCGGCGAAGTGCATCTTGAAGTAAAATCAGTTTTTTATCATCATCAATAGTTTCATTGTCGAGGAATTTACTCAGATTGTCCTCAAAGTGTTCGACGGGTGAGAGAGCGAGTTCTATTGGAGTCAATTTATAGGGTTTTGCCATTCTCACTAGAGAAAACTGTTTACAAGTCCTGCAATTATTGGCAGTAAAAGTGTGAAAAAGCTACCGCCCGCCTGAAGAAGTCGTTTCCTTTTAAAATTCTTTCCTTTCTTTTTAGAGGCCAATGTACGTACAATGGAACGATGTTGCTTTGCCTGTTGCTTAACTACTTCTGGTAGTTGAACATTACCCTCGGTCAAATTTAAACAAAGTTCAGATATTAGATTAATGAAATCATTGTCAATACCATGTTTGAGTATTGCTTTTCTAAGCTGAGGTTTTGAAGTGCTTAGAACTGAAAACAAGTGTCTATTTTCATGTAGTTTCTTCAGTGTCATGATAGCGACTAATAGGTCTTTTTAGTGTTCACCGGGAGATATACTGTAATTTCATTGTCGAAAATATCTGTGACTACACGCAGATCCTCGGGTGTATTTTGATTAAGATCCAGCAGGATATAACCGTGGGGTTTATTAGTTGCCTGATTGTATGCTGAGAGTAGAAATTTAGGGGCACCTGGATAGATTTGTTTATTGAGGGTTATTAGCGAGCTAGAATCACGAACAACTCTGTAGATGATATAGTAGGTACAGTTCAAAGCAAGTGTTCGCATACATTTGCTCTGATGAAAGAGATTGTGTAGAACCAGAGTAACGGAAATCTGTTCATGATGAGAGCGAACAGTGAACAATTGCAACATTTGCTGGGACCATTGTTCAATGGATTCAGCCAGATCGTCAATGATCAGCCAAGAGTTTGGTTCAATAATGTTGAAAACATCAAGTCCCTGTATGAACTGTATCTGCATCGATCCCATGGCAGCAGCAATTGCTTTTATTTTATTGTACGACTCCTGCCAAATACTATAGCAATAGTAGATTTTTTTCGGCTTTTCCGCAAACATTTTATCACAATTTTTAATTATTTTAGTTAAGAGTGTTGTTTTGCCCGACATTGAGGGCCCACACAGAAACGATCTGAATGGTGTTTTAAATTGATACATGTTCCTTTCAACAGTTCACCTGGAGAACAACTAACTGTAGACCCTAATTGTCTAATGACTAAATAATTTTTTTTTTCCCTACTACTACTCGGTTCTTCAAGAAGACAAAAGACAAAGAATCATATTTTTTTCTTTTATTATATGCAGATAAAAAAAGTAACAATATATTGAAAAAATACACTTTTTTAAATTTATTCATAATAAAAAATACAACAACAACATTTACATAGGTACACACAGATAAAAAACACTTTTTTTTTACAGAGAAAAAAAAAACATTAAATTAGAGAGAGAGCACTTGAAAAAATAATTTTTTTTAATTTATTTATAATAAAAAAATACAACAACAACATTTACATGGGTACAGAGAGAGAAAAACATTTTTTTTTTTTTATAGAGAAAAAAACATTAAATTAGAGATGGCACTTGAAAAAAAAAAAAATCTGCTCTAAGTCCAAAAAAAAGAGATAACTTTGGTGACGGTGCGTCTCCCGCGCTGGCGGCGGCCGGCCCCCCCCCCCCCCCCCGGGCCGCGAGGCCCCCCCCCCCCGGCCGCGAGGCCCCCCCCCCCCAAAGGTTTTTAGGAAATTAGTTACAGGACTTTATTTAAACCGAGACTTTCACGGTGGGCAGTACATTCGGTCCGGTCTGAAGTTAAATAGTGACCAAGGGGGAGGGTGGTCACACCATCTTGACAAACATAGACCTTGTCGGAAATGGTACTCATGGCTATTTTCTCTACATTTACAGTATAGTTCTTGTACTTCAACGAACGAATTGCCAACAATTTGGCTCGTGGAATTGTATTTTCAGTAATACAATTCCTGTAAATGTCCATATTGAAATTCTTGTCCACATAGCGCGTGGGTACTCCTTTGCAACGTTTCTTGATTTCCTCGTCGTGTGTCTGTATAAAGTACACCTTCGGACCTACAAACATACCACGGGAAATCAAGTCGCTACCCGTTTCAGATTTTAAAAATAAAAGTTGATTGGGCGCCCGACGTTTTACTAGCTCAGGGTAAAGACCAACACTCCAATTGGTGTAGTCCATCCGTGAGCTGATAATTTCACCGTGCGCCAAATCATCAATTAGATTTGATGTTTTTACTTTGAGCAGTAGAGAATCCGTGTCACCGTAGCAGACCTCTACTTGCCCCTTTTCCGGCCACTGTACCCTAGCCACATTGTAGTAGAATTCCAACATGAGCTTTTTTGAGATCTCCAAGATAGCACTGCCTGCTGCAATATTTTTATTCAGGACAATGCGTCTTTTTTTCCTATTCAAAAGTACCATGTCCGGGCCAATGATTGTAAAGGAAGTGTAATTGGGATCGGCAATAATTCGAGCACATTGTTCTGGATCGGTCACAACGTCGCAACGATTCCTATTACGAACACTCTCACACATTTTGCCGAAAGCCGAATTTAAAATGAGTTTATAAATTTCTTTTTCAGCTTTCGTCTGTGCTGCAGAACGTTTGCCGACAAAAGTGTCAACAAACGTTTTCAAATAAGGTTTTTGACTAAACTCGAGTGCTCGGTGAACCTTTGTGACGTTGAAACCATTGTTGCACATCCATTTTAACGCTACATGATGTACAACTATGTTTTTTTTCGGCAGAAGGTCAGCAATAAGTTTTTGTTTTGAAGGCGCCCAATGCAATCCGTCCACCTCGACTAAACGCCTATTGCGAGGGCTCAAAGAGTCCTTAGTCACAGGTCTATTGATGCACGGGAAAACAAAATCCTTTACCGAATCGTGAAGCTCGACTGGTATCTCTCCATCAATTTCAAAAAACCATCCAACCGGTCCATTCTCCTCAACACCACTGTCAATGTTGGGGAAATGGGGAGCTTGAGGGTCATTGAGCCATTTATAGTCGCCGCAAGGTAGTGCATAATGGGACATGGCCGAGGGGTAGAGAGAATTCATATCGAGGAAAACTGCATTTGATTTTGTCCCCGTCTTCTCCCCCGTTGGATCGGTTTCCAAGATACGGTCTCCGTGAAAAACAAAACCCCCCCTCATTGACCTCTCGATGAACAGATGCTGATCAATGTCAGTGATCAGCCCGATTTTTTCCCCACTAATTTTCAGGATGAGGTCCATCACTAGATGAGGCGAAGAAAAATAATAGCCCAAATCAAGATTAAACTCCTCATAGATTTTATCCGTATTTTTACACATAATGTCTAACAAAGTTAACACGTCACTCGACAAATACAGCTTGCAGTAGTCAAATCCATTTTTACACCCTCCCGCTGCCCAAACTTTTTTAGCAAAACTGTATTCCTCGGGGGTGCAACTACGATCGTGAAGACTGTCGTAAAACGATTCAATACAAGGAATAGCCTCCTCGGCGAATCTCGACATGGAACAATAAAAGTCATAAGGATAGATGCCCTTGACCGTTAACAAATCATATAAATCATTTGGAAATTGTTGCTTGAGAAGGGGGAAAGCGTTGCTGCCGTCATCGTTTTTCTGCACTTGAATTAATTCGCTCAATGATTTGGGAAAAAAACTGTAGGAATCTAAAAAGCGAATTTTATTCGTGTACTCAACACCGGCTTCAACAAATTTCCACATAAATTCCAAAACAAGCAACTTTTCCGATGACTTAGGTATGATTTTGTACGTAAAGCTGTCTATCACCCATGCATCATCATCCACTGTTCGATTTCTTTGAAGATGTGCCAATGCAGGTAGCACAAACTTCAGATCGTAGTTAGAGTTATGTATAAAAACCGGTAGAAAAAGTTGTTGTTTAATTTTTAAATTACATGAATTGTGAGCCCACCCCCGAAAGTTACTTTTTCCCGTTGAATTGGGGTCAATAAGGTGATCGTGGTCCTGCACCGCGTCTTTTGGGGCAAGGGCACCCCTACACACCCAGCAAATTGTCCCCTTTTCCAACGCCAATTGCTCTTTATCCGACAATGTCATCGGATAATTAGTATGACGTAATCGTGAAATTGCCCTGTTTGCCGTTTTTATTAAAGAAACCAATAGCTTTTCCATACTGCCCTCCTCGTCCATAGTCAAAAAAAACTCTTCCAATAGCATTTTATTGTTGGCGTCGCGACGGGCATGTGCGTAGGAACACGCAACTAGTTTGTGTTCCTTGACTATATTTGGCCTTGATGGGTCTGATACCTCAACCAGTCTTGTTTCACAATCCAAAGACATTTTATCAGATTGTAGAAGAGAATTTTGAAAATTTTTAAATTGTAAAATGTCTTTGCCTTCTGCCGGCATTTCTATTCTTTGATTTCCGTGAATTTTGCAATGCCCCATGTGATCTGAAAAAGTTCGCTCAGATCTAAATGAGGAGAGGCACATGGGGCAATAAAAACATTCTCCTCCTTTGTTCTTGCCTTGACATAGGAGTCGACTTATCGCCGTAACGGGGAAAAAATGACCATAAGAATTTACATCTTTGGGAGGCTGGTAAATAACCCATACAAAATTTTTAACATTTTCCACCCTCGGTGTCCTCACTGAGTACAAAACCCCTTTTTTATTCGGTTTTTTCCCCCCATCTACAAATTCTGTGTCATACTGGAGAACAACTACTCCCACCCCAAGATTTTCATTTGCTTTCTCGAATATGCTTATTTCTTTAAAGGACACCGGATATTTTCCCTCTAAACAATCAAAATTTACTTTAGGGAAATTTTTTCCACCGTTACGTGCAAGTCTGTCGAGATTTTTCATTGATGATTCATCTTTTAATGTCCTATGGGCCGCTGCTAAAAATGCATACTTAAAGCATTGAAGTCCAGTGTCAAAATACAAACTCTGAACTCCTTTGGTAGCCGACAAATCTGGGTGGCATTTTATTCCTTTACCCCTCCCACCCCTTAAAATAAAGTTTTTTTTAAATCTACTGAGATTCAGATCCATGCATTCAATGTATAAAATGGTGGAACCACTCCCCCTCTCATTAAATGTATCCAAAGTTGAAATTAGTTTATTTACCCAGTTGAAAAAGTTGTCTTCAAAATCGTTTAGACCTGGGTAAAAAGTCTGGTTCCCCGTCGAAAAATGAAAATAAAAAATGTCCCCAGATGTCCCCTTTTGTAAAAAAACTTTTTGGTTGACTGATGCTTTAATTCCCCCCTGACCTCCCCATTTCTGGATCTGAATATCAATAAGTGCTCGAATTTTGTCGATATAGCTATGGAGATTTTTCACGGGGTCAGTTAAAATAATGCCAGCGTTTTCCTCGGGAAGGCTAAAATCTACCCTGTACGTTTGCAAATGACCTAGAGCAGATTCTAACAGATAAAAATCAGGCAATTCCGGGGACGTAGTACTGTTTTGATGTCCTGACCCTGTTTGTTCAATCACATTGGAGGGTTGTGACATGAGGTCCCCTAGTACATATTCTAAGGTGTTTGGGGACAATTGGTCAAGCCAGCCTGTATTGTCCTCTGATGGAATTTCATTATGAGGACCCAGTTCAGATTTACTTGTAGCATCATCATCTAAATATTCACGTATGAAACTATCTGCCCACACCGGATCCTCAAACATGTCAATATCACAGCTTAAGTCATCCAGGCTGGCCATTTCCCCAAAAACATCATTAAGGAACCCCTCATGCCACTCCATGTTCTCTAGAACCAGTGTAGGTTCATCCCTGAACTCTGCTGGTGGTGACAGAATTGGTTCTGTAAA
Organism: Artemia sinica; assembly: GCA_027921565.1. Taxonomy (NCBI): domain Eukaryota; kingdom Metazoa; phylum Arthropoda; class Branchiopoda; order Anostraca; family Artemiidae; genus Artemia; species Artemia sinica. The sequence continues at coordinate 45,383,404 of CM051273.1, read as the reverse complement.
TATACTTGCATCATCACTCAATGGTGCTGCCGCTGGGGGTGCTATATTTTTAATCTGTAGAAAAAAAAGTTTTTTATTTTTTATGTAAAATAATCATTTTTTTTTAGTTAATAAAATTTTGTCAATTTCTCATAGTCATTGTCCCACCACCTGAACAATTAAAAGAAGAAAAAAGTTACATTGCCTTATGTCTTTCATAATGTCAACTGAACATGTTAAAAAAAAAAATATTTTTTTGTCGGGAAAATGTAGTCTTATTCTTATTAGAAGGGTAAGTTCGAACAAGAGAATGATAGAAAAAATTAATGGTTTTATTCCAAATTTTTTTTTTTAAAATAAAAACGCAAAATATGAGTCCAATTCAATTCTTTGAGCTTCTTCATTGTAACTGTTAATGAAATTGGACCATTGTTCGACTGATGCAGTATGTTGTACGAGCAGTTGCTCCTCGGCTTCAGTTAAAGGAAACGAACTCCATATGTCGGAGCTCGGTGGTGCCACCTTCTCAATAATCCGTATTTTCCTCTGTCTTTTGCCAACGGATTTTTTCGACCTGGGCTAAATAAATACTGGTAAGAGAGAAGAACTTTTTTCTCCATCCATATCAACAATTAAAATGTTGAATGGGCCCCCCCCCCCCAAACTCCTCCCAGGGGGAACCCTTGGGAAACGGGGGGGCTTCCTTCGAGGTAGGAGGATCGATACCCTTTCCGAGTTGGAGGGGTATCGGATTTCACAACACTGTTCAAATAGTCTCAAATTCTTTTCTTGAAAACACCTAAGTGTTTCAATGAAACGGCCAAAAACAGCTTCATCCAAATAATGTTTCTTAAAATTGCTGCGAAGACATATTTGGAAATTGTCAAAAAACCTTTTTTCCCTGTGTAAATTGAAGATATGTATCTTGCTATTTAAAGCTCAATTTGCATGCGACCCTACTTAGAATTCAAGTCGGATTAAAAGGCGATGGTAGATCTGATAAGTATGGCGGATGTATTCAAATGCATTAGGGACGAAAATACCAGTCTAAAAGTGCGCGTTAGCTGTATGGTAGCAATTGTTTTCAAATAGTTAGTTTTTTTTGTCTAAAAGGAATATTGTATTAGAATGCATCTTAGTTATAAGTTACGAGGTAAGGTTTTTTTATATTTAGAAATGCATGATAAGCACTCCATAAATATCGCTAATTCGGTTAATGAAAGAAAATTAAATAGCTTAAAAACAAATTTTAAGTTTTTAAAAAGCTATGCGCCTGAGAAAATTTTGTCTTATTTTTTTGAAAATAGGGATAGAAAAAAAAAATATGTATATACTTACAAATTCTAACTGGTCTTCTATATCTGAACTCCTTTTCAACTTCCTTCCAGTTGCCATGGAGCCAACGCAGGAGTCAGAGGGTTCTGTCGCTATAAGCTGAGTGCTCGATGCATGATCCTGTGTAACTTTTCTAGCGAATTTGATAACAGACGCTCTTGTGGGCTGTATTAACGAAGGTTCGCCATATTTTGCTTTCTTCTCGGAAGGAGGATTATTGCACGTCTCTTCTTCCTTAAAAAAGACAAAAAAAATTTAGCATGTAGCAAAAATGCATTTCGGGTTTTTGGAAAATAATTTAGTTTATTTTAGACATCTTGATTTCAAAATCAGAGGTTTTGATAGTGAGATGGAGGACCTTTTATAAACTGCCTCCCCCCCCCCCCCTCTCCTCCTATGTCCATGCTTCCGTGACTGTATTTGTAAATTCAAACTTAAAAAGCAGTATTTGCGTTCCTTATTAAACAATATGGAGAAGAATTGCATATGACAGTCAAGTAAAACTATCAGATTTCAATCAAATGTAGACATAAATAGAAATTTAAGAAGTGGAAAAGTTAATTAGCACGGCTCAGTCAATCCCTCTTATGAGATAATTAGGTCCGTTAAATAAAAAGGATAGCTAACAATGTTATTTATTAAATAGGGTTATAAGGTAACAAATTTTATTTTTGAGGAAATGGGGGGTGAGGGTTTTGAACACATTAAATTTCAGGAAGAGATTCTTCAACGCAGACTGGTCAGGAAATATTTTCAAAAAAAAGATCCCTAAAAAACCACTGATCGTGATAAAAAAAAAAATCACATTGTAATAAAAAAGGAAGCTTTTTTGTAACAATTAATACATTAAAAGAATCAACATTTTATTCTAATCCCAATTTACCGATTGAAAGCTAAGCACTTTTTTTCAAAAACATCCTTAAAAAGGCCGCTGATCTTGATAAAAAATCACACCATAAATGCAGACTGGCCTGGAAGTATTTTCAAAAACATCCCTAAAAAAAAAAAACACTGATCTTGATAAAAAAGGAAGCTTTTGTAACAATTAATACATTAAAAAAATCAACATTTTATTCTAATCCTAAATTACCGATCGAAAAGCTAAGCACTTTTTTCAAAAAAAACATTCCCTAAAAAGACCATTGATCTTGATAAAAAAATCACACCGTAAATTTCAACCTATAAGAGAATTAGAGGTTTTTTCAACTCCTAAAAACAACAAGCTTCTAAGTACATAGGTACCCTTAGTTCTAGTGTAAGGAAAGAATTTCTTCCTTAATTTAATGATAATTTCTTTTTAATAATGCGAATATTTTTTACTCACCAGAAAAAGGTTATCCATTTTTCTATGTAAATACTTTTTACAAAAAATGCTTGTAATCTCGAATATAAACGATTCGAAACTGATGGAGAATCAAATATGGAACCTGATTATATACAAAAAATAATAGGCGAGTAAAAAAGAAGAGACATCGGTTTTTTGAACTAAAAAAGACATTGAACTTTGAAATTGCGCAAGTCCTCTTGGCAAAGACCTATAGACATTTTTGTACAGGGGCTTTGGCAAAGAGTGTGATGACCTGTAACTACTAGAAAAACCTGTTTGTACGGGGGCCCCTTAGAACTGCATGGAAGGACTATACTCTTATATACCACACAAATAACTAGCTTTTATCCCAAGGGTATATACCAGTATAGAATTGCGATGATTTCACGAAGAAGTCCCAAAAAACTGGCCAATACCCAGAATAAGGTGTCAGGTGTTTAGGAAGTGAGTATCTCCTTGTCTTGTTAGTCTTCGTTATGTGATATTTCATTTTTTCAATTGATTTAATTAAAGAAAATAACATAAAGTTTATGTAGAAAAGGGAAAGTCTTTGTATTTTAAAGCATAATATGCTAGGTTAATTATGGGGAGATTGTATCAAAGAGGGGAGGCGGAGTCGTCAATTGAACTGCTCATCTTAGAGTTCAATAACATAGGTAGCACAATAGCGCTGCCTAAGTAAAGAACGATGTTGGCGGCAAAATGTATTTATTTTTTTTCCTTTAGACCAGGGCACTTCGTATTGAAGCAATTGTCGTAGAAACTTCGAAAAGGGCTCATTCGATCGGAAATTGGAATGGCTAGTGCCCTTTAGAAAAGTCCTAAGTGACTGGAAGGTAACTAACACCCTTCCACGCCCACCTTTTCCCCAAACACATCCAATCAAATTTTTGAGATAGCTATTTTGTTCAACGCAGTTGAAAGTTCTGGAAATTATATCTTTGATCAGGGCACTCCCCCCACAATCTTCAGGGTAAGAGTTATAACTCATATCCTGGGTTTATATAAGGCTTTTATTGAAAGCTTTGTAGTAGAAACTCGAAAAAGGGCTCATTCGATTTGAAATTCAAAGGACTAGTTTCCTTTTTAATAGTCGTAAGTATTTGGAGGGCAACAGACCTCCCTCTCACGCCCACCTTTTCCCCAAACACATAAAATCAAAGTTTTTAGATAGCCATTTTGTTCAACGTAGTTGAAAGTTTTGGAAATTAGGTCTTTGAGGATGAAAGCCCCCCACAGCCGTCAGGGCAAGGGTTGTAAGTTATGCCCGGGGATATATAAGGTTTTTATAGAAAGTGTTGTCGTAGAAACTTCAAAAAGGGATCATTCGATTGGAAATTGAAATGGCTAGTGCCCTTTTTAATAGTCGAAAGTGATTGGAAGGCAACTAACATCCCTTCCACACCCACCATTTCCAGAAACACATCCAATCAAAATTTTGAGATAGCCATTTTGTTCAACGCAGTTGAAAGTTCTGGACGTTATATATTTGAGCGGGACACTCCCCCCACAGTCTTTAGTTCAAGGAAAGTTACTGGAAGGCAACTAACATCCCTTCCACGTCCACCATTTCCCCAAACACATCCAATCAAAATTTTTTTATAGCCATTTTGTTCAACGCAGTTGAAAGTTCTGGACATTATATCTTTGACCAGAACACTCCTCCCACAGTCTTCAGGGCAAGGGTTATAAGTCATACCCTGGGGGCATAGAAAGCTATTATTGATGTTTTTTAGTATAAACTTGAAAAAGGGCTCATTCGATTTGAAATTCAAAGGGCTAGTGCCCTTTTTAATAGTCAAAAGTGATTGGAGGGCAACTAACCTCCCTCTCACGCCCACCTTTTCCCCAAACACATCAAATAAAATTTTTTAGATAGCCATTTTGTTCAACGTACTTGAAAGTTTTGGAAATTAGGTCTTTAAGGATGACACATCCCCCCCCCCCCCTCACAGCCCTCAGGGCAAGGGTTGTAAGTTTTACCCTGGGGCATATAAGGTTCTTATAGAAAGAGTTTCCGTAGAAACTTCAAAAAAGGCACATTTGATTGGAAATTGAAATGGCTAGTGCCCTTATTAATAGCTGAAAATGATTGGAGGGCAACTAATCTCTTCTCACACCCACCATTTCCCCAAACACATCCAATCAAAATTTTGAGATAGCCATTTTGTTCAACGTAGTTGTGAGTTTTGGAAATTAGGTCTTTGAAGATGACAACCCCCCACAGCCCTCAGGTCAAGGGTTGTAAATTATGCCCTGGGGCATATAAGGTTTTTATAGAAAGTGTTGTCTTAGTAACTTCAAAAAGGGCTCATTCAATTGGAAGTTGAAATGGCTAGTGCCCTTTATAATAGTTGAAAATGATTGGAGGGCAACTAACCCCCTCTCACACTCATCATTTCCCCAAACACATACAATCGAAGTTTTGAGATAGCCATTTTGTTCAACGTAGTTGAAAGTTCTGGAAATTAGGTAGAAATTTAGTATTTAAGAATGACAACCCCCCTAGAGCCCCCAGGGCAAAGGTTATAAGTTATGCCCTGGGGGCATATAAGGTTTGTATAGATAGCGTTTTCGTAGAAACTTCAAAATGTAACGATTAAGGAAAATTGTGGCTATAAAAGGAAATTGTTGCGGTGAAAGAAAAGGACTGGGCTTAATTGTGGTCATAAATATTGACCCCGTCAAATCTAATATCCTACCTTGAAGCCGTGAACTTACACCTTATAAGTTCTCCGATAGCGCCGCTTATAGCGCTAAAGATCGTGCCAACAAGGCCTACGCCACCCTCAATTAATGAGAGAAAATAAAATGTGTAGCCATATAGATGTGACCTCTTCTCCTCGAGCTACCTGGAGATCAGATTCCTTGGGAACGTGCCTTTGGAGTCATGCGAACTAATTAGCTGTCATTAGGCTAGATACAGACATATAAAATGAAATAAGCACAGGTAAAAAGCAATAGATTTATTGAGACTTACATATTTAGGTGAACAGCAGTAGGTCACTTCAAATGGCAACAACGGTGACTGAGATACAACAATGAGAGAATTGCAAAGCTTGAACGTCGAAATAATTATGTCTAAATGATCCTGAATTTCATTTACGAATACTTCAAAAAGCACTTTTACCCCACTACCAAACGTAGTTTTTTTGTCTTGCGCTGTAAGAACTGGCTCACGATTGGCTCAAGTGGCCCAAGGATGCGAACCCTTCGTCCAATAAATTGTTTTAAATATTTCTGATGATTCAAACGTTCACACGGTTCTTATCATTTAAACTTCCTTAGAAATATTGTGCGTAGCATCTTTTTTATTGCCCACTGTCTTAGCGAAATCCAAGGCTTGGATAGCGCCGTTCTTTGTCTGAGGCTATCTGCAATTTTTCTCTTTGCTGATTAAGGACTTTTCTAGATTTAAGCTTAATTAGAGGAAGTCAGAATTATCTTTAGAAAGAAGGAACTTTATTTTGGTATTTTAAATATATCGCATTTTGCTCACGGTACAAAAAGGGGCTTATTCAATTGGGAATTGAGAGGGCTAGTGCACTTTTTCATAGTCGAAAGTGTTTGGAGGGTAAATAACCAGAGCCCCCATGTCAAAGTTTGTAAGTTATGCCATGGGGGCAAAAAAGGTTTGTATAGATATCGTTGTCGTAGAAACTTCAAAAGGGGCTCATTCAATTGGGAATTGAGAGGGCTAGTGCACCTTTTAGTAGTCGAAAGTGATTGGAGGGTAACTAACCCTCCTCTCACGCCCACCATTTCCCCAAACACATCCAATCAAAATTTTGAGATAACCATCATGTTGATAGTAGTTGAAAGTTCTGGAAATTAGGTCTTTGAGGATGACAACTCCCCCAGAGCCCTCAGGGCTAATGTCGTAAGTTATGCCCTGGGGCATGTAATGTTTTTAATGTTTTTATAGAAAGCGTTGTCGTAAAAATTTGAAAAAACTCATTCGATTGGAAATTCAAAGGGCTATTGCCCTTTTTAATAGTCGAAAGTATTCGGAGGGAGGATCCCCTCATGCCCATCATTTCCCCAAACATTTGCTATCAATATTTTGATATAGCCGTTGTGTTGAACGTAGTTGAAAGGTCTGGGAACTATGTCTTTGAGGATGACAATACTCCCCCCCCCCATAGCCCTCAGGACAAGGGTCGTAAGTTATGCCCTATGGGCATATAAGGTTTTTACAGAAAGTTTTATCGTAGAAGCTTCAAAAAGGGCTCATTTGATAAGAAATTGAGAAGAATAGTGCCTTTTTTATTAGTAGAAAATGATCAAAGGGCAAATGCCCCCCCCCCGCTATAATTTCCCCAAACACTTCCAATCAAAATTTTGATACAGCCATTTTGTTCAGCGTATCAGAACGGTCTAGAAATTATGTTTCTGGGGATAACAAAACTCCCAGCCCTCAGGGTAAGGGTTGTAGGTTATGCCCTGGGGACATATAAGGATTTTATAGAAAGCATGGTCATATAAGCTTTGGAGGGGGCTCATTGGATAGGTAATCAGACACTCTAGTGTTCTTTTTAAGATTCAAAGTGATTGGAGGGCAGCCTTCCCCCCCCCCCCACACACACACACGCAAACACACGTCGTATTGTCCCGAAATGCATGTAATAAAATTTTGAGTGAGCTATTCTATTCAAAATGGTCTAAATATCGTATAACAAGGCCTTTGGTGTTGAAACAATTCTCAGAGATTAGGGATAAGGATTGTAAGCTATGTCCAGGGGATATTTAAGATTTTTATGGAAGGGATGTATGTTTAACTTTAGATGAGGCTCAGTCTTTCTCCCTGAAAAGACTATGTCAATATAAAACGAACAGAAATTAATTAAAAAAAGTTTCTCAACAAAACAAGTTGTTTTTTTTTAAAGTAAAGAACTCCATTAAACCAAAACGAATAAAAATAGAATCAAATAATCTACCAAGAATACAACTACCACAAATCAGTCATACTTACTTAAGAGTCATACTTACTCCCGCCATTTACCCGTGCCATTTAAACATTTGCCTCTCAATTGAAATCCAATGAAACCCAAAACAAATAGAAATTAAAATAAATAAGATTTAAGCTCAAAACGAGCAGAAATTAATACGAGTTGGGTTCTAAACGCCAAGCTTTCTAAAAGCCACAATATAATTTGCACTTTACTGAAAAAAATTCTTTTAAATGTTTTCGCTTTTCTAACTGTAAGAAATCAAAAATCAATTAACATTTTAAGGAATAAATATCTGCATATGTATATTAAACTGACAATGCAGATTTTTTTTCAGTAAATTCATTTAAATTTTTTCAGTAAGGTACAAATTATATTCTGGTCTGGCTTTTAGAAAGCTCTGGGTTTAGAGGCAAATGTTCAAATGGCACGGGTAAATGGCGGGAGTAAGTATGACTCTTAAGTAAGTACGAGTCATGCTTGCTTATAATCTATAAAACTTCGGACCAAAGATGTTTGACAACTCAGGCACTTCTCAATTATTAGCCTATGAAAATATGGTCGACACATCCTCTACCTTTTCTAAAACAGCACTGTTCTTCTCCTAAAACTTTGTCTACGGCATCTTTCAGTTTAAAAAGTAACATATTACTAAGTAATTGGCTACTTACAGAGACCAGACTAATGCCTCGATAATTATCACACTTACTTTTATCACCCCTCTTATAAAGTGGCTTAATTAAAGTTTTACTTAAATCGTTAGGTACTTTCCCTTTTTCAAAAATCATATTCATCATCTTCAGTAACTTATTTCTAACCTCAGAGCACAGTATATAAATTATAGTATATTATTATCTTTTTACACTGCCTCAGATCCAGCATATTTAAGAAACTAATTTACCACCCTATCAGCACCTGGAGCCTTATTATTTTTTAATCCTTTTAGTGCTGTCGCTAATTCTTTCTCACAAAACAAATCTTCAGTCACATCCAAGGTATCACAAACTTTTTCATTTTCCTCTATATCTTTTCCTGCAACTCTATCTCGGTTTAGCTAATTTTCAAAAGCTTCTGCCCATCTCTCTTTAACTCTTTCCTTATCGCTAATTGTGGCCCCGTTCCTATCTATAACTGAGCCAAGTCCGGATTGACTACTCCCTCTCAATTTGTTAACGTGCCAGTACAATATTTTACTATTATGCCGTCTAGCTGCATCTTCCTGATCCTCGGCAATCTTACCCATGGCCTCCACTTCACACCCCCTTAGTTCATATTTTAATGCTTTCTCCACTTTCTTTACATTCCTTTTGTTTTCATATGATCTGTCACTCAGATAGTTCTTGTACAAGTCCTTTCTCCTTTCTATTAAACATAAAGCTTTTTCACTAATATTCTTGGCTGCAGTCTTAGCTTTCTTCCCTAAGACACCTTCAGCAACTTCACAAATTATTTTTCTAAAATTATTCCAACCATCTTCCACATTATCAAGTTTTAAACTCTTAAGTATAGTGTTCAACTGTTCCTGGAAAGTTTCTCTCAAATTCTCATCCTGGAGTCTACCAACGTCATAACTACCCGGGAGGTAGACACCCTTCCGATATTTCAGCTTTAAATTAACCCTTGACACTACTAGATGGTGATCTTTACTTTTAACATCAATAACGGCACTCCTATATACCCTAGTATCTTGTATTTATCCTGCCAGTCTTCGGTTTACTATAACATAATCAATAAGATTTGCTGTCTTACCATCACGTGAATACCATGTTAACTTATGAGCCATTTTAGGACCAAACACTATATTGGTTATAACTAGATTGTTATACCTACAAAATTGCAAAAGTCTGTATCTATTACTGTTTTCTTTTCTTACACCAAATTTATTTAGGCTACGATATCATCTATCCCTATTTCTACTGACCTGGGCGTTAAAATCTCCTAGTCAGAACATCATATTTCTACTTGGGACCCTGTCTATTTGCTCCTGTAACTGCAAGTAAAATTCATCTGAGTCACTAGTATCTCCGTCAGTCGGTTTTATAGGGGCATACACTACTATAACTGATACCCTGAAATTTTTAGTCATAAAATGAGCAATTACTATTCTATTATTAATACCTTTCCAGCCTAAACAAGACTTAGCAGCTTCCTTATTCATCATGAACCCTACTCCCTGTCTATGTACCCCATCCTTCCTGCCTCAATAAACAAATTCTAAATCACCTAATTTAATGCTTCCTACCCCTGGGTTATGAGTTTCTGAAACTCCTAATAAGTCCAGTTCGAATCATCTAAATTCGTCAGTCAAAATGTCGATACGATGGTCATTTTTTAACGCCTTAACATTCCAAGTTCCAATTTTCATGTTCTTTAAATCATTGAAATTATTTTATTAACCATTTTCATTAGTTTACAACGGATTGAAGCTTTCAATATATAAATAAATAAAAAACTATAAAGTAAAGTTTATTCAGGGAAAATTAAAAATTTATTGAGGCAAAAGTAAGGAAAATCAATCACATGAAAACAAAAAAAATTTACTAGTCTTTTGAAGAGCCGAATGGGGAAGGGTGTTCCATGTCAAATGACACGCAACAAAAGGATTAAAATCGGATCTTATTGTTGGTGTATGTAGAATTTGGATATTTAGAGAACTACGGAGCTGATAATTTGACCGATCAGATACAAAAGAAGACATAAATCTAAGGGACCTAGGAATATCACTATGGAGCTTTTATTTTTATGACAGACAAAGGTGCTCTTACCTAAAACCTTAAGAGGAATTCTCCAAGGTTGTCTAGTGCCTTCAAGTACAAAAGCCTTTTCTGGGCCAAGTATCTATATTTTGGACTATTTTAGCTTTTTTTATTTCTGATAAATTTTGTTATGTGCTGTTGTTTTTCGTCATATACATAGTCTAAAAAGGATATGAAACTTTTATTTATTTTTGAAACTTCGGACATCTTGAAAATGATTTGTGACTGGGACAGCTTATCTTTGTTGTCATCAAAATTGTTTTCATCAAAAACTGGCTTTGTGATTTTTTTACTTTTTTTATCATAAAAGGTTGTAGATTATCGGAAATTATTCTTAAGAACCCAAATAGGGATTGCCCTGATCGGAGCTCTCACTGTCCGTTTATATATATATATATATATATATATATATATATATATATATATATATATATATATATATATATATATATATATATATATATATATATATATATATATATATATATATATATATATACATATATATATATATATATATATATATATATATATATATATATATATATATATATATATACATATATATATATATATATATATATATATATATATATATATATATATAGTATATATATATATATATATATATATATATATATATATATATATACATATATATATATATTATATATATATATATATATATATATCTATATATATATATATATATATATATATATATATATATATATATATATATATATATATATATATATATATATATATATACATATAAATATATATATATATATATATATATATATTTATGTACATATCTCTATATATATATATATATATATATATATATATATATGTATATATATATATATATATATATATATATATATATATATATATATATATATATATATATATATATATATATATATATATATATATATATATATTATATATATATATATATATATATATATATATATATATACAACGTGCCCTAGCCGCCCCAACCTTTCTTTCATTATAGCCCTAGAGAGCGGTATTGAACTACATTTTTCTTATAGCCTATTGTTTGAAATACGGTCAGTCAGTCGGGTACCCAGAACAATCCTTAAGCAATTTCTCTGGAAAACATCTAGCAAATCTTCGTTCGCTTTTCGGAGCGCCCATGCTCCAGAGCCATATTTGACCACTGTCATGACTGTAGCTTCTAATATTCTAATCTTGGTTTGCAGACTTATCTTCCTATTCTTCCAAACTTTTTCTTAACTGGGAAAAAACACCCTGAGCCTTGGCTATTCTACTTTTGACATCTTCACTGCTCCAGCCATCTTTACTAATAATACTACCAAGGTAAGTGAAGCTGTCCACATGATCAATCTTTTCATTACCCAACTTCACCTTTTCATCTTCACTTGTTCCTAGCCTTAGTGACTTAGTCTTTTTAACGTTAATTTCCAAACCTATTCTAGCACCCTGAACTCGCAAAATCTCTAAAAATTCATTCATTTTGGTCACACTTTCATCTAGGATGCTTAAATCATCAGCATAATCTAAGTCCATGAGACTTTTTCCTCCTCATTTGATTCCGTGGTCTCCCATTGCCTTTCCTGTGCTCCTTAAGACAAAGTCCATCAAAATAATCCATATAAAGGGGGATAGAACACAACCCTGCTTAACTCCTGATTTAATACAAAACCAGCTGCTAACCTCATTTCCTACCTTATCCGCAGCAGTGTTATTCTCGTACATAGCACTAATCACTTTAATGTATTTGTCTGGTATACCATACAAGGATAAAACCTATACTAAAGCTCTTCTATCAACAGAATCGAACGCTTGCTCATAATCTATAAAACTGAGGACCAAAGGTGTTTGAAAACTCAGGCACTTCTCAATAATTAACCTAAGAGTGAAAATTTGGTCGACACATCCTCTACCTTTTCTAAAACCGCACTGTTTTTCTCTTAAAGCTTTGTCTACGGCATCTCTCAGTCTAAAAAGTATATATATATATATATATATATATATATATATATATATAGTATATATATATATATATATATATATATATATATATATATATATATATATATATATATATATATATATATATATATATATATATATAGATATATATATATATATATATATATATATATATATATATATATATATATATATATATATATATATATATATATATATATATATATATATATATATATATATATGTATATATATATATATATATATATATATATATATATATATATATATATATATATGAAAATATATATATATATATATATATATATATATATATATATATATATATATATATATATATATATATATATATATATATATATATATATATATATATATATATATATATATATGTATATGTATATTAAATATTTTTGAATACATCTCTATATTTTCGTATTTAAAAATGTATCATACTTCCTTTTTTTTGCAAATAACTTTCACTGTAGATACATCTTACTTTATTTTATTTTTCTTTTCAGGAAGAAAGATAGCGTATTTCCATATATAGAAATATTTCCATATTTAATGTATATATTAAATGTATTTAAATATATCTCCATATTTTCATATTTAAAAATATATCATATTTCCTTGTTTTTTTGTAAATGGACTTTTTTCACTGTAGATACACCTTACCATGTTTCCATGTTTCAATATATGGAAATATATTCATATTTAATATATATTAAATATATTTCAACATATCTTCATATTCTCATATTTAAAAATATATCATATTTCCTTTTTTTGCAAATCGCCCTTTTTTCACTGTAGATACATCTTACCTTATTTATTTTTCTTTTCGGGGAGAAAAATATTATATTTCCATATTCCATATATGGAATGTGTATTAAGGGCAGATAGATACATCTTACCTTATTTTATTTTTCTTTTCGGAGAGAAAAATATTATATCATATTTCCTTATTTCCATGGAAATATGATCATATTTCCATGCGTCCATATATGGAAATATTTTCATGGTTAATATATCAATTAAATGTATTTACATTTATATCCATGTTTTCATATTTAAAATGTATCATATTTCCTTTTTTTTGCTAATTGCCTTTTTTCACTGTAGATACATCTTACCTTATTTTGTTTTTCTTTTCGGGGTGATTTTGAACAACCAATTTAATTTTTTGGGAATTATGGACAGTAGAAGCACCGACCTGTCATTAAACGAATCCAATCTAGACTGGCGTTGAGCCCGCTTGATTCCACATTTTATTTTCGTATGAGAACTGGTGTATAGAATGTTTTTGAAGGGAGGTCAGAGCTCATAAGAAAAGTTTGAGAAAAATATTACAAGCCAAGTCTTAGGAAAGAGCATGTTGCCTCCCATTACGGGTAATAAGTTGTGGAAGTGACTTTGTCTCATTACTAAAAAAACACACAAAACAACCAGGGATCCAGTGCTGGTTTCCGGAATTATTTTGCCATTGATATTACAAAAAAAAAAAAAAAAAAAAAAAAAAAAAAAAAAAAAAAAAAAATCGCCAATTGCAAGACATTTGCAATGAAAAATGTAATAACTTAGTATGAAACTTTTAAATCTAAAATATCTGAAACTGTATTTATATCTCTAAGAAAGCTTTACTTTGTGTCTGCTTATGCCCAAACTCGATGTTTGATTTTTGGAGATTGCATCTAGTAATAAATTAATACGTTTTGGGTTTCTAGAATCCTGTTGCAATCATTTAAAAAGGCTATTTTTGATTAAATTTTGGTATACATCTTTTTTTTGCAATTTATTTTTTTGGTATTTTGGTTTCAATTTATCTTCATAATATCAATCCTTTTATTTACCAAATTGTACGTATCTATAAGAATATTTTCTGCGGTTTACATTTTTTCATTTTCTACCTTTTGCGGTTTTCTTTTCAGATCTTTATTTTTGATTCTATTTTGATTTTGTATCATATGAGTGGACAGAGGAAGAATTACCAGGGACGAACCTGTCCAGGGTTAACATTTATAGGGATTTGATTTTGAAAACAAACGCAAACAGCTAAATACTGCGAAAAATATATAAATTTGTGAGGACTGATGTATAAAATGTTTTCGAAGGGAGATCAAGTCTCCCTGAAGATTCTATAGGAACAGAGTCCATATATGTAAGTTTGTATGTGTACCGGTAGTTGGAGCAGTCATTGGTTATATGGTAATCGTTGAATACGTGCGTGTGAGAGTCAGTATTATGAGCTTCGGACCCTACCTTAGACCCGTCTGTGCTCCCTGAGGAACTAAGGACATCAAGGAGGAGCCACCAATCTTCCTTCAGGTTTGCTGCTGCAGTGATGTCTTCCCATTCTGATAGAACGGAGGTGTGTAGGTTACGTAACACCCGGCTTCATTCGGGCCACCTAAGCGAATTGATAGTACAAAGAATGAGAGATCCCCTATTAAATATCTTTAAAGCCATTAAGGACTTGATAGCTGCTGAAAACGTGCATTGACAAGAAGCACCTCATCATTTGAGATCCGTAAACTCATTTGAGCCTATTGAGACTGACTCGATTAGGAGTTAAGAAGGTTTGTGTTCTATCCCCCTTTATATGGATTATTTTGATGGATTTTGTCTTAAGGAGTACAGGAAAGGCAATGGGAGACCCTGGAATGAAATGAGGAGGAAAGAGTCTCCTGGACTTAAATCATGCTGATGATTTAAGCATCCTAGATGAATGTGTGGCCAAAATGAATGAACTTTTAGAGGTTTTGCGAGTTCAGGGTGCTAGAATAGGTTTGAAAATTAATTTCAAGAACACTAAGTTGTTAAATCTAGGAATAAGTGAAGATGAAAAGGTGACGTTGGGTAATGAAAAGATTGATCAGATGGGCAGCTTCACTTACCTTGGTAGTGTTATTAGTAAAGACGTTGGGAGCAGTAAAGATGTTAAAAGTAAAATAGCCAAGGCTCAGTGTGTTTTTTCACAGTTAAAAAAAGTTTGGAAGAATAGGAAGATAAGTCTGCCAACCAAGGTAAGAATATTATAAGCTACAGTGATGACAGTGGTCAAATATGGCTCTGAAGCATGGGTGTTCCAAAAAGCGGATGAAGATTTGATAGATGTTTTCCAGAGAAATTTCTTACGGATTGTTCTGGGTACCCTGCTGACTGACCGTGTTTCAAACAGTAGGCTGTGTGAAAAATGTGGTTCAATACCGCTTCCTAGGGATATAATGAGAGAAAGGTTTAGGTGGCCAGGGCACGTTACGCGGATAAAGAATGAGAGATTGCCTAAGATTGTTCTTTTCGGCCAACCGTCTAGGGCTAAACAGAAAGCAGCTCGTCCTCGTCTGGGATAGGAGGACGTCATAAAGAAGGATTTAAAGAAAATGGGAAGTTCCTGGGAGGGTGTAAAAAGAGAGGCTTTGAATAGATAGGGATGGAGGAGGAGCGTGCGTAGCTGTGTTGGCCTCAGGTGGCTTGGTGCTGCGGTGAGTTGTTAGTAGTAGTAGTAGTAGTAGAGACTGCCTCGCAGAGATCTTATGGCCAATTGCATCTATATCTATAGATTATACTGGCAGCAAGGCCAAATCAACTTCTCTTGGTGAGTTGTTTCAACAGAGCAAAGAATTTCTCTGTGAGAGGTAATCTACATTTCTTGAAGCACAAATCAAGACATATTGTATCGTTGGCAAATGTAGCCGGGTTGGAGGTGTTTTCCAGATACCACCTGTATTATAAGAATTCAGTGTTTGTTACCAGATTTCAGTAGTTCAAATCACGATAATCTAAATTGCTAAGATTGACGTGCAAATTACTATCTTCATGAATAAAAATTTCCTTTACAATAATTTGGCACAAATTCCCTGTTTTAGCATGTCGTGATTACTTTAAAAAATGACTAATGGATGGGTTTTCATTTTGATAATTTTAATTTTGCCATTCTTTAGCCAGTCTTTTAGTTTTGGTGGCTTTTTGTTTGAATGCTTTTTTGTTCTTTCCATTTTTTTTTATTTACCCAAAATTCTAATTTGGTCTTTCGCGGTTTGTGATAGAAATTTTTGAAATAAGTATCTTCTTTTTTCTATTTCAAGTAAATTTTAGCTGTCTTGATAACTCTTTTTATGTTTTTTTTTTTTAGCAATATCTTGTTTTCAGGATTCAGGATCAGGTTAGATTAGTTTTTGGTTTCTATTGGTCTACTTCGAGTTCTTTCAATAATCTGATTAGTTGCTCAAAATCACTAAAAATCACCTCACCTCATAATCACCTTGGATTCAGTGCATTTTCCAGATTGAATATTCTTCAGAAAAGTCTTTCAATCGTAATATCCGCTTCCTGATCTCTGTCCTTATGATCTAAATAGTCTTTGAAAATCTTTTATGAGGCTAGGATCTCCAAGATTGAAGTCTATGGTGATGTGGAAAGTACTCAATTCTGACACCTTCAAAAGGTCAAGGGCGATTACAAAGTTTGAAATTGATTGAATCCGTAATACAGACTGTGATAAAATACACTGGTTCTGAGATCATTGCACCATTGGGATTCTCAATTTTAAGAATCATGTACACCAAGTTCTGCATGTCGCATGAGCATGCTGGGCAGGTATCTCTGAGTAGGAGTTCAGCCTCACTAGGGAGCGCAAGATCCCTAGCTCCCTTTTGAAAACATGACGAGGAACAAACTCCATGTGATGGTTACATTAAGCTTTGGTTTATTTGTATTAGCAGTGTCAACAGTTTTCTATATCTGAATAGACATGCCTATGTGCCATCCGTAGTGCTAAAAAATACCGCATGAATAGCTCACTGTTTTCGATTTTTTGGACGTGGGGAGAAGCTTAACAAATACTGTTTGATATACCGATATTTATATTAAAATATCGGTGGAACTTCCATAATATTCAGTATCGATGTTGAATAGTATAGTAGTATAGTATAGTATATTTGACACAAAAAGCCCCGCAGGGCCATGGCCACAAAAAAAAACACAGAAAAAATAACAACAAAAAATTTACAAATACAATTAACAACATACAAATACAGTTAAAGCATTCAGTTAAACTTTTGCTCAAAACGATTAAAGCGCAGAAAACCATTAAAAACACTAATACAAACCAACAAAAAAATTCATTACATAACACTGACGATTGGTTATACCTACACGAATAAACCACTAATAAAACTAATGAAACACCCATTTTCCAGCAATTTTTCACCCAAGAATCATCCCCCTCATCCACTCCAAAAATTTCCTTTCTCAAGACCCCTAACCCTTCACACTTCCCCAGAAAATGCAATAAATTTTCCTCTCACTCTCCACACAACGGGTAACTGTAAAGACCACTGTTCATTCTAACCCTTCCAAAACATATTCTTGTTATTTGGGTTCATTCTAACGCGAATATTGTCCAAATTATTTGCTTGTGCCTACCCTTTATTCTCTTTTTTTACATTTAGACACGTTTCTTGTAGCTTTGTTGTATTTTGTTGTATTTTTTTTACCACTATCGTCAATTCTAGCTATCTGTATTTTGTGCTTTGTATTTTGTGCTATATGTGCTTTGTTGCATTTCGTTTACCACCATCGTCGATTCTAGCTATCTGTATTTTGTGCTTTGTGCCTTTTATTTTGTGCTATATGTGCTTTGTTGTATTTTAATTGCCGTCATCGTCGATTCTAGCTATCTTTGATATTAAGTGGTTTTTTTTCAGACAATCAATGCTTAATTTTTTTTTGTCAAGGCTGAACGACTCGAAGTTCTTCAAGTGTTTAAGAACAACCCAGCAGTAAATACAATTTTCGTCAGTAAAATTGCTGACACTTCTTTTGACTTGCCGGATGCAAATGTCCTTATCGAGAAATTCACCCATGGCTCAACACGTCAGGAGGCACAAAGGTTAGGAAGAGTTTTGAGAGCCAAAAATGGTGATTGTTTTTCTTATCATCCATAGATAATTGATTTAACTATTCTAATGAGATCTAGGATTTCTGTCATTCCTGTTTAAATTATAATTTTGTTATAGAATAACGTTTAGAAAGACAATTTGTATTCCTGTTTAGTGCCTCGACTTGATCACTTCTTATTAGTTCACTATTCCTGACCGTCATCATAGGCGTCATCTACTTTCATGGTTAATTCATATGTTCAAAAATATAATTTTATTTGTAGAACTTGAAATTTGAAGGCAGTGAAAATAAAATTTAATTGTTTTATTTGATCAAGTCAAAATTAACACAACATTGTTTATCTTCAAAAAATTAGAAAAATATGGGGATAAAATTTTAATGAAAAATACCCCGGAAATTAAATTTTTTAATGAAATTAAATTTTTGGGGAAAATATGCAATTAGGCAGTTTTGGTAAGGATATGTGCCAAATTAAAGAAGAAAAATGAAACGTCAGTGAAAAATAAGCTACTTATGTTTCAAGGCTATTTACAGTTAAGTTTGAGCCAATTTAATCTAATTACAATTGAATTAAATTTTAGTCAAAAATAAGCAGCTAGGCAGTTTTTGGTAGTGATATGTGCCAAATTAAAGAAGACTAAAAAATGGAATGTTGGTGTTTGAACCGATATTTTAATATAAATATCGGTATATCAAACAGTATTTGTTAAGCTTCTCCCCACGTCCAAAAAATAGAAAACAGTGAGCTATTCATGCGGTATGTTTTAGTACAACGGATGGCACATAGGCATGTCTATTCAGATATAGAAAACTGTTGACACTGCTAATACAAATAAACCAAAGCTTAATGTAACCATCAAATGGAGTCTGTTCCTCGTCATGTCTCCAAAAGCGAGCTAGGGAGATGGCGCTTACCAGTGAGGCTGATCTCCTACTCAGAGACACCTGCCCAGCATGCTCATGCGACATGCAGAACTTGGTGTACATGATTCTTAAAATTGAGAACCCCAAGGGTGCAATGATCTCAGAACCAGTGTATTTTATCACAGTCTGTATTACGGATTCGATCAATTTCAAACTTTGTAATCGCCCTTGACCTCTTGAAGGGGTCAAAATCCGAGTACTTTCCACATCACCATAGACTTCAATCTTGGAGATCCTAGCCTCCTAAAAGATTTTCAAAGACAATCTAGATCATAAGGACAGAGATGAGAAAGCGGATATTACGATTGAAAGACTTTTCTGGAGAATATTCAATCTGGAAAATGCACTGAATGCAAGGTGATTTTGAGGTGAGTTGATTTTTAGTGATTTTGATCAACTAATCAGATTATTGAAAGAACTCGAAGTAGACCAATAGAAATCAAAAAGTAATCGAACCTGATCCTGAATCCTGAAAAACAAGATATTGCTCCAAAAAAAACATTAAAAGAGCTATCAAGACAGCTAAAATTTACTTCAAATAAAAAAAAGAAGATACTTATTTCAAAAATTTCTATCACAAACCGCGAAAGACCAAATTAGAGTTTTGGGTAAATAAAAAAAAAAAAAAAACGGGAAGAACAAAAAAGCATCCAAACAAAAAGCCCTCAATACTAAAAGACTGGCTAAAGAATGGCAAAATTAAAATTATCAAAACGAAAACCCATCCATTAGTCATTATTTAAAGTAATCACGACATGCTAAAACAGGGAGTTTGTGCCAAATTATTGTAAAGGGAACTTTTTATTCATGAAGGTAGTAATTTGCACGTCAATCTTAGCAATTTAGATTATCGTGCTTTGAACTGCTGAAATCTGGTAACAAATACTGAATTCCTATCATACAGGTAGTATCTGGAAAACACCTTCAACCCTGCTGCATTTGCGAACGATATAGTATGTCTTGATTTGTGCTTCAAGAAATGTAGATTTCCTCTCACAGAGAAATTCTTTGCTCTGTTGAAACAACTCACCAAGAGAAGTTGATTTGGCCTTGCTGACAGTATCAGTTCAAAAGGGCAAAAACGTCTAATACTTGGACATTGTGAAAGCCTAGGAATACATCTGCAAAACTTGATGGCAATTGGCTTTTACAATGCCAGTGTTAACACTGGACATCAAAAAGGTCTTGGTGTACTGTTAAAAGAATATGTGCCAGTATTGTTTGTGCTAGGCTGCACTAGCCATTCCCTTGCTCTCTGTTCTGCATATGCAGCTAAGAAGTTGCCAAATGGAATTGAGATTTTTATTCGTGACGTAGTTGCATATGTGGCATCTAGCCCAAAAAGGGAGGATGAACTATTAATCTACCAATATTTCTGTCATGAGGAAAACCATAAGCTTTTGCAGACTTCAAGTACGCGATGGCTCACCCTTGAAGCTTTCGTTGAAGTGGATCCTTGAGCAGTGGAACCCGCTGCTTTTATTCTTTACCAACCATGGAGAAGTTGACTGCGCTGGAGATAGAGGAGCCAAAGAAAAGGCTAATAAAATTCTTGCTTTTAGTGATCTGTGAAAGTTACTCAGTATTCTTTTTCACTTGCCTTACAAAATGTCAATGCACTAAATAAAAGTTTCAAGATGAGGGAACACGGACTCCCTGTGTTTCAACACAGGGAACACGGAAAGTTTACGACAGACATATCTGTTGCTCCTCAAGTGCTTTGTCAAAAAGGAAGAAATAGGGCACGTAAATGACCCATTTAAAGTTCGGTTGAGCCCAGCTCATTTTTCTTGAACTTGATAGTATAAAGTTGGGACCAAATGCACTGTGACTCATGAGAAGCCTGCAAAACACTAGCCTCTTGAGTGCTCAGCAGGTTCACTCATTCAGATAAACTGTCTGATTTTTTTTTGGAATTGTACTCACAAATGAGCAAACGAATTGACTACAATGACCTAACGTCGGAAAATCTCAAATGATTAAGTCCAAATGTTGCCTTATCTGAAGATGTGGACACTCTTGTGCCTCTTTTTCAACGGTTTCCAAATTTGTTGGGTGACACTGAAGCACAAAGTGATAAAATGCAAATAAAAATGCAGAAAAACACGCAATTCTGTTTGCTGTTTTGAAGGATGATAAATCCGTTTTGTTTCTGCTTCCATTTTTTTTCGCTGTTCTAGGGTACGGTACTTGACTTGACTACAGTGAAGTCAGCTATAGTTCATGACTACTTACTTGGACCTCTTATATTCCTTTTAAAACTTTTGGATAAAGTGGAGACAAAACTTTAACTAAACATTGTATGCATTCAAATATACTTCAGTCAAAGATCCAGGCGATGAAAATAAGTACCTGCAAATTTCAAGCAGAGCATTAAGTTTTAAGCTAAAAACAGAATGATAATCATTATCTAACTTATTATTTAGAAATTGATTTCCTAACTTTATTTTAAATACATTTGAAAAATTTAAAGATAATATGTTTATCGATTGAAGGATAACTGATAATTATGTGTAAATGGCGTAAGAATGGTCAGACAGTGAAAGGGGTTTTTGAATTGCACACGCTTTTAACGACTTGCACTCTTTTTGGCCTTGATTTTCACTTTTTTTTGGCTTGGCCGTCGGCAACCCTGTTTAATAGTCGAGAATACAATCTACAAACCCTGTTTAATTCCATTAACAAAAGAAAGGAATAAGGGAAATTGTTCTTGTGATTGATGTGAAGCTTTTACAATTTAAATTTATCTGGATTAATCCGTACAAGGTAGCATCTGAAATGGGAATAGATACAGCAAGATTTTGTGGAGCCATTGATGAAGATCTCCTTTGGCCTATATGCTCATTTGTTTTGGAAGAACCTGTCCAGGTTTGTAGATTATACACAACCAACTTAAAACAGCGTTCACAACCGTGTCTAGCTAGAATCCCATGTCTAGGCAACAGCCGTTCACAAGTAAAATTCGGTACTTAGCTAAAACTTCAAATTTAGTTTCAAATAGTAATTTCTTGCCAATCAAGAGAGCTTACACAGGCAAAAATTTCAAAATTGTAATCCCTATTTTTACTGTCACAAGATAGGCCTAATGCATGAGATAAGCTAAACAATTGCCTTAGTGTGCTTCACTATTAGGTAAATTTTTTGTTGTTCATAGGCTATTATTGGCTTATGAATAAAGAGAACATACCACTCAATGCCTTTTTTATGCTTTCTACAAATATAATAGGCCAATCATTTTTATCAGAAATGAATTTTACCCACACCCCTATATATACCAATTCAGGGTATATATTTGCACATTAGGGGGGGAGGGGGTTGGGAAATTTTAAACTTACCTCTCGTTTACATCAGAAATAAAATTGGTAAAATTCTACTTTGGTAAAATTCTACTTTAGTTACTTTTACCTATATTAGAAAGGGGTGAGATTAGGAAACTGAAACTTTCAGGGATGGGTCTACAGGCTAAAATATGTCCTGGGAAGGTATTTTGAAGTACTTATCTCCTTCTCCCTCTATTGAAATTTTGACAAAACAAAATTTTACCTTAATTTTCTGTTATAAGATTCTTTTTCTCTGGCTTTAGTTCTGAAAATGCAATTCCTGTTATTTGAGTAGTATTTTAAGCCATATCAGTGTTAATTTTCAAAATTTAGGAAATGTATTTGCATATCTTTAAAACTCTATAAATCAGGTATGAGCAAAGTTGTGAAGCTGAAAACAATTTTGTTGACTTCATTTTAAGCAGAAGATCTATTTTACAGGGTTTCACTTTTATAACACACAGATTTTTAAAGGTCATCAAAGGTCAGGACCCTCTAGAGGGAGAAGGAGTGGAGGTAGGTACTTCAAAATACCTTCCCAGGACATACTTTAGCCTGTAGATCTATCCCTGAAAATTTCATTTTCCTAACCAAACTCCTTTCCAAGATAGCCAGAAGTAGCTAAAGTAGAATTTTACCATAAAATTTGGTAAATATATACCAAATCATATTATTGAGTTAGGAATAAAGTGAATACACCATTTGATGCCTTTTTTTATGCTGATTACAAATATAATAATCATTTCTATCAGAAATGAATTTCAGCTCTCCCCCTATAGCCTATATGCCAATTCAGGGTTAGGTTATAGAAATATATAGGGTAAGACACCCAGTAGTCGGCCACCTGCCTATTCTCAGACAGAATGTAACTAACAGGGAACCTACCTCTAGGTTAATGTGCTTAGAAAGTTTTTATACATAGCTGGTTTCCCTGTTAGTTAACTAACAGGTTATGTAGGGAAAATACTGTTTTCATCTTCTTTGTTATAATTTCTTAGATCACACTACCTTTCCATTAGCAATTGAAGTGAAATTTAAATATAAAATAATGAGGAAAACTTGTATATCTAACTGTGTAACTAACAGGTTCCCTGTTAGTTACATTCTGTCCAAGAATAGACAGGTGGCCAACTACTGGGTGTCTTACCCTACCCTGAATTGGCATATATAGGGGGGGGGGGGCTGAAATTCATTTCTGATAGAAATGATTACTATATTTGTAATCAGCATAAAAAGGCATTGAGGTAAATTTCTACCAAATCATATTAGGCCTATTGACTTATGCATAAAGTGAATATACCACTCAATGCCTTTTTTTATGCTGATTACAAATATAGTAATCATTTTCTATCAGAAATGAATTGTTTTTTAGTTACAATAAACACCATTGTGTTTATAGTAACTAACAAACAAGTATTTGTGCAATGAGAGTCTACTTACTCCTGCCAGTCAATATATACCAAATCATATTATTGAGTTAGGACTAAAGTGAATACACCATTCGATGCCTTTTTTTATGCTGATTACGAATATAATAAGCATTTCTATCGGAAATGAATTTCAGCCCCCCCCCCCCCTATTTAGGCTATACCTAACCTAACCCTAAATTGGCCTATATAGGGGGGGGGGGGCTGAAATTCATTTCTGATAGAAATGCTTATTATATTCGTAATCAGCATAAAAAAGGCATCAAATGGTGTATTCACTTTAGTCCTAACTCAATAATATGATTTGGTATATATTGACCCTCCTGCCATTTACCTGTGCAGCCATTTAAACATTTGCCTCTTTATTAATTGGACTATCTGTCTTGGCTTTTTCTACAATTAGCCATGTCTTGATACCTACTGCAAAATACTTGATTTCCAATTCACATTTTTTCATTTTCAAATACTCTGTATATGTAATTGAACATCATCAGTGTCATCTAATAATTTCTCAGAAAAAAACATTAATAGACAAATACT
The DNA here is from genome assembly GCA_027921565.1 of Artemia sinica. Classification (NCBI taxonomy): domain Eukaryota; kingdom Metazoa; phylum Arthropoda; class Branchiopoda; order Anostraca; family Artemiidae; genus Artemia; species Artemia sinica. The sequence goes on along the minus strand of CM051273.1, from coordinate 45,358,933 downwards.
GATAAATTAGGTTAGGTTTTGTTAGATTAGTTATATGACATTTGGGTTTTTGTTTATAAACAATTATCAAGACTTAGAGAATAGACAAAAATATTTAGAAATGTGATAGAAAAATTGGAAATACAAGGAAAATAGTAAAGATAATGGTTCTCCCTCTTCAAAATATGTTAACTAGGATTATTATTATTAAGACCAAAATCTGTCAAGTTGCTAAGTGCCATATCATTCACTTTGGCAAACAGAATCCATGCTGCTCTTCTTTTTTCTTCGGCCACCCACTCTCTTCTGTAAATAATGAGCAAGATCTTGGTGTCACTACTGACAATGAATTAAAATTCAGCACACATGCTAAGAGGTCTGCTGCTGGGGCTAGTTGAACCTTGGGTTTGATTAAGTGTATCATCTCCACTTGATCTTCTAAAGTCATCAGTCTTCTTTATAAGGGACAAGTGTGTCCTAAGCTTAAAGTTGGAATGTCACTTGCCTCTCCATATTTTAAAAAAGGTTATAAAAGTTCTTGAAGATGTGCCACTAAAGTGATATCTGCCATGCAAGAGCTTTCCTATCCTGTAAGACTATCAAAGTTGAATCTCCCTACACTTGTATACAGGAGAAATAGAGGAAATGCCATTTTAGCCTTTAAGTTATTGAGGGCTAAAATTCTCCCAGCATTTTTTCATATTGTTAGTACCAATTCAAGAACTAGAGGCCATCAATTGAAACTTGTCAAGCAGTCTACAACATCTAGAGTCCAAACTCAATTCTTCTCAACATGTATTGTCAACAATTGGAACAAATTATCTAATGAAACTGTTACTGCTGAATCCATTGATGTTTTTAAATGAAGGCTAGATGCTGAGTGGTCCTCCAAAGAGTGTACATTCAATTGGGATGCTATCAAAGATGGAGCAGCACCTGGTCGCCTGTGCTTCTTGCATAGAACAGTCATCATTCCAGAGCTCTACAAGGAGAGATCCTTAGATTGCTCCTAGCTGCAATTTAATGTAATTTAAGGTAAGGTAAAATACAGCAAGCTTTATCAAGCTTGTCACACTAAACAATTATAAAAAAGTTTATGACAATGTTGACAACATAATATAGGCATACAAATCTACTAAAAGTAACACACTCTGAAAACATAATAATTGAAACAACTACCACACTAATTGAAACATATCTGATAATAACTGAAACATACCAAAAAGCAAGCCTACAGAATAACTGAAAACATACTGGTGACAAATCAGCTAATACAAAAGTAAAAATATTCTCAAAACAAATTGTGATAAGACCTAGTATAGAAATCTGTAGAGGCTAAACTACTTTTGAAAGACTGGACACAGAAGGGAGTTCCAAGTCTTCCACACTCAGCTAGATAAGGAGTTTTGCCCTAATCTTTTCTGCAAACATGGTGGGTACATTCTTTGTTGTCAGGTACTACTGTATTCTGTAAAGCAAAGAAGTGAGTTGTTGTGGTATTATCAATGTTCCTAACAATGCAGGATGTATTTATTAGGTTGGCTCTATCTTGTCAGAGCTGAAGACTAGGCAACTGTAGTCTCTGCATTCTCTGGTGGTAAGGTAGATGTCTCAGGTAAGGTATGAGTTTGGTGGCCCTATGTTGCACTCTCTCTACCCTCTCTCTATCTCTCTAATTAAGGGGATACCTTACTGATGTGCAACACTCAAGTATTGGATGTACAGTGGATACATAAAGTTAAATCAATGGACAAAGAATAAACTTAGAAAATGTATGCTTTAGATGTAGTAATTGTTTATTTGCTTTATGAGTGATATCCAATACATGTTAGTCAAATTTGAGACTCAAATCAAAGCAAACCCCAAGGTCTCAAACATACTCCATGCTTGAAATTGATTTACCATCAACAAAGTATTGGTAATGTTGAGGGAATCTAAGCAAATAGTGCAGAGCATTGCACTTGGTTTCATTAATGAAGATAGTTTGCTGTACACCACTGGTATAGAGCAACCAAATCCTCAGACAACTGCCTTGCAAAACCACTTATGACAGACATAGGTGATTATAGAGCATCACCTACTGTAACATCTTGGGTTCTACTCGTTAGATAATCTGTTATCTGTGCTTTAGTTTGTGGGCTGATACCTTATAGTTGACATTTCTTTATCAGAAGTGGAATTGAAATTTTGTCAAATGCTTTGGAAAAGTCAATATAAATACAATCAAACAAAAGACCATTATCTGCCATTGATTGAAAATCATGAATCACCTCCAGAAGTTGCGTGTTACAAGATTCCCTGTTTACAGAAACCATGCTGAGCAGAATGCCATAAATTATTTTCCTCAACTTCCAAAAATTTTTTGGGCAACTTTGGACTGATGCTATAACATTTGACTCAACCTCTTGACAATTTAAACAAAGAAATTTAGTTGCTCTATTTCTAGCTCTTTTATATTTTGACCATGAATCAAAGGTTTTAATTTTTATGTGATAATGCCACCTATCACCTTTTTCTTTTAGCATTTGTACAATATACCAAGGAAGGATCTGTCTATTTTTGGAAAACTGTCTGCTAGTAGATATTGGTACATATTGATTTTTACCTTCTTTAAGGGCCTGCTTAATAAAATCAAAGGACACATCAGCAGTAGTATTACATTGCTGTGACTCCTCTCAGATAGAAAGAGATGAAATATAGTCAGAAAATGCAATTTAATTTGCTCTACCATAATCATATTGGAAGAACTATTTGGAATTTCAGCAAAACCCAAAAAAAACAATTTAGTGATGTCACCAATACCAAATGATTGCTTTTTCCTAGTGGTGGTAAAAACTCAACACTAACAACATCATCAGGTGATTTTGTAATTTTAAGGTCTAAGACTGAAGGGGTTGAATTAGCGGGCAAACAGGTAGGGTTTTGAATGTGCTGATGCAAGTAATGCTCTTGTAAAGTTTGTAGGAATTGATTTTCAAACAACTCATTGGAAAGTTGCATTTTACTTGAGGTCCAATCAATAGAGTGTAGGTTAAAGTCACCAACTACTAGAAACTAGAGGACAAACACTGCAATATTTTTTGATTATTAAATGTAGACAATTCACTAACACTAGGACTTCAATAAATGGCTACAACTCTAAAATCGATTGATGACCCAGGTAGCTTTACATCAACAACTAAGCATTTACTTATAATTGATGAGATTGGGTCATTAACTTCAATATATTTCAACAAGGTATGACCATAAAAGAAAATGCCATGGTTATAATTACTGTTTATAATGAGATTGTAATAAGGCACTTGCTGGAAATACACATCTGGTTGCTGACAGTTCTTGGGTAGTGATTCTGTAATAAGAATGTCATGGGGGTTGAGGGCTGATATTAGGGCTTGAAATTCAAAAATTTTTGAAGATAAACAGTCTGTGTTTGTATATAGAACAGATAAATTACTCCCTTTATTTATGCTATGTAGATGTAGGGGTCAGGTTTTAAAGGTCCATTCTGTTAACTGGAGCAACAACTTGATTTAACACGTTTTTTGTCACTGTACAACCATTTTTAATTCCTAAATTTTGCTCACCAGCATCAGCTCTTTTCTTGATTTCTTCTACTAGTTCTTTTCTGTGCAGCTGGTTTTCTTTTGAGGTATCAGCATAGAAACAAATGCCTCCCTTTTTTATGCAGGACTGTGTTATGTCAATTTTTGTTTTAAAGGAACTAACAGAAAACAGTAATGGATCTGGTCAATTTGATGAGTTGGGAGCATTCAAGTTGGGGTTAGTGATTGACAGCCTTTGTAAATTGGTCACTGCATCTACATCAATTTGAAACTTGTTTTTAAGAAAATTTTGCAAGAACTGTAAGTCATTGGATTGGGGTGGGATACCATATGCAGCTAAATTCATGCATCTTTTCAGTCTGTCATTTTCTTGTAGCACCATCTTTCAAACTTTATTTTGCTGCTTATCAACAATGGTATGATTGACTGTCTCTTCAACATTGGCAACAGACACTTTAGATTAGATGAATGTTTTCTAAACTCTGCACCTAGCATTAATACCTTCAAGAGAGGTACACCTTTCATTTTGAAAACCAACATACATAACTTTCATTTTGCTCATTCAGAGCTGACTTCAGCAGCTGGGGAAGATCTTGCTGGGCTGAACCTCTAAATTCACACATGGGGCACACCCCAGATGCTACCAAGTGGGTCATTCATTTTTACCAAGATATCATATTCAGTGGAAGACATTGAGAGGTATTGTGCACACAACCATTGGTCAAATTTATCACACTGTATAGCACAAGAACCTTTGTCAAGCAAGCACCCAGCAACAGCACATTTATCTATCCCTTTTTCAGGAATAGTTGTTTTGTGATGTTTTTTACTTTGTGGAGGGGTCATCCCACTGGCAATAGGCTACTATACTGGCTGTAAATTCAAAACTACCAACAGATGTGGAGATTCTATAATCAATAGTTGAGTAGACCAAGGCTCCCCAGACTGCTAAGGTAACACAACAAAGTCAAAACGTTATGATTATAGGCTACTAGTAAACATAGCCAGCAATAAGTGAGACATAAAAATACAAATAAGCTCACTCAATGAAAGTAATCAAAATGTAGGGACAACAAACCATAGCCAATTGTCAGCAAATGGTTTAAATTATTAGGTAGACACAATTGGGTAGGCTATTGTTCACAAATATAGACTATTGTTGTTATTAACTGCTTTTCTCATTTATATAGACAATAATAAATTTGGTGGTATTATTTATCATATGCTGAAGAAAAAAGCTGTCCACAGTGCTCCCTATCCAGTTTAAACTGATTTAGGAGCTCTAGTTGATAGATGGTAGGACTGTATGATAACTGAAGAACCCTGAAAACTTGAGCTGCTAAAATTCTCCTCCAAATTCCAATATCAATCGAAAATATATACTTTTAGCCTCAAACCATACAAATTTAAGCAATAGTCTCTTTAAGCCTGTTGCTGGGAACTAACCACTGTTGCTGGGAACTAACAATAGTCTCTTTAAGCCTGTTGCTGGGAAAGGGCTGTTTTTTAAGCACTAAGATCTTACATCTAAGATCTTGTATCTTTCTGCAAAGAGTATCGTTTTTTAACTCATCTTTGTTCTAGGATCTTACAGCTCACTAATGTTAGCAAAAAGTGTGAAAAATGCCACTGTTCTGCTATATAGAACAATGACAAGATAACTTTGATGATATACTCATCATTGTTCTCAGACCACTGATCAGAACAGAATGATGAAAGACGTTTGCATAAAAACGACAAAAGATGTAAGATCTTCAAAGACTCACTTTTAAGTGTTTTCTGACAAAAGATGTAAGATCTTAGCACATTGATGAGTGAAAAAACAGGCCTAATATGTCAGACTTTTCTATAATCCTTTGTTGCTGTTGTGTTGTCCGATTATTCTGCATATTATGAAGTAAGAATTGTTTTCTTAACATCAAAACAGGAAATTTTAGCTGAAATAAATCTCTGTTTCTTTCTCCAACCTAGGCTAGTAACTTCACATATTAAGCCTTCTAAGTTCTTACAGGAGAGGATATTCAAACAAGCTCACCATGTTGATTAAATTCTAGTGTCTCAATAGTACAAGCAGCAATAGCAAAGGTTACCTATATGAATGTAAGGCTAAATAACTTAATTTAGTAAAGAGAAGAATTGATTATTAATTTGACCAAAGGACAAGAATATGCTTAAATTATGATGTTTGAAAATACTTGAGAACACTTAAGTTATAATGCCATGCCAAAACATCATTCCACTTCTAATAAATTACTGTAACATCTAACTTCCCTAGGCCAACACAGCTTTGCAGGCTCTTCCTCTATCCCAATCTATTCAAACACTCCCTCTACCCCCCACCAAAACCCCCAGTGTTCTTTAAATCCATCCTTATTACTTTTCCCCATCTTATTTTCTAGATGACCTACTTTTTTCTGAGCCTAGATGAATGGCCAAAAGGAGAGTTTTAGTAGTTAGTCATCCTTTATTTGGAAAAAAATGTCCTGGTCTCATCCTTTCACTTTGTGTAGCCCTAGGAAGTAGGATGGAACTATATATTTCATACAGATTGTTGTCTGGAATATGGCTGGTCAAACAGGTCAGGCAAATCCTCCTCTGTCTTCTGAAGTGCTTATATTTCAGTCTTTGCTAAATCATTTTTGTAGACTGAATCAAATGCCTGTTCATAACAAAAGAATAGAAAGGGATTTGAATTGGGAGATGGTGAATTGACCTTTTGTTCCTCCACAATCTTCAGAAAAATATCCAGAATCAGGAAAATCATTAGCATTGTCTGATTCCTAAGTTGAATATTCTTCATAAAAATTTAGTTTACCTGCCAAAAATTAAGTGCACAAGGATCAACCCTTAGGAGTTGAAGTTTGTCTACTATGGGAGATAAAAAAAATGACAAGTTTTTACCAGCATTTTGCTTGAATGTGAGTAGGATTCTTGGGATAATTACTACTTTCATGGCAAGTTTTGAAACTTTTTATAAGAAATGTACAAACAGTGGAAGTGAAACAAATAGCTTCCTAGAAATGAAAGAGTTTACACTGATCCCTTCACTGCAACATCCCATCAAAAACTGAATAGTCAATTTGTCTGTTTTTTTTTTTTATTCTTTTTTACTTTGTTGGTTACCAAAACAAATTGGAGTTTCACCAGACAAATGTACCTCACTGTGTTTCAGTGTTTACTTGCATATAGTTTTTGTTTTGTTGCTGGGAGATTCCATTGACTTTACTTCAATTCTTAATGTTTCTTCACATGTCTCTGTACAGGAGTGATTCTCCAGCATTTTTATTGGGGAGGGGGGGCAAGAGGGCTCCATATCTGGATAGTCAAAGAGCATGGGATGTATAATATTTTTTCTCCACATTGTTGGGGGGGCAACTGCCCCCCCCCCCTCCCTTACCACCCCAAACAACGCCCATGTCTCTGTATAATTAAAATCTTTATATTTACGGCTCCAAAATGTGAACCTGTGTTTTGTAATACCTGCATTATTGAGTGGTTGACATCAAACCATACTTGTCCTATAGACAGAACCAGTTTAACTATTTATGCTCTGAAGCCTGCTCCAATGATCCTGAGGAATTGTCTTTCTATGTATTTATTTATTTCAATATATTGCAAATATGTATAAACTGATTTTTAAAAGACTTCAGACAGGATGGGTTTTGCAAAGTTTTTATTGTTTTTACCTTTAGTTTATTAAAGTTTATAAAAAGTTTATTTTTTGTTCTTCCAACCATGCTTTAAAAAGTGTAAAGGAATAGAACTTCCCAATCAGTTCTTCATGCTGATTTGTTTAGACCAACTTGTTTTGCAAAATCTTGACTGGATTCCTGTGAAAATAGGCTTTTTCTCTATATACACTATTTCTAAAATGTGCTTTAGGAAGTTTTTGTGCAGATATACTGTTTTGCACCATAAGAAATATAATAGGATTGAAGAAAAAACGCATATTCTAATCAATAGAATGAGACATAAACCGCTTTAACAAGGTCTGAAACAAAGTCACACTTGGATATTTCTAGCTAAAATTGCCTTCTACTTAGGGATATTATAGAAATCAGTTTTTTGACAATGTTGGATTTCTTATCAGAGCTTATGCCTATAGCACTGATTTTTCGAGGTTGTAAGGGGGTAATCAATCTGAATTTGTGTTTTAAGAGAAGTTGCAGTTTGTATTGGGATTGTCAAGTCTGTCTTAACCCACACACTCAGTACCATATGAATTGTAGTGATGGATCTTGCAAAGCTATTTCCAGCAGCCATGCAGAGAGAGATCTTGCTGTTCTGGTAGATAACGAGTTGAATTTCCATGTTCATGCACAAGCAACTATTGCAAAGGCTAATCAGACACTTAGCTTAATCAAAAAAAATGTTTACTAGCAGATCTCCAAATGTTATTACTAAGCTGTATTAGAGTCTAGTTCAACCAAGACTAGAATTTGGAATGTGTGTTGAATGCCCAATCAACAAGACTGACTAAGCAGCTATGGAATCAGTCCAGAGGAGGGCAACAAAATGTATTAAAGGCCTCTGTGATGTTCCATATCCATCCTGTCTGCGCAAGCTCAGAATACCATCTCTAACATATAGATGCAAACAAGGTGATGTGATAACAGCATACAAGCTTCTAAATACTGAGGATACCATTCCTAACCTTTTCCAATTGAACAATTCAAAGAGAACTCGTGGTCACCCTCTCATAAGCTTTTCAGGAAACAAGCAAATACCAGACTAAGGACCACATTCTTTTCAAATAGAGTAGTCAGCTTGTGGGATTTTCTCAGTGAAAAAAACAGTGACATCTACCAGCATGGAGGCGTTCAAGTCATCAGTGGATAGGGAGTGACTCAATAAACCATGGACCATTGCTTGGGACTCCACAGAGGTCCAACTATCTTCACTGAAGCTTGTGGACACAGGATTCATCCTATTGCTTACAATTGCAATTAAAGGTATTAATTTTTACTGATTTTGTTTCTTTTCAAAGTGACCTTCAACTATGTCATGTAGGTCACTGGGAAAGTTCTGAGTTGATTTTCAATCTCTGAAATCTTTGCTTGCCATTTCTTGGCAAGTTATGTTTGGTTTAGAGGGAGCCACAACTGACTTAAATTCCTCTAAGTCATAAGTGGCTTCTTGGCATCATTTTACTCTCAATATATCCTTGGACTCTGTCAGCAATCATATGTGTATGTCCTTTAATCAAGTAGTAAAGTGTCACTAACTGAAGATCTTTAGCTCTGTTGTTCACAACAAATTCAAGAACATTGATCAGTGCATAGTTGTCATTGGGCCCTATTTTATGGTGATACCTCTACATAGAACACTTATTCTGGGGGAACTTTAAGTAAATTGATTAAACTTTAATTGAAAATGCAGTCTTTTCTATGGTCCTCCAAATACATTTGTTGGGAGCCTTTGATTGGTCTGTCAGATACCCTTTTTGGGCTACTGATTGTTTTGGAGCCTTTTGATTGGTCCAGCAGATACATTGTTTTGGATTTATAAGTCATGTGAAACAGTAGATAAGCTGTAAGATTGAACTGCCAATCTTTGAAACCATAGGAGATACAACAATATACCAATATGTACTTCATATATACCAATTGATTAAGCACAAAAGTTACATAACAAGCCACCCTTAACTCAAAATCGAGAGAGGGTGCAGATACTCAATTGATACATAAGCAAATAGTTTAAGTCTATCTATATAAACTGATTGATTCCATCATTCTTATTTGATATGTAGTGGATATATATGTAGAGATATATCTCTACATATCATATCCATGTAGTGGATATGATATGTAGAGATAATGAATATATGATCTGAAATCAAGATGATAATTCTGTGTGTCAAGCTTCAATTGGGAAATTGTGGCAATCTTTCTTTAAATGGAAAAAATGAATTTTAAGCAGAAAAGCCTTAAAGTAGCTTTCAAAATGATAAGACTAATTTGTAGTCTCTCCATCCTTGAACATTCATGATGTTGGTAACTATTAGCATATACTTAAAATTATCAACAAGAGAGTGTGGTTTGTTCTTTACATGCTGTAATTTACAGGTTGCTGTAAAAAAGGAAAAAAAAGGTTCAGCATTACAAGTCCTTTTTTATCGTTAACCTAAACATAAGTGAAGTTTTTATTCCTGAATCGAATTTTAGTGATATTTTTATTTGGCAGATTTCTTCAAAACTGATGTTGATAACTATTAGCATACACGTAAAATTATCAACAAGAGGCTGGTTTGTTCTTTACATGCTTTAATTTACAGGTTGCTGTAAAAAAAAAGGAAAAAAAGGTTCAGCATTGCAGGTTTTTTTTTGCTGTTAACCAAAACAAGTGAAGTTTTTATTCCTGAATCGAATTTTAGTCATATTTTTTTATTTGGCGGATTTCTTCAAAACCTTTTTTGTAGTTTTTGCCTACTAAGGGGATTTGGAGGGGAGGTTTAAAAGAGGGGTATTGTAGACCTCCAGACAAAGTGTTTTCGGTCCTAGTTTTAAGATGGTAGCCTACCCTTGTTGCAATTCCCAGTCTTTCAACTCCACTAATGGAACCAAAAAGTTCATTTTTAGTGATTTATGGCGCTTTGCAATGGTATTATTAAGAAGAACTTACAAAAAAAGCATGCAGATATGATCATTGGCTTTAAGTGAGCCATTCAGCATCTCCCTATGAGATTGTGGTGGCATGCGGAAAGAAAAGAAGAAAAAACGAACCCATCACTGCAAAAAAGAAGAATTTTCTGTCTTTTCATGATTCATTTCCAAAACAGAGTTTTTGACATTGGGATTCCAGTAGTGTTCTTTTGATTTTGGTCTGCCATCAGTTTCAAGGGATTTGAGCTCTTCAAAATTTCTGAAAATTTGTTTCTGCAATGAACTTTACGTTTGAGTGAACATGTATAATACTTTGCATTCCTTTATAGCTTTAAACCAAACAAATTCTCATTTAACAGTTATTTTAAAAATATGATTTTGAACTTTTGACTTTATGAAAAGTAGTTCACTCTTTACAGATTGCAGCCATTGTTGCAAATATGATCTAGTAATATATAGGGCATGCAAAGCCAGAACATTAAGGGAAGATTTTACGATTATCATAGCAGTCATAGATGGCTTTCAAAGTTAGAAAATGTTATTATTGCTCTAAGCTAGTTAAACGAGGATATCCTGTGTAATGTCATTTAAATTTTCAACAGATTTTTCTTTTTATGCAGATTAACCTTGAGCTGTAGCAACCAGACACATGGATGTCCTGCCTTATTGACATTGGAAAGACTCGCAGCACATATTCTAGAATGCCGCTTCAACCCCAAGAGACTTGTTACTTTCCAATCAGGATGTGGAACTTCTATACCATTTGAGGAACTACATAAGCATAATTGATTTCAAAGCTTGAAATTTGAAGTAGAATCAAAATTGGCAATATTTCAAAAAGAAAATGAAGAAAAAATTTCCAAGATGCAGTCAGAATTGGATGTGCTTAAAGCAGAAGTTGATGCATTAAAAAAAGGAAACCCAGAGAAGCAGTCAACAAATTCAGATTCACAACTGTTACCAACAGCTGGACAAAGTCAGGCAGTAAATCAGGTAAATCTTTATTGCTCAGTGGTGCAAATTCATAGAAATTTGGAGGAGAGACAAATGTGTTTTTTTTTTAAATCTAGGGGGGGGGGCTTTTTTTTAACTTGAGTAATATTTTCCATAGTTATTATGAGAAATGAAACAACAAAAAAAATGCATAAGTGGAACAAATTTGTGTATTATTACCACAGTTTATATAATATACCAGTAAGTTTACCGCTGATGATTTCTGGCTCTTCATTCTCGGTGCGAACAAAAAGCTCCTCCCACTTATTTCTGCACTTATTGTCCACTTATTGGTTGAGCCGGCCAAGTGGTTTTGTCAGTACTTGTTCCATAGGTGATTATTCTTTGTCTACCCGTGAAAAGATCTAATGCCGCTTATGCTTATATCTGCAAAAACGTTCTCTGGAGCACTCGCACCTCGGTCCGGGTTTTTATAATGGGTGAGATCGGGAAAGATCATACTGGATAATTATATAAACTGTGATTATTACTGACTAAAGCAAGTTACAGCATGGTAAGGTCAGAGTATAACTAAAAAAGTCATTGCCACTGTTTAATAAAACATTTTGATAAAAACAAAAATGTGATGAAGCTATTTGGCCACCCACTGGGATGGATTCTGTTTTTGGGATCTGGCTGTCCCAGTGAGCAAGAACCTTGAGTGATGGAAGAAGCAAAGTCCCCCTTGATATAGCTGGGAAAATGACACTTTTGAAAATTTGCAAACAGATGGAATTTCTGAAGCAACATTTATTTTGGAAAGGTTTTCTTGTGGCTGATTTTGATTTCCTACGGCCTTCGGCCCCGTTTTGTATTGACTGACCTCACTGATTGCATATTCCCTCTTTGTTTCTCTCTCCCTCTTTACCATATGATTTATTTTATAGTTAGTTCTTTTTTAGACCTTACAACAACAACTTTTTTCCTGTTCATTTTAGGATGTTTCTTTTAGAATATTCGGAATCAGAGCGTCTTTCTGGTCAGGAATTGTATTTTTTTTTTTTTGTCAAATTTGGTAGAAAAAAAGGTTTGGTTGTAAAAGGGTTAAAGAAGGATTTCTTGTAAAGTAGGATAAGCAAAAGGTAAAAAAAAACTGAAAACAAAATCTGCAAAATGTTGTTTACAGCCTATGACTATGACGAAGAATAATGGGGAAGGGGAAAGGGTGACTTGGAGGGAGTTAAACTGCAAGTGAATCCTTTGCACTTTCAGTTGTTTTCAAAGTTTTGTCCAATGGATAAAAATTGCTTGAATGTAATGGAACAAGAATCTACCAATTTCTGGTTTAATAGAGGGAACAACCGCACCGTTATCAAACAAAACCTATGTTATGATTGCAACAAAATTAATTTACATTCAGTACAAGAAGAAGAGCAATAAATTGTAAGTGCTAAGCAATAAAAAAAAGTTATAAGCAAAGACTGATTTTAAAGTTTGTCGGCGTGGACAATAAGTCAAAATTAAAAGGATTAGAAAAGGCTATAAGTAAAAAATAAAGTTTAAAACGAACAGAATATAAATGGATAAACACATACAACTGAAATTTTTTGTTAAATATATGAAAGATAAGATTAAAAGAAAAACGAAGAATAACTGATCCGAATTTTGAACAAGCTGAAATTACTGCAAATAAAAGTATGTTCATTGCCCTTTTAACGGTGGGCTACAAGGGACAGAAGGGTTTAAAAAAAAAATAAAAAAAAAGATTTTTTTGTTAAAGATTTCGGGGAATACTCCTGGCGCCCTTGATGGAGAACTAGTGTATAGGTGAGAAATCACACGGCGAGTTAGAAAATATATCATAGAATATGACTTAATTTTATTTGATGGGAAAAGGAGAATATTGATAACTACAAAAAAACTGATAAAAGTTTATAGTTTGTTCTTCTGTATAAATGTGTCTTATTGATTCAAGTTCTTCTTTGCTGCTGTTCAATATTGCAGCAAATATAGCATGCTTCTAACAAATATAAACATAACAAACATAGCTAATATGGAATATAATGCGTAGTATGTACAAAATATTAGGAAAGAGTGCAGAGTCAAGGCGTTTTGGTGGGCTTCACCTATCTGACTTGCCTGATCAAAACCATGGACGTGCTGCCGGTTTAAGTTTTTCTTCTAATGTTTAAAAATTTAAAAATTTTTAAACATTTTAAAAAATTTTAAAAATTTAAAAATTTTTAAAATTAAACAGCAATTTAAAAATTTTTCGGGCGCAGTTAGGCTACATTTAATTCTGATCTAATTGATTTAGGAACCAGCAATCCAGGCCTTAAAGGCCAGGCCGGGATTATGGCAGCCCGAGTACTCGTACTTTGTACTCGTACTTCCTACAGACCATCCAGTTCCATTGTTTCTTATTTTACTTTTTTTTTTCTGTTATAAGAATTTTTTTGTTATGTGAAAAGCAAGAGTATTATATTACATGAGAATTGAAGGAAAAAAAGAAAGAAAAAACAACTTTGTTTATTTGTTGATTGAGTTGATTTTCATTGTATTAATTGTGTATTTAGAAGAAACCTCCTAGAAGCCGAAAGCTTCTATCATAGAAACCGCCTATCAGAACCTCCTATAGAAACTCCTATCATAGATTCCAGGTGCTGTTTTTCGAAAGAAGAGGAAAGAAGTAAAGGCGTTTTGTTAGGTTAGGTTATGTTAGGCTTAAAGGAGCTGTAAGATCAACAAGATCAACAATCTTTTTTTTGTTTTGTTTTTGGAAAAGTTAAACATTGTATTAATATTAATTTATTGAATCTTGCATTATTTTCAGAATAAAACTTTGGAACAGCTCTAAGACAGTGGCTCCAGATATCTCCAATCTGTCATTCAAAAAAGTTAAAAGCGCAATGAACATACTTTTATTTGTAGTAATTTCAGTTTGTTCAAAATTCGGATCAGTTATTCTTCGTTTTTCTTTTAATCTCATGTTTCATATATTCAAAAAAAATTATTCAGTTGTATGTGTTTATCCATTTTACCTTCTGTCCGTTTTAAGCTTTATTTTTTATTTATAGCCATTTCTAATCCTTTTGATTTTGACTTATTGTGCGGCTTTATGTCTGCTATTTATAGGCTTTAATATGGCCCTTAATTTTCTCTGGAGAACTTTTTTGGAAAATGTATTTTGGAAATGAAATGCTCTTCGTTTTTTAATTGCCTTTTTTTGTTTTATTTTTCAACTGTGGCAATAATGTTTAGATTTTTCATCCCTTTAGCTTTTGGAAATAACGAATATCCTGTCACAATGTTCGATCATCTTTAGTTTTGTCCAATAAATTACAAGGTTATTATTGCTATTTGATATGAAGGCATTATGTTTACATATATGTTGAAAAGAATCAAAAGACACTGTCAATATTGAAGAGTATTTTTAATCACAAAATTCTATTGGCTGAAGTAATTCTAACACTGTCTTGTAGACGCCCGTTCATGAATTTTGATCTACCTTTTATAATTCTTTTTAAAAAGGTTATTTCAATTTTTCTTCTCTAATTATAATTATAACAGTTAATTATAAAAACGTGGTTTGTTTTCTTCAAAAAAGAAATGAATGCCAGATTTGGTTTAATTTTTATTTATTTGTTACTATTATTATTTATTCTATTTATGTTGTTATTTGTTTTATAGTATTATTGTTTTTCTTTCTGTCTTCAGCCAGGTTGTCAAGCCTCTTTAAGCCTATTAGAGAAAACAGAATTCGTTGCCAAATTTCAATTATCAATTATTGATACATCCTAAATTTATTTCTATAAGCTAACACTAATATACAGCCATACCTATCCTAATTTTGCATTAAACTAAAGTTAAACCAGATAGATCTGAGAATTAAACTTGAATCAGGCTTTCAATTCAAAGATACAGGTCCTTTCAAGGCCCTATCCATTGGGGAGGGTTTAACGTTTTTTTTTGTCCTTCATTGGAAAACCGGTTAGACTATCACGATCAGGTTTTCTTGACACTTCATCCAAATAATCACTTTCTTTGTACATACCCTTGTTATTTCTGTTTAATTAATTGGAAAAAAAGTTTCCACAAAAGAAGTTAAAAAAAAAGTAAAGAACTCCATTAAACCAAAAATGAACTAAAATAGAATCAAATAATCTAACAAGCATACAACTACCACAAATCAGTATCAATAAATAAATGAAACACAAAACAAACAGAAATTAAAATAAATGACTCAAACTCAAAACGAGCAGAAATTAATATGAATTGGGTTCTAAAACCCTATGCTTTCTAAAAGCCAGAATATAATTTGTACTTTACTGGAAAAAAATGTGCATTGTCAGTTTAATACACATATGCTGATATTTATTCCTTAAAATCTTAATTAATTTTGATTTCTTGAAGTTATAAAAATGAAAACATTTAAATGAATTTTATTATTTAAATGTCTCCGATCCTTGCTATTTATAATTTAAAGTGCCTGTTTATTGTTGTATATATTTCGCTATTTTGTTTCACTCTGTGGGCTACAGAGCTACTGGCTTGATTGCCTCATATTTATTAGATATATTCAGATATCTATCAGCAGATCTTTCGACTCTAGGAGTTCAAATATAAGATGATAGATGTCGATTTCTATGCTCTGTGTGCAGGTATAGTTGGCTAGGCTCTTGGTTGATAGTGGGATTTTGTGGTGTTTGAAGTATTTTAACAGTTTACAAAGCAAGGTATGTTGTGCAGACGTCAGCATATTACATTCAAATAGGCAATGGTCAATTGTTTCATTATTCATATTACAATGCCTGCAAAGAGGGGACAGGGGAATTGAACCACTTGAATTAGAAAGCTTATATGAGAATGCAAGGAAATTTAGTCCATTTGTTCCAGAACGAATTCTATGATAAATTTTAGAAAGATACTTATTGGGAAAGGGGGAAAGGATAGGATTAATCTTATTAAAATTAATATCTGATAGCCTCCATCGGTAAATATCTCTAATTGGGATTGGTCTCCCACTTGGCTGGTCAATATTTATAGCATTTTTAGCTATTTCATCAACCTGATGATTACCACTTATGCCAGAGTGGCTAGGAATGTACTGAAAGTAAGTTTTTATGCCACTTGAACCAAGATTATCAATAATACTGTGACAATGATAAGTGTCAATGTCCAACTTATATTGAGGAGCTGAGGCCAGCAACTCAAGGCTTGATAAAGAGTCGGAATAGATGATAATATTATTCGAATTTTCAATCAAAGGTTGGTTTTGCTTAAGGTGTTCTAATGCCATGATTATGGCATTTAACTCAGCAGACAATATAGATAAATTATTAAATAATCTCTCGCCCATTGCAATTTTCAGGTGAGGAAGGAAAACACCGCTTGCAACCTTCTCATTCATTTTTGACCCATCAACAAATATTTGGAAGTGATTTTTATAGGTAATTGTATTAAGTTCTGCAATTTTTTTCTGGACAAAAGCAATGGGGGTTAAATCTTTATTCCATTTTGAAAATTCAGTATTTATTATGGGAAATGACCAATTCCATGGAGGGGATTGGGGGAAAGTAGGTGCAATAGACTTTGCTGGTACAGGGAACTTCTTTTGAATATTGGCATACTCATCTGCAATACCTCTATACATGGCTGGATTTCTTAACCAATTATGTAATGTGTGTGAGCTATTTGATTCAATTTTTGTAAGATGTTTTATCAAGAGAAAGCTACGTCTCTCCCTTATTGTTGTTAATCCACTCTCCATAAGCAGAAACTTGGTGCTTGTGGGTTTCCTAAGACCAAATATGAGACGTATTATATCATTTTGTGTTGTTTCAATTATTTGCATCTGGGTCTTTGCACATGCACCATAGACAATGAGCCCATAGTCAAAATGGGGTCTTATATGTGATTTATAAAACTGGAGTGAGGTTTTCTCCTTACAACCCCAGGGTGTGGAAAGAAGTCTTTTTAGTATATTTGCTTTTCTATAACATTTTTTTATTGTGTTTGAAATGTGGAGGTGGAAATTAAGTTTTTGGTCAAGCATGAGACCTAGGTAATTAATATTATTATCTTCTGGAATAGTTGTTTTATTTAGAGTTAGTTTTGCATTAACATGGTTTCGCTTCCGGTGAAATTGGATTATTTTTGACTTAGTGGGTGCAATGGGTAAATCTGAATGTTGAGAGAATTTTTCAAACCGGAAAAGTGACTTTTGCAGATTTGACTGTGCTATCTGAAAGGTGTTGCCAGATGACCATAGCACCAGATCATCAGCATATTGTAGATTCGTGTGGGGTAGGTTCATGTCCCAGAGATATAGGGCAAAAAGGAGGCAACTGAGGACTGCTCCCTGAGGTAGGCCTTTGGATATTGTCTTTTGGGGTGAAGAGGCTGAACCAACACAAACAATGAAACTTCGCACTTCTATGAAGGATTTAATAAAGGATACTAGCTTAGGAGGTACTCCAAGGTTTGCAAGTTTATTTAAAAGGATTTGGTGGTTCACATTGTCATAAGCTCCTTCAAAATCTAGGAAAGCTGCCACTAGGATATTATTTTTTGAGAAAGATTCATTTATTGCATTTGTTAGCAAAATGAAAGCATCTGTTGAGGAGTGGTATTTCCTGAATCCAGTTTGAGTGTGTGGGATCATGTTATTTTTCTCAACAAACCAGAGGAGTCTGTGATAAATCATTTTCTCCATTATTTTCCCCATCACAGGTGTAATCATTATGGGCCTATAAGACTCAGGGTTATCTTTTGGTTTATTTTTCTTTAGGATTGGCAGGAGGGACGAACATTTCCATATATTGGGGAACCTAGAAGATGCCCAAGCGTGATTATAACAATTTAGCAGTTCTTGTTTGTATGAAGGTGTGAGATTCTTTATCCATGTAGGGTGTATATTGTCATAGCTACTGCTAGTTTTGGACCTAATATGATGTATTGCATTATTCAATTCCTGGATTGAAAATGGATTAGTTATGTACTCGGATCCTGGGCGTGGTTGGTAACTATGGTTCATAGGAATTGTGGACAGTTTGCTTTGATTATTTGATGTTAGCTCATTAACAAAAAGAGTTGCAAATAGGTTAGCCTTTTCATTATCATTGTCATAATGGGTATTATTATGTATAAGGTCATACAGGAGTGGGTTGGGAGAAGTCTTTTTCCCACATATGTGGCTTATGACTTTATGTATAATTGGCTCATTTGTTTCTCTGGAGAGATTATTTGCAAAATTATTCCAGTATTTATATTTCGCATCTATTATAGTCCTTTTTAGATTAGATTCTGCTTGTAATTTTTTTAAATATGTAGTAGGTGTTGGTTTTTTTATGAATTCTGTCCTAGCTGCCTTTTTTATCCTCCATTTATTTAGGCACTCATTTGTCCACCATGTTTTAGGAATTTGTTTAGGGAATGTTTTCTTAGGTGTTGTCCTGGGGATAGCATGATTAGCTGTATTTATTAGTAAAGATGTCAACGCTTCAGCATGTGTGTCAACTGTTGTGTTAGAAATGCATGAACTTTGGGTGAAAATTGTAATTTCATCGTTTAGCTTATTTTGGAAAATAGACCAATTTGCTTTAGTGTTGATATATTTGGATGTATGAGATAAAGTTTCAGCAGGTTCATTTAGGGAGCAAACTATAGCAAAGTGGTCTGTACATAGACTATCAATTTTATTTATGTGAATTTTGTTCAAAAAATTTAAAGACACAATTTGTAGGTCAATTGTGGAGAAATTGCCACTTTTGGGGTTGAAATAAGTATTCAGGTTTGGAGGGGTAGCAACAGCTAATTCATTATTATTTGAAGTCATATGCTCAATAAATTTACCAGCTTTATTTGCTGGTTTATTCCCCCACAAAAGGCTGTGGGCATTGAAATCACCACAAATAATGATATTTTTTAACATATTAGAATTATTTATATATTAAAGAAATCCTTGGCATCTGTAGTTTGGCCATTAGGGTTATAAAAGCTTATTATGTAGGTTTTTAAATTATTCAGCCAAACACTTATACCAATTACATCAACATCATTTTCAAAATCTGGAAAATTGATGCCACAAAATTTTATATTATTATTAACTAATAAAGCTACACCACCTCCTTTTCTCTCTGAAGATCTATCCTTTCTCAGGATAGTATATCCCAGAGACTTAATTTGTTGATTTTGGGTTAAATGAGTTTCCTGGAGGCAAGCAATATTAATAGAATTATTATTCATAAATGATATTAGATCATTTAGCTTATTTTCTGTGAGTGATCTTACATTCCATTGGAGTATTGATAAATGTTGTGTTGTTGATTTATTCTTCATATGACTGTGTATCAATGTTCAGCTTTGTTAAAAGTAAAGCAAGATCTTTTTTTGCTTGAATGAGCATATCATCTGGGATGTAGATTTTTGCCAATTCTGCAATAATTTTTGGTTTCTGTAGTTGATGTATGTTCATGGCCTGAACTGCATTACAGTTTAGAATGAATAAGCATATATTTGGGGATTGCATTTTTAGTAGTGCATCCTGTTTGTTGGTTAAGGGATTGATTCCTGGTAGTGATTCTGGTTTGTTTCTTCTTGGGAGGGAGGGCCAGGCTGGCCTCATCTCACCGGACAAAGAGGCTTGTTGGCTTGGTGATTCCTTCTGATAGGGATTTGAGCTAGGGGGCTTAGAAGATGGTGTTTTATATGGGGTACTTGATGCACTGGGGGCATTTGACTTGGGGGTTTTGGTTGGTTTCATTACAGGCTTTATTTGGTATTGTTGGGCAGCATTTGCTTCCATTGCTGCAAAGGGGTATGGGATGGCCTTCTCTGTTGATATTTGGAGTGTTAGAGCTCTTTTCTTGTATGCAGGGCATAATGATTTATTTGTAGATTCATGTGGGCCTTTGCAATTGATGCATGTAGGCTGAGTGTTGTTGCAAGTTGTCAGCTCTTTAGGATGGAAAGGTTTACAATTACTACACTCCTGGAGAATTTCATTGCATTTGTTTGTCGTGTGTCCCAGTTTGAAACACTTCTGACACTGAATAGGCTTAGGTTTGTATTCCTTGTGTGGTTTGATTTACCCAAATAGGAATGATTTTTCTGAGATATCAATTTTATCCTTCAGTGTGAATAAGAAGGATCTACTAGTTTTTAGGCCATTAGAGTTAGGTTTTCCAAGTTGGGTAACATCCTCAACTGGGATTGTGTTTCCAGCCCTATCTGAAAGGCCTTCTTTTAACTCCTGAGTAGATATCTCTGGGGGAACATTATAAACTACTATTTTTGTTGGTGATTGTTTTGGGTTCCAATTAGATGCAATAATTGGGGTATTCAGAAGGGATTTAAGGTTAATTATTGTATCTGCTGATTTCTGATCTTCTACAGCCATTAGCAGAGATCCATCACGGTTAATGTTAATAGAGAACATTGATTTTAGCAATTTAAAAATTGCAACTCTTATTGCAGTGATCATTTTTATTTCAAAGGGGGTAGTGGGAGTAATTTTAATGTAAATTCCTAAGTTTTTGGAGGGAGGATCTTGGGCAGGGAGAGGGGAAATGCTTTTAATTGGGGAGATTTTTTTCCTTTTTTTAGAACTTCTAGAGAGGACCTCTTGAAACCCGTTATCATCATTTATCGTTACATTAGCCCCTACACTTATCATTGTCCTATTCTCCGAATTGGAGCTATCATTAGAACTTTGAGATAGGGTGCTTGACCAGCCAGGATGGGTATCTTTCACTATGACACTTTCACTGGAATTTGATTTGGGATCTGGGGGGACTTTTTTTTTTGGAGGACTTAAATAATTACCTATTGGAAAAAGCTTTAAACACAAAAATAAAACTAAAACAAGAAGGGAAAATAGTAGATATCAAACCGTCTGCACTATACTATGGGGAGGATAAACACCACAGTATAGCCCTGAGGATGACTTGAGCAGAATTGGTTTAGTACAACTGCTGATTAGAAGAGATAATAATCACAAGAAAATATATTTCGATTTTCTTATAAGGTTGCTGTTGTTGTTGGGTTTTGGTTGTAAAAGGGTTAAAGAAGGATTTCTTGTAAAGTAGGATAATCAAAGGAAAAAAACTGAAAAAAAAATCTGCAAAATGTTGTTTATAGCCTATGACTATGACGAAGAATAATGGGGAAGGGGAAAGGGTGACTTGGAGCGAGTTAAACTGGAAGTGAATCCTTTGCACTCTCAGTTGTTTTCAAAGTTTTGTCCAATGGATAAAAATTGCTTGAATGTAATGGAATCTACCAATTTCTGGTTTAGTAGAGGGAACAACCGCGCCGTTATCAAACAAAAACTTATGTTATGATTGCAATAAAATTAATTTACATTCAGTACAAGAAGAAGAGCAATAAATTATAAGCGATAAGCAATAAAGCCTGCTGTGAATTAGAAGAAAATGAACTAATATCATTTATGAATAATAATTCCATTAATATTGCTTGCCTCCAGGAAACTCATTTAACCCAAAATCAACAAATTAAGTCTCCGGGATATACTATCCTGAGAAAGGATAGATCTTCAGAGAGAAAAGGAGGTGGGGTAGCTTTATTAGTTAATAATAATATAAAATTTTGTTGTATCAATTTTCCAGATTTTGCAAATGATGTTGATGTAATTGGTATCAGTGTTTGGCTGAATAATTTAAAAACCTACATAATAAGCTTTTATAACCCTAATGGCCAAACTACAGATGCCAAGGATTTCTTTAATTATATAAATAATTCTAATATGTTAAAAAATATCATTATTTGTGGTGATTTCAATGCCCACAGCCTTTTATGGGGGAATAAACCAGCAAATAAAGCTGGTAAATTCATTGAGAATATGACTTCAAATAATAATGAATTAGCTGTTGCTACCCCTCCAAACCTGAACACATATTTCAACCCCAAAAGTGGCAGATTCTCCACAATTGACCTACAAATTGTGTCATCAAATTTTTTGAACAAAATTTACATAAATAAAATTGATAGTCTATGTACTGACCACTTTGTTATAGTTTGCTCCCTAAATGAACCTGCTGAAACTTTATCTCATACCTCCAAATATATTAACACTAAAGCAAATTGGTCTATGTTCCAAAATAAGCTAAATGATGAAATTACAAGTTTCACCCAAAATTCATGCATTTCTAACACAATAGTTGACACACATGCTGAAGCCTTGACATCTTTACTAATAAATACAGCTAATCATGCTATCCCCGAGACAACACCTAAGAAAACATTCCCTAAACAAATTCCTAAAGCTTGGTGGACAAATGAGTGCCTAAATAAATGGAGGATAAAAAAGGCAGCTAGGACAGAATTCATAAAAAAAACCATCACCTATTACATACTTAAAAAAATTACAAGCAGAATCTAATCTAAAAAGGACTATAATAGATGCTAAATATAAATACTGGAATAATTTTGCAAATAATATCTCCAGAGACACTCATGAGCCAATTATACATAAAGTCATAAGCCACATCTGTGGGAAAAAGACTTCCCCCAACCCACTCCTGTATGAGCTTATACATAATAATACCCATTATGACAATGATAATGGTAAAGCTAACCTATTTGCAACTCTTTTTGTTAATAAGCTAACATCAAATAATCAAAGCAAACTGTCCACAATTCCTATGAACCCAAGTTACCAACCACGCCCAGGATCCGAGTACATAACCAATCCATTTTCAATCTTGGAATTGAATAATGCAATACATCATATTAGGACCAAAACTAGCAGCAGTTATGACAATATACACCCTACATGGATAAAGAATCTCACACCTTCATACAAACAAGAACTGCTAAATTGTTATAATCATGCTTGGGCATCTTCTAGGTTCCCCAATATATGGAAATGTTCGTCCCTCATACCAATCCTAAAGAAAAATAAACCAAAAGATAACCCTGAGTCTTATAGGCCCATAATGATTACACCTGTGATGGGGAAAATAATGGAGAAAATGATCTATCAAAGACTCCTCGGTTTGTTGAAAAAAATAATATGATCCCACACACTCAAACTGGATTCAGGAAACACCACTCCTCAACAGATGCTTTCATTTTGCTAACAAATGCAATAAATGAATCTTTCTCAAAAAATAATGTCCTAGTGGCAGCTTTCCTAGATTTTGAAGGGGCATATGATAATGTGAACCACCAAATCCTTTTAAATAAACTTGCAAACCTTGGAGTACCCCCTAAGCTAGTATCCTTTATTAAATCGTTCATAGAAGTGCGAAGTTTCATCGTTTGTGTTGGTTCAGCCTCTTCACCCCAAAAGACAATAACCAAAGGCCTACCTCAGGGAGCAGTCCTCAGTTGCCTCCTATTTGCCCTATATCTCTGGGACATGAACCTACCCCACACGAATCTACAATATGCTGATGATCTGGTGCTATGGTCATCTGGCAACACCTTTCAGATAGCACAGTCAAATCTGCAAAAGTCACTTTTCCAGTTCGAAAAATTCTCTCAACATTCAGATTTACCCATTGCACCCACCAAGTCAAAATAATCCAATTTCACCGGAAGCGAAACCATGTAAATGTAAAACTAACTCTAAATAAAACAACTATTCCAGAAGATAATCATATTAATTACCTAGGTCTCATGCTTGACCAAAAACTTAATTTCCACCTCCACATTTCAAACACAATAAAAAAATGCTATAGAAAAGCAAATATACTAAAAAGACTTCTTTCCACACCCTGGGGTTGTAAGGAGAAAACCTTACTCCAGTTTATAAATCACATATAAGACCCCATATTGACTATGGGCTCATCGTCTATGGTGCATGTGCAAAGACCCAGATGCAAAAAATTGAAACAACACAAAATGATATAATACGTCTCATATTTGGTCTTAGGAAACCCACAAGCACCAAGTTTCTGCTTATGGAGAGTGGATTAACAACAATAAGGGAGAGACGTAGCTTTCTCTTGACAAAACATCTTACAAAAATTGAATCAAATAGCTCACACACATTACATAATTGGTTAAGAAATCCAGCCATGTATAGAGGTATTGCAGATGAGTATGCCAATATTCAAAAGAAGTTCCCTGTACCAGCAAATTCTATTGCACCTACTTTCCCCCAATCCCCTCCATGGAATTGGTCATTTCCCATAATAAATACTGAATTTTCAAAATGGAATAAAGATTTAACCCCCATTGCTTTTGTCCAGAAAAAATTTGCAGAACTTAATACAATTACCTATAAAAATCACTTCCAAATATTTGTTGATGGGTCAAAAATGAATGAGAAGGTTGCAAGTGGTGTTTTCCTTCCTCACCTGAAAATTGCAATGGGTGAGAGATTATTTAATAATTTATCTATAATGTCTGCTGAGTTAAATGCCATAATCATGGCATTAGAACACCTTAAGCAAAACCAACCTTTGATTGCAAATTCGAATAATATTATCATCTATTCCGACTCTTTATCAAGCCTTGAGTTGCTGGCCTCAGCTCCACAATATAAGTTGGACATTGACACTTATCATTGTCTCAGTATTATTGATAATCTTGCTTCAAGTGGCATAAAAACTTATTTTCAGTATATTCCTAGCCACTCTGGCATAAGTGGTAATCATCAGGTTGATGAAATAGCTAAAAATGCTATAAATATTGACCAGCCAAGTGGGAGACCAATCCCAATTAGAGATATTTTCCGATGGAGGCTATCAGATATTAATTTTAATAAGATTAATCCTATCCTTTCCCCCTTTCCCAATAAGTATCTTTCTAAAATCTATCATAGAATTCGTTCTGGAACAAATGGACTAAATTTCCTTGCATTCTCATATAAGCTTTCTAATTCAAGTGGTTCAATTCCCCTGTCCCCTCTTTGCAGGCATTGTAATATGAATAATGAAACAATTGACCATTGCCTATTTGAATGTAATATGCTGACGTCTGCACAACATACCTTGCTTTGTAAACTGTTAAAATACTTCAAACACCACAAAATCTCACTATCAGCCAAGAGCTTAGCCAACTATACCTGCACACAGAGCACAGAAATCGATATCTATCATCTTATATTTGAACTCCTTGAGTCAAAAGATCTACTGAAAGATATCTGAGAATATCTAATAAATAAGAGACAACCAAGACAGTAGCTCCGTAGCCCACAGAGTGAAGCAAAAAGAAGAGGGCTAAATAGTACCAACTGAATAGCCCGCCTGCTGTGAATTAGAAGAAGAAGACTGATTTTAAAGTTTGTCGGCGTGGACAATAAGTCAAAATTAATAGGATTAGAAAAGGCTATAAGTAAAAAATAAAGTTTAAAACGAACAGAATATAAATGGATAAACACATACAACGGAATATTTTTTTTTAATATATGAAAGATAAGATTAAAAGAAAAACGAAGAATAACTGATCCGAATTTTGAAGAAGCTGAAATTACTGCAAATAAAAGTATGTTCACTGCCTTTTTAACTTTTTTTAATTACTGCAAATAAAAGTATGTTCACTGCCCTTTTAACGGCGGGCTACAAGGGACAGAAAGGTTTAAAAAAAAGGATATTTTTTGTTAAAGATTTCGGGGAATACTCCTGGCGCCCTTAATGGAGAACTAGTATTTAGGTGAGAAATCACACGGCGAGTTAGAAAATATATCATAGAATATGACTTAATTTTATTTGATGGGAAAAGGAGAATATTGATAACTACAAAAAAAAAAAACATGAAAAAAGTTTATAGTTTGTTCTTCTGTATAAATGTGTCTTATTGATTCAAGTTCTTCTTTGCTGCTGTTCAATATTGCAGCAAATATAGCATGCTTCTAACAAATATAAATATAACAAACATAGCTAATATGGAATATAACGCGTAGTATGTACAAAATATTAGGAAAGAGTGCAGAGTCAAGGCGTTTTGGTGGGCTTCACCTAGCTGACTTGCCTGATCAAAACCATGGACGTGCTGCCGGCTTAAGTTTTTCTTCTAATGTTGTTTGACAGCAATTTAAAATTTTTTCGGGCGCAGTTAGGCTATGTTTAATTCTGATCTAATTGATTTAGGAACCAGCAATCCAGGCCTTAAATTGCCAGGATTGTGGCAGCTCGAGTACTCGTACTTCCTACAGACCATCCAATTCCATTGTTTCTTATTTTACTTTTTTTTTCTGTTATAAGAATTGTTTTTGTTATGTGAAAAGCAAGAATATTATATTACTTAAGAATTGAAGGAAAAAAAGAAAGAAAGAAAAAACAACTTTGTTTGTTTGTTGATTGAGTTGATTTTCATTGTGTTAATTGTGTATTTAGAAGAAACCTCATAGAAGCCGAAAGGAGTCTTATCATAGATACCAGGTGCTGTTTTTCGAAAGTAGAAGAAAGAAGCAAAGGCGTTTTCTTGGTTATGTTAGATTTAAAGGAGCTGTAAGATCAAAAAGGTGTTTCTTTTTTTTTGTTTTGTTTTTGGAAAAGTTAAACATTGTATTAATATTAAGTTATTGAATCTTGCATTATTTTCAGAATAAAACTTTGGAACAGCTCTAAGACAATGGCTCCAGATATCTCCAATCTGTTATTCAAAAAAGTTAAAAGGGCAATGAACATACTTTTATTTGTAGTAATTTCAGTTTGTTCAAAATTCGGATCAATTATTCTTCGTTTTTCTTTTAATCTCATCTTTCATATATTTTAAAAAATTTATTCAGTTGTATGTGTTTATCCATTTTACGTTCTGTCCATTTTAAGCTTTATTTTTTATTTATAGCCATTTCTAATCCTTTTGATTTTGACTTATTGTGCGGCTTTATGTCTGCTATTTATAGGCTTTAATATGGCCCTTAATTTTCTCTGGAGAACTTTTTTGGAAAATGTATTATGGAAATGAAATGCTCTTCGTTTTTTAATTGCCTTTTTTTGTTTTATTTTTCAACTGTGGCAATAATTTTTAGATTTTTCATCCCTTTAGCTTTTGGAAAAAATGAATTTCCTGTCACAATGTTTGATAACCTTTAGTTTTGTCCAATAAATTATAAGGTTATTATTGCTATTTGATATGAAGGCATTATGTTTACATGGATGTTGAAAAGAATCAAAAGACACTATCAATATTGAGGAGTATTTTTAATCACAAAATTCTATTGGCTGAAGTTATTCTAAAACTGTCTTGTAGACGCCCTTTCATGAATTTTGATCTACCTTTTATAATTCTTGTTAAAAAGGTTATTTCAATTTTTCTTTTCTAATTATAATTATAACAGTTAATTATAAAAACGTGTTTTGTTTTCTTCAAAAAAGAAATGAATGCCAGATTTGGTTTAATTTTTATTTATTTGTTACTATTATTATTTATTCTATTTATGTTGTTATTTGTTTTATAGTATTATTGTTTTTTTCTGTCTTCAGCCAGGTTGTCAAGGCTATTTAAGCCTAGTAGAGAAAACAGAATTCGTTGCCAAATTTCAGTTATCAGTTATTGATAAAATGATGTTTTTTTTAAATAATCATTGCCAGTTTCAAGGTCCAGTTTTGGTTGCCATATAACCAGGTCCAGTTATTCAAGGTCCAGTTTTGGTTGCCATATGCCATATTGCCAGTTTCAAGGTCCAGTTTTGGTTGCCATATAATTTTGGATGTAAAAATACATCCAAAATTTATTTCTATAAGCTAACACTTATATACAGCCATACCTATCCTAATTTTGCATTAAACTAAAGTTAAACCAGATAGATCTGAGAATTAAACTTGAATCAGGCTTTCAATTCAAAGATACAGGTCCTTTCAAGGCCCTATCCATAGGGGAGGGTTTAACGTTTTTTTGTCCTTCATTGGAAAAGCGATTAGACTATCACCATCAGGTTTTCTTGACACTTCATCCAAATAATCACTTTCTTTATACGTACCCTTGTTATTTCTGTTTAATTAATTGAAAAAAAGTTTCCACAAAATAGGTTTTTCAAAAAAAAAAGTAAAGAACTCCATTAAACCAAAAATGAACTAAAATAGAATCAAATAATCTAACAAGCATACAACTACCACAAATCAATATCAGTAAATAAATGAAACACAAAACAAACAGAAATTAAAATAAATTAGTCAAACTCAAAACGAGCAGAAATTAATATGAAGGGGGTCTAAAACCCTATGCTTTCTAAAAGCCAGAATATAATTTGTACTTTACTGGAAAAAAAATGTGCATTGTCAGTTAATATACATATGCTGATATTTATTCCTTAAAATCTTAATTAATTTTGATTTCTTGAAGTTATAAAAATGAAAACATTTAAATGAATTTTATTATTTAATAAAATTATGCTATTTATAATTTAAAGTGCCTGTTTATTGTTGTATATATTTCGCTATTCTCAATCTTTTGTTATTGATAACATCTATTTTGAATTATAGTTTTTCTTTTCTGTCACCAAGCACAGTGAAATTAAAAAAATGATTGGACAAAATAGCTCAAGAAGGCATAATGTCATTAGGAACTGTTTTACTTAATCCACTTCCAGCTGCAAAAAAAATACTAACCCCCAACGCGGAGCAGAACTATGAAAGTTGGAAATATTAATAGAATTCAATAGAAAGCATAAATGAAAGCATCACCACTCATAATTGCTAGGGAATCTAGAGACTGTTGATATTTGAATTTTTGTTGGATATCGATCGTTGTTTAATTTAAACGATTAGTTCTACCTATTTGTTTTCATGGCATAATGTGGTAACATCAACAAAACTGTGGCGCTCTCTTAAAATGTTTTGTAATTTTCGATAACTTGAAAGAAAAATTGTTGCAAATAGTAGTTTTCAGGTGTGAATGGTTTCATGGAAGGGTTTATAAAATATTTTTTATTTTGATTTCATAGGTAGTTAAGTGATCGCCTATAAAGCGGGGCTCCCACGGTGTCAATAAAGTTAATAAACTATTTCATGAAAGTGTGAACCATAACGTTAGTCCCACTCACAAAAGGATTTCACCTTTTTGACTTTACAGCAATTTTTCATAGAAAGTAACAGAAATAGTCAGACATGGAGCTGAGAAAACCATCCCTTTAAGCATTTTCCCCTTTTAATAATATTAAAAAACATTTTTTTTTTGTTTCTTTTATCACGCAAAATATTAAAAAAGTATAAACTATTATACTTGTAGACACTAATTTACATGTTGTTTATTTTAAAATTTTCCACATGTCTTCTGTTATTGGTTGAACTTTGTGGACTTTCTTGAAAAAGTTAAAAAAGTTCAACTTTTTTCCGACAGCAATAAAGTCAACAAAGTCATGCGAGGAAAACGGTTTATTAACTTTATGGAGGCCGTGGGAGCCCCACTTAAGTATTCAAATTTTATTACAGCTTTCAATTCTATGTTGTAGACATTGATGCTTGATAAATTATTCCTTAGAAGCAGCAAACAATTAAATATAGGGCTGTAGAACTGCCTATATAAATGTATCTGCTAACAACAGGGGGAATTTATGGTTGGGGGAATCAGGGGGAATTAGAGTTGTAATAAAGTGTGCCACCAAACTATAAACAGAAAAGAAATTGATGTGAATTCTATTGCTTTTTTATCTGTTTTATCTTTCATTTCTTAACTTGCCTTTAATAAAATATGCAACTTTTTGAAGATGGGTT
This sequence comes from Artemia sinica, assembly GCA_027921565.1. Taxonomy (NCBI): domain Eukaryota; kingdom Metazoa; phylum Arthropoda; class Branchiopoda; order Anostraca; family Artemiidae; genus Artemia; species Artemia sinica. Next base: position 45,329,230 of record CM051273.1, on the reverse strand, counting down.
CGAATTTTCCGTTATCAACAAAGATTTTCACGGACGTTGTTTGTGCATACGATTTTAAAACAAACTCTGGGACTTTTTTTAGCATGGACTTTTTTTTAGCATTCATTGCAAATAGCACGATTTGTTGGATGTTTTTTTTTTACTGAATGTTAACGAATTATGCAACAAAATAATCAAAGCGCAAACAATCACTTTGGGAAAATTGAAAAAGAAGTTGTCATTAATCGGCTTAGCCAGCCGCGTGCCCAAGCGACAGCGTACCAGGGACCAAGCGACGCTCGATTTCCTTTGACTGTATTTATTCTATTCCAATTTTTTTAGACTGAGCTTTTTGCAAATCGCAGGATTTGCTTAAAACGAGTTTTATTTTTTTAAATATTGTTCTAAGAATCTTAAATGACCTTTATTTTTGAAGGAAGCCACAAAGATGCTAACCGATTCTGGATGTCCTTTGGAGATGGTTAAGACCCTAATTGGGAATCCAAACGAAAGTCGATGGCCTAAGTTCCGAAAAAGCTCGAAGAGCAAACCGGGGTCTAATAAAGGACTATCGCTGTCGGCTCGGACATGGCTATTTTGAGGACGGATATATCAAGATGTGTATTATAATGGCATCAGATAATTCTCACATAGATTTTTCACATATGACCAGATTTTGAAGAAAAAAAACACATTTTGTCTCCCCTTCAAATTTCTATGAATTTACACCACTGAGCAATAAAGATTTACCTGATTTACTGCCTGACTTTGTCCAGCTGTTGGTAACAGCTGTGAATCTGAACCTGTTGACTGCTTCTCTGGGTTTCTTTTTTTTAATGCATCAACTTCTGCTTTAAGCATGTCCAATTCTGATTGCATCTTGGAAATTTTTTCTTCATTTTCTTTTTGAACTATTGCCAATTTTGATTCTATTTCAAATTTCAAACTTTGAAAGCAATTATGCTTTTGTAGTTCATCAAAGGGTATAGAAGCTCCACATCCTGATTGGCAAGTAACAAGTCTCTTGGGGTTGAAGCGGCATTCTAGATTATATGCTGCAAGTCTTTCCAATGTCAATAAGGCAGGACATCCATGTGTCTGGTTGCTACAGCTCAAGGTTAATCTATGTAAAAAGAAATATGTATCGAAAATTTAAATGATATTACACAGGATAGTCAAGTTTAACTAGATTAGAGCAATAATAACATATTCTAACTTTGAAAGCCATCTATGACTATTATGATAATTGTAAAATCTTCCCTCACATGACCAAAATTGTGACAATATTAATCCTGGATTTTTGTTCTTCTCTTATGATCTTAAGTAATTGAAGTGTTTAATTAAAAATTTATCTGTTAAGTGTTTACCTCTGATTTTTAAATTGTTGAAACAGACTTTAAAGGGTGTTTTGATTGCTGCGTTTCATTGTCTGGATCAATAATAAAGACTGTTCAAGGGTTCTTACGTTTTTCCTCTTAGTTTCAATAAATATTCATAATTATGTTTTCTATAGTGTACGAAAAAATTATTCACTAATATAATAGTATATGAATAAATATAAATAATTTTTTTTTCATTATCTAATTATAATTTTTTAGTTTACAATGCCCAAATAATAATTTTTTAGTCTAGCATTATAAAGCCCAAAGTAATTATTGTACATATTACAGAAAACTGCTAAATTTAATGTAACTGAATGATAGTCATTAGTATTCTTAATGAGTTGAACGACAATTTAAGTCCTTTCATAAGCCTTTTGATGCAAAAAAAAAAAAAAAATGTCTAACATTTGTGGTTGTTGACTTTAAATTCTTGAAATTCAGGGACACGTCTTAAGGGTTATTTTGTTGACATCAGTGCCAGTTCCCACTCTTGGAAGTTACCCATTCTCTTTTGACCCAACCGCAGGCAAGCCTGTTCTTTTAGTTTGGCATCCAACCTATTATAAGATGTCAATATATCAGTAGCGCTAAAAATCCGAATAATCTTTCGGTTACTATACCAACGAGGTATAGTTATTTCATATCATTAGTATAAAGCAGGAGAAAATTAATGCTAAAATCTTTATTGGATAATTTCGTAAACCACATTGACCTGCCATAACAAAGAACAGAAAATCGAGAATGGGGTTTTCGTAAGGCTAACGAAAGTCCTGGAAGAGATTGCCTGGCGTCTCGGACATCTCTCGTCCCTTAAGGTAACTAGAATCCTAGAAAATCGGACATGACTCCATGCCTTTTCCCATCGTCAAATTGATAAAACTCCTTTAAATTTTGAATCACTTTTTTTTCGTCCTTCCCCTTGTATAATAAATTTGTTGCTTATGCAAGCTATTCTTTTGCACTGCCCCTACATATTAGTCAACGATCACTAATGGAAAGCATATCTCGATCTTATTTTCTTATATTTCAGATTTTAAAATACTCAGTAGTGCCCTACTTGTATTCTAGCTGTGAGCAGTTGTCAAATTTCAGCGCCATCTATATGCACAAAAGAAAATCCTGTAAAAATTAAAAAATGCTTAGTTTTTTATGATTTGATGCTGTCAATTTTCAGGAACTAAAACATTATTGTTGCCTAGTATTCTTATTTCTAATGATTTGATCTGCAGAAATTAATGCTATCTTATTTTTGTTTGGTTGCTGAAGAATAATAGAACTAAATTTGTCTCAAAAGGCGGTTATCCTCAAACTTGCGATTTGACTGAATATCAAGCCTCAGTGCCATCTATTCACCGAAAATCAGAAAAACTTAAGAAATAAAAGACAAAGGCTTAGTATTTTTTTTTCTCATATTACTAGAGAAATCAAACTCACAATAAAACCTGACATTTCATGAATAGCAGAAAAGCAGCATGGATAACAATTATTTATATCAACAAAATTACAATTTAAATCTTAACCAACGAAACAGTCAAGCAAGAGGCAATTTTCTTCATTTCCTTCCTCTGTGAACATTAAGTTGAAAATAGGGATTTTATTTTATTTTTTTTATAAGACAGTAGAATGCGGCCCTTGGATATAGGGTTGAAATATTCATCTAAAGTTGCATTTTACCGTCTTTATAAAAAAAAATCCCTATTGTTGTATTTATTATTTTTGATGGTAAGGCAGTGTGGTCTTCGTCGCTATTTACGACCCCTCCCCCCCCCCCAAAAAAAAAAAAACCTGCGTCTACCCCTGTTGTTCCTTTCCTTGCGGCTGACATTATGGGTTCTTTACATTATTTTTTAATTCATACAAGTTATTGCCAATACCCGAAGAAAAATTCTTGAAATAATGGGGGGGGGGAAGGCGGAACGGGCACCCTTTCAGTAGTCTTCTAGTGAAAGAAACAAGGATTGTTGGCAGTCAGTACAGGAAGGAGTGTTAAGTACAGCGGGTCTGCATGCTAAATGTGTTAGTTACAATTATCCTGATGTTATGAAGTAAAATTTGTTTTCTGACTTCAAACTATCCATATACTTTACCCCCACCCCCTAATGTGCAACCATATAGCCCAAATTATATATTTCCTATCTATTCTGTCACTTGTTTTTGTCTTTTCTCACGCTAAGCTGAAAGAAACGAGCGAAAGAAAAAGGTTCACAGTGCGTCAATAGATGAACATAAAACAACTTGAGTGGTCGGGGGTATATCACACAGGTACAATATACTTATCTCTATCGATCTTTATTGGGCAGCAACATCTACCGAACTGGGGGAAAAGGCGGAGGAAGGGCCACATCCCTACTTTGTGCCTCCAGCACTGATATTAAAAATTATTTTCTACTTAAAAATCGACTGAAAGAAAGGGGATTGTTGGGGTTCCACCCCTGCTTCTTTTCTTTTCAGATAAATGACCTGGTTTTGTTCCGTAATTACATTTGCTTAGATTTGCCTATAGTATAATTTTCAATGACAATTTAAAAGTCTCGTTGCTAAGCTATAGTTGTTTTGCAATAACTAAGCTTTGAAGTAAATTCTATTTTGGACTTCCTGGTTTGAGTCATTGAATAATAAATCTAAGAAAGTAGAATTGGTTTTGAATGAGGATTGAGAGGATTGGCTGGGCCAAGCGAAGGTCCACCCCCATGAACAGTTGCTATAAAGAATATTATTTTTGAGTTAGTCTTTATTTAGACCCCGTTCGGGGAAACATATTTTTTGGGTTGTTATATGTGACCGCTTGGAAGAATACAAGTAAGGTATTTTCTACGAACTGTGTACTAGTTTTCCCGGAACCCAGGCAGGGTAGGAATAGAGTTACGAGATACCGTCATTATTATATTGACAGGGGGTTTGCTACCTCCAAGGAGAGAGTTAGAGATTTTTAGTCGTAACCCAGGGCGGGTACACTTGGCTTTAGAAAGTGGCCATTTGACCACTCGATCACGTTATCATACCCTGGGACAGGGTATACTGTAAATAGGGTAATACCAAACCCGATATTTGCAGAACCGGTGTGGTAGACTTGGGCATCACATTATAATTTGGGGCCGGGGCTTTCCCCTCCAATAAGTGGTGACACCCGTACATTACCACGCCAATATTGGGCCATTGTAGCTTACCACTAATACTGGTGGCATCGTGGCCTACCGGTATAACACTGGTGGCTAAATACCCCAACTGGGATGATACAAAGGCCACAGACCCATTCTTTACTTCTTTTTATTATACAATTCACAACTTAACCAACTGTTGCACTGAATTAGGATGTTTTAGTGGAGTGACTACCCGATTTTATTTCTGATGCATACCATAGTAATGATGTTGTCAATCGCGGAAAAATTTTAAAATATTGAATCTCATGATCCATTTTTTGACAACTAAACCATATCTTATGCTCCTATCAGCTGTTTAAGGGTTACTGATCAGGCAAAACTGTAAGGTCGATTTTTTTTCACCAAGGAGATAACTGTTAGCAGTTAAGAAACGCGTGTCACAAATCGTCGGCTGTTAATTACTGGCTAAAAAACTGAAAAATAATATTCTAGGAGGTTATAGAGTCAAGTTCACTTTGTTTACTTATCTTAAAAATTAGTGAAAACAACAAAGTCGTTGTTGAAAATGAAGAAAAACTCCAGTTTTCCCAGTCGAAAAAAATCTGCCTACGAGCTATATCTGAACCACGTTTATACATCACCAGTGTACTTGAACATCAGCTGGTGGTTAAGCCTAGTTTTCTGTATCACAGTTTAGATTAAGCTTTATTGAATTGCGCTGATTATATTTTGAATTTAACCCGTTTCGGAGAGGTTTTTTATGCGCTGAAGAATTTATATGATAATTCGTTTTTCATTCAATGAAATCTTTCGTTCATTTGGCTTCGATTCAATGTAACTAGAACTGAGTTTCTTGTTTTCAATCGTAAAGGAAGTTATCTCGGCCCAGATGTAAAACTAGGTAATAAAACGGTAAAAAACTTTATCTAGCATAGTGAATCTTTAGTATAGGCTACCTATTGGTTATGACGTTAAGTGGACGCGAACTTTCTTAGTATAAGACCTGCTAACACCTCATACACTTAGTATATGTGGTTGTTACACAAGGCCGTATTCAGGGGGGGAGGGGTTACCTGGTTTGAACCCCCCTCCCCCCCCCCCGAAATGTTTGTTTGACTCGTAAAAACGTAACAAAAATGGACATAAACAAATTTTTTATGTGTTTTTTGAGTTTTTTTATGTACCCCCCCCCCTAAAAAAAACTAGTACTGAGTTGCTCAAGCGGTAAATGTAAATCTTTACAATAATGTAGACAAAGCTGCAATTGTGTTTTTACCTCGGAACGATTGATGTTACTTTCTGCAGCTTAAAGCTTACCACTTTCATTTCCAAACTGCTTCAACGTGGAGTAATTGCATAAGTATGTCTTTTATTGTGACTAATTAAACGAAATAAGTGTCATTGTATTGGACACGTATGCTGGAACATATTCCGTTGATTTCCAAAAATACCTTTTTTGTGTCATTAAAATTATGTTAATGACTTAATGTTATGACTGTTAATGTTATTAATTAACATTAATTAATGACTGTTAAATTAAAAATTAATTAATTACTGTTAATATTATGTTAATGACTTCCAACGAAAACATTTGATGTAATATGTTTTCTATGTTTGTTGTAAGAAATTGAAGAAAGGGTAATACCTTGACGAAACAAATCAGTATTATTGATATGGACAAATATAACAAATTCTGTTGATGTTGGAATTGTCCATTCATTGAATATATAACCTTAAAGAAGTATAGCCTTCAAGCATTAGTTTTGCTATTTTATTTTAGAAATTATTTTTTTTTTAATGAAAATGTCTCTATTTTTGGAAAAAAAAAGTGTTTGTTTGCCACTAGTCCCCGGCCCGGCTACGTGGAGGTCTTTTATGTACTGATTCTTATTGTCGCTTGTCTTCTAGCCGAGGCTTTTGTCTCAGTAAATAAGCAGGTTGATTTACATCATTTTTATGTTACCTTTGGGATAGTTGTCTGTGTCTGCAATATTTCTTCCATTAAATCCATTAGGCTACGAGAGGTCCCATAATTTAAAGAATGTGCAAGGCGGTCTTCAACCACTTCAACTGGGTCTATAAGTACATTTTGCCTTATTAAGGTGGTTCAAATTCACCTTCAGGAGTTTCTCATGGATGTGCTGCTAAGTTTATTTTGTGATGAAATTGTCCAGCTACTTTGAAGCTGAAAACACTTAATGCAACGATATTTAATACTTTTTAAATGCATTTTAAAGAAATATTTGCTGTAAAGACGGATAAGCAAAAGGAAAAATAGCAAAATATCGTATAAAGCCTATGGCTATGTCCAAGGATTAAAGGGGGGGGGGGCTTGAGGGCAGTTAAACTGAAAGCTAGTGTCTTTGGGGTAGGCTGCTTTTGAAATCCACCGGTCTATGTATTAAAAAACAGGGGTGGACAATGGGTCTGTAAGGGTGGACAGTGGGTTACGAGCGACGGAAGGGATGTCGAAAAAATCCTGATGCTTTGAAAATTTAAAATATTTCCTGTTAAAGATATCGGGAAATATTCCTGATGCTCTTGATGCAAAACTAGTTTTTAGATGAAAAAATCATCCCGCTGAGTTAGAAAATCCGTTACTGAATTTAAGTTAGTTTTACTTGACGGAAATCAGTTGAAAATTTGAAAAAACTAAAAATTATTTTATAGTTTGCCCTTTTTAGATCAATATTTGTGCATAAAAACATCTTTTTGAATCGAATTTCCTCTGCTGCTTTCGATGTGCTGCTATTGAGTTTTTGTGCTAATTGTTGTGCAGTATCAAGCAACATTGGAGGATTTTATTTTTTCAGATAAGATAAAGTAAAATAATGTAATTAGAATGAAACATAAATAGATGATAAAAATCGTTTTTATTACATTTAGGGAGGGATCCAAGATTCTCTGTGTCAATTTTTAATCAGTTTTTTTTGGGGGGGGAGGACCAGTTACACGGGACATATACAACATAATAGGAAAAAGTGCGGTCGAGGCGTTAGGATGGAGTAGATCCAAAGGCCTCACCTAGCTGACTTGCCTGATCGGAACCATTTTCGTACCTCTGGCTCGTTTTGTTTTTGGACTTAGTTAGGCAATGCTTAATCCTGATCTCATAAGTTTGAGAACCAGGAAAGCCGTTATAACTTGGTTATATTAGATTTAAAGGAGCAATAAAAAAAAACGAACAGAAAAACAGAGTCAAACTTAAAACGAGCAGAGATTAATATGAGTAGGGTTCAAAACCCCTATGCTTTCTAAAAGCCAGAATATACTTTGTACTTTACTGAAAAAAAATCAAATGAATGTGCATTGCCAGTTTAATATACACATGCTGATATTTATTCCTTAAAATCTTAATTAGATTTTGATTTCTTAAATGTATAAAAGTGAAAACATTGAAAAGAATTTTTTTCAGTAACTACAAATTATATTCTGGCTTTTAGAAGCATAGGGGTTTTGAACCCTACTCATATTAATTTCTGTTCGTTTTGGGTTTCATTTATTTATTGATACTGATGTGTGGTAGTTGTAGGCTTGGTAGATTATTTGATTCTATTTTTGTTAATTTTTTATTTAATGGAGTTCTTTACTTTTTTTTGAAAAACTTTTTGCGGGGAATTTTTTTTTAATTAACTGTTTTTTGATCAGAACAGATAGTAAGAATCATGGTGGCATTAATGCCAAAGTTATGGAACATGTTTGATCAATTAGAAAGAGTTTAAATATAATTTTCTGAACCTAATCTAATCTTGGAGTAAAGTAGCCAAGTTACGTGATGTTTGAACCGAATAACGCAAAAAGTTTCAATCTGCATTATTAAAAATCCGAACAGAGCCTCATTTAACGCAAACGAAGGAGGGGGGTGGTGGTGGTAAAATGTATTTTTAAAAATCCAGTGGGCAGTTTCGGGTACTGTTTCGCTTAATGGTACACACTAAAGAAGTCAAGTTTGGTTAATGCTAATCAAAAAATATAATAGTTTAGAAACAAATTAGGGCTATATACAGTTCAAATATTGTAAATTCAATGAGAAACCACGCTCTTCGATCAATTTAGATAGCAATTACCCGCTTACGGGTCTCCATCACGGCATTCATTCGACTGTCTATAGCCGTTGTGTACCATTAAGCAAAACAGTACCCAGTTTTGTTATTTATTCGTTTACTCGATGAAAATACTAAAAGGCTATTTTTCAACGAAAACTATAAAAAAGGTTATTTCTGAAAATTTAGGAGAAGGGAGGGCAAATACATCTAAAAGTCTGTCTCCATTTGGCAGATTCTGCAAATTTGCACCGCAAATCTGCAAATTTTATTTAAATGGAGACTTCTTTTCCGGATCCGTATTGGCAGTTTGCAGATACTGCATCCTTCGACGTTGCTTTTTCTGCAAGATTGCAGAATGGCAGAATCTGCCAAATGGAGACTGGCTTTAAGGAGTGGGGTAACTGCCCACTGACCACCAATTGACACCCATGGACCCAAAAGAGGCTAATGCATCCCTTAGTCCCTCTGCCTGTTACCGACAACTTTCTAACAGAAAGGTAAGAATTTCGATATTTATGATTGAAGGGAAAAGAGGGTTCCCTACAAAGGCCTCTACTCTCCAAACTATCTACCACCAACTTTTAGTGAAAATCTCGATGTGTATTATGTTGTTCGAAGCAGTATCATTCAAGGGTTTTCAACTAGTATTAGAGCAGGCACAAAGTCAACCTGTAACCCTTCCAGTAACCTCCCCCTCCCTACCCTCTTCCAGTCAACATTTTATTAGACTTTTTTTTACTAGGCATATTGCATATTGTTTAAACTGGAATCACACAAAGATTTTCAATCTGTATGATTGAAGACAAAAATGGGCCCACCACCCTTTCAACCCCCATACCCCCTCTCTCTTCTTTGCCAAGGTTTTAGTAGGTAAATATGTTGTATATTGTTTAAAGCGAAACAGGAAAATGATTTTCAATATGAATTATCTCAATCCCCCTCATACCCCATCGAATGCCAAATTTTAGAAGAACAGTAGGTATGTTGCAGCATGATAAAATCGGAAACACGGAAGGATTTTTTATTTGTATGACTAAAAAATTGGAATTGGGCAGTGGACCCTTAAAGACTTTTTGCTCATCCCTTTCTAATCTTTTCGAAAAGTATGCATTTTGTACCATACTCAAATCAAATGTTTTTCAATCTGTATGACCTGAGATGTAAAGTGAACCCTTGGCTTTTCCATTACCTTCCTTTTGCCTACTTTCTACAGGGAAAGTAGACATGCTTTACTTTCTTGCAGATATGAAGATTTTGCAGTCTAAATGAGTCGAGGAACAAAGTTAGGCAATTCCCTAGGGCACTCTCGATTCATTCAACTCTTAGATAACTGATTTTTCTGGTTTTGAGTGTTAGTTGCGCAATGATATAGCCCGAAGGCACTCTTGAGAGTCAATGGCCTCTCACATAACCGATTTTCTCTGGCCTTGAGTGTATATATATATATATATATATATATATATATATATATATATATATATATATATATATATATATATATATATATATATATATATATACATATATATATATATATTAATTTTTTAATTAAAATATTCCTGCATCGTAGTTAATTTTTTACGAAAGAATCAGCTAATTGTAACCGAATCTTGGAATTGTGCAAACCGTTTTGTTCAGGTCGAACAAGGCAAACTTCTGAAGTGTGTTCTGGATTAAAAGTAAGTACCATACTAATAAAATTAGCATCAAATTATTATCAAGCAGGATCATCAATCTACATAACAATAATATCAAAACAGTTACATATTTATGGACAAATACTGAAGAGAAAGAGAAAAAAAAAAACACTAAATTTACATAAAGAAAGGGAGATATAGAAAATAAACGTACAGTTGAAGTTTGATCGACTTCAATTGTTGAAGGTGTATTTGTTTCAGAATTCATGCTGGGACTGATACATTATGTATATTCCCATCAAACTTTGTATAGTATTTTTGCTTAATCAAAAGAATTACACAAGAAGGCATCGACTCATCAGCTGGTAATCATTAATTTTGGATCCAAAAGAACTTACTCCACCTGTAATTGCAGAATTAACACTTTAACTAAAATTACCTTGTAGAAGATACACGATATTTTAAATGCAAGTGTGAAATACGTTACTGAAATAAGTTGTATACTGTGAAATACACACACACGTAAAAAACACGCAACACACGCGATACACAATCACACACACACGCAACACAAACAGACACGCAACACACACTTGCAAAACATAAACGTAACACACACGCAAGCAACCCACCAACACACATACGCAACACGCACACATGTAACAGACAAACACACACACGCAACACAAAAACGCACGTTACACACTTAAAACACAAACACTCATCACACATACGTACCACACAACATACACCCACACACGCAATACAAAGAAACGTAACGCGTGTCTGTGTGTCAAATAGAAAATTTTCAAATCTCTCTCACAACATTTTAGATTGATGTTTTCAATTATATAAAATTCCCGAAAATCATGTTTTCTTTGACCTTGAATGGTCTAGAACAGTAATTTCTGGTGCACAGTGTCATAAAGCTTTGAGAACTACCACTAAAACCCGTGCTTTTGTTTGGATTTGGATCCCACACACATATATTAGTAAATAATGAATCTCAAAAGCAATACTTTGCCGCACTGATGTTTTCAATAGGTATTTGTTATTAAGATATTTTTAATATTCAATGCAATGTAAAGCGATTCCGTATTGCGGTTCCCTTCCACATATTATATATGGTAATGTCAGATGACCTAGCTGGCCTATTTAGATGACCTAAATTATAATCAAACACGCGGAATAGAATCATATATTATATTTGTGTGTTTTAGCCCTTAGTAGATAGAGTCTAACATATGTAACATATGTATAGTTTGATATGAGTAAAGACCTTATATATATATATGGACTTAAATATCAAAATGATATATAGTTTGGAAGCACCATTGGATGAATTCGCCCAACGATTAAACAAAGAAAGTAAAGCTTACAACAGCAACGCTTTTAAGAAATTTTTAAGAGAAAAAACAAGTTTTTTAACTAAAAGTAAGGACCCATATTAAAACTTTAAATAAATAAAAATTATCCATATATGAGGTGGGCTTCCCCCTCCTAAGTCCCTCTTTCTTTATGCTAAATTTTGATTTTTTTCTCAACTCTTTAAGAAAGATTTCGCAAACATTAGGGCCGCTTAATAAGAATAAAAGCTTTGCCAAAGCAATAGAGACTTTAGTTTAAAGAGCAAGGGATTTAGAAGGGTGGGGTCCAGCCCCACTTATATATCCACAATTTTTTTTGTCTTTTCTCTACTTTCAGGTGAAAATTTTTTTTCGAAATTTTATTTTCTGATTGTTAATCAGATCATGCCGGAAAATCCGGCTCCCTCGAGGTGGTTTCAGGCACCATCCCCTGTCCCTACTCTGCACCCACCGACACTCCTTCATAACTAATGATTTCAAATTTAAAAAAAAAGTTTACTTTTCATATTAAACGGTCATTCTGTTTTAGGAGTTTACAAAAAGTCAAAACTTACGATTAACTAAAAGTATACGTATACTAAAGTATACGCATGCTATATACTAAACTATACTATAGTATATACGTATACTATATAATAAACTATACTAAAGTATACGGAATAATTTCTGCACATTCTAAGTTTTGATGTTGCTCCTTACTTTCAGTTAAAAAAAAACTTTTTTTTAAACTTTAATTTCTAATCGTTCTCCAATAATTCCGGGAAATCTGGCTCTCCTCTATGAAAAATTCCTTCCTCCACGGAAGAAGGAAGAGAAAAATTCTACCGTGGAAATATTTTTCACACAACAGCAACTCTATAAGAAAATTAAAACAAATTTTCTTGTGAATTATTATCGCTTCTAATCAGCAGTTATACCAAACCAATCCTGCTCAACTCATCCTCAGGGCTATACTGTGGTGTTCTCCTCCCCATAGTATAGTGCAGACGGTTTGATATCATTCCATTTTCCCTTCTTGCTTTAGTTTTGTTTTTCTCTGTTTAAAGCTTTTTCCAATAGGCAATGTTTAGAAGTCCTCCAAAAAAAAATGTCCCCCCAGATCCCAAATCAAATTTCAGTGAACGTGCCATAGTGAAAGATACCCATCTTGGCTGGTCAAGCACACTTTCTCAAAGTTCAAATGATAGCTCCAATTCGGAGAATAGGACAATGATAAGTGTAGGGGCTAATGTAACCATAAATGATGATAATGGGTTTCAAGAGGTCCTCTCTAGAAGTTCTAAAAAAAGGAAAAAAATCTCCCCAATTAAAAGCATTTCCCCTCTCCCTGCCCAAGATCCTCCCTCCAAAAACTTAGGAATTTACCTTAAAATTACTCCCACTACCCCCTTTGAAATAAAAATGATCACTGCAATAAGAGTTGCAATTTTTAAATTGCTAAAATCAATGTTCTCTCTTAACATTAACCGTGATGGATCTCTGCTAATAGCTGTAGAAGATCAGAAATCAGCAGATACAATAATTAACCTTAAATCCCTTCTGAATACCCCAATTATTGCATCTAATTGGAACCCAAAACAATCACCAACAAAAATAGTAGTTTATAATGTTCCCCCAGAGATATCTACTCAGGAGTTAAAAGAAGGCCTTTCAGATAGGGCTGGAAACACAATCCCAGTTGAGGATGTTACCCAACTTGGAGAACCCAACTCTAATGGCCTAAAAACTAGTAGATCCTTCTTATTCACACTGAAGGATAAAATTGATATCCCAGAAAAATTATTCCTATTTGGGCAAATCAAACCACACAAGGAATACAAACCTAAGCCTATTCAGTGTCAGAAGTGTTTCAAACTGGGACACACAACAAACAAATGCAATGAAATTCTCCAAGAGTGTAGTAATTGTAAATCTTTCCATCCTAAAGAGCTGACAACTTGCAACAACACTCAGCCTACATGCATCAATTGCAAAGGCCCACATGAATCTACAAATAAATCATTATGCCCTGCATACAAGAAAAGAGCTCTAACACTCCAAATATCAACAGAGAAGGCAATCCCATACCCCTTTGCAGCAATGGAAGCAAATGCTGCCCAACAATACCAAATAAAGCCTGTAATGAAACCAACCAAAACCCCCAAGTCAAATGCCCCCAATGCATCAAGCACCCCATATAAAACACCATCTTCTAAGCCCCCTAGCTCAAATACCTATCAGAAGCAATCACCAAGCCAACAAGCCTCCTTGTCCGGTGAGATGAGGCCAGCCTGGCCCTCCCTCCCAAGAAGAAACAAACCAGAAACACTACCAGGAATCAATCCATTAACCAACAAACAGGATGCACTACCAAAAATGCAATCCCCAAATATATGCTTATTCATTCTAAACTGTAATGCAGTTCAGGCCATGAACATACATCAACTACAGAAAACAAAAATTATTGCAGAATTGGCAAAAATTTACATCCCAGATGATATGCTCATTCAAGCAAAAAAAGATCTTGCTTTACTCTTAACAAAGCTGAACATTGATACACATTCATATGAAGAATAAATCAACAACACAACATTTATCAATACTCCAATGGAATGTAAGATCACTCACAGAAAATAAGCTAAATGAACTAACATCATTTATGAATAATAATTCAATTAATATTGCTTGCCTCCAAGAAACTCATTTAACCCAAAATCAACAAATTAAGTCTCTGGGATATACTATCCTGAGAAAGGATAGATCTTCAGAGAGAAAAGGAGTTGGTGTAGCTTTATTAGTTAATAATAATATAAAATTTTGTGGCATCAATTTTCCAGATTTTGGAAATGATGTTGATATAATTGGTATAAGTGTTTGGCTGAATAATTTAAAAACCTACATAATAAGCTTTTATAACCCTAATGGCCAAACTACAGATGCCAAGGATTTCTTTAATTATATAAATAATTCTAATATGTTAAAAAATATCATTATTTGTGGAGATTTCAATGCCCACAGCCTTTTGTGGGGGAATAAACCAGCAAATAAAGCTGGTAAATTTATTGAGCATATGACTTCAAATAATAATGAATTAGTTGTTGCTACCCCTCCAAACCTGAATACTTATTTCAACCCCAAAACTGGCAATTTCTCCACAATTGACCTACAAATTGTGTCTTTAAATTTTTTGAACAAAATTTACATAAATAAAATTGATAGTCTGTGTACAGACCACTTTGCTATAGTTTGCTCCCTAAATGAACCTGCTGAAACTTTATCTCATACATCCAAATATATCAACACTAAAGCAAATTGGTCTATTTTCCAAAATAAGCTAAATGATGAAATTACAAGTTTCACCCAAAGTTCATGCATTTCTAAGACAACAGTTGACACACATGCTGAAGCATTGACATCTTTACTAATAAATACAGCTAATCATGCTATCCCCAGGACAACACCTAAGAAAACATTCCCTAAACAAATTCCTAAAGCATGGTGGACAAATGAGTGCCTAAATAAATGGAGGATAAAAAAGGCAGCTAGGACAGAATTCATAAAAAAACCAACACCTACTACATATTTAAAAAAATTACAAGCAGAATCTAATCTAAAAAGGACTATAATAGATGCTAAATATAAATACTGGAATAATTTTGCAAATAATCTCTCCAGAGAAACAAATGAGCCAATTATACATAATGTCATAAGCCACATATGTGGGAAAAAGACTTCTCCCAACCCACTCCTGTATGAGCTTATACATAATAATACCCATTATGACAATGATAATGAAAAGGCTAACCTGTTTGCAACTCTTTTTGTTAATAAGCTAACATCAAATAATCAAAGCAAGCTGTCCACAATTCCTATGAACCCTAGTTACCAACCACGCCCAGGATCCGAGTACATAACTAATCCATTTTCAATCCAGGAATTGAATAATGCAATACATCATATTAGGTCCAAAACTAGCAGTAGCTATGACAATATACACCCTACATGGATAAAGAATCTCACACCTTCATACAAACAAGAACTGCTAAATTGTTATAATCACGCTTGGGCATCTTCTAGGTTCCCCAATATATGGAAATGTTCGTCCCTCCTACCAATCCTAAAGAAAAATAAACCAAATGATAACCCTGAGTCTTATAGGCCCATAATGATTACACCTGTGATGGGGAAAATAATGGAGAAAATGATTTATCACAGACTCCTCTGGTTTGTTGAGAAAAATAACATGATCCCACACACTCAAACTGGATTCAGGAAATGCCACTCCTCAACAGATGCTTTCATTTTGCTAACAAATGCAATAAATGAATCTTTCTCAAAAAATAATATCCTAGTGGCAGCTTTCCTAGATTTTGAAGGAGCTTATGACAATGTGAACCACCAAATCCTTTTAAATAAACTTGCAAACCTTGGAGTACCTCCTAAGCTAGTATCCTTTATTAAATCCTTCATAGAAGTGCGAAGTTTCATTGTTTGTGTTGGTTCAGCCTCTTCACCCCAAAAGACAATATCCAAAGGCCTACCTCAGGGAGCAGTCCTCAGTTGCCTCCTTTTTGCCCTATATCTCTGGGACATGAACCTACCCCACACGAATCTACAATATGCTGATGATCTGGTGCTATGGTCATCTGGCAACACCTTTCAGATAGCACAGTCAAATCTGCAAAAGTCACTTTTCCAGTTTGAAAAATTCTCTCAACATTCAGATTTACCCATTGCACCCACCAAGTCAAAAATAATCCAATTTCACCGGAAGCGAAACCATGTTAATGCAAAACTAAATCTAAATAAAACAACTATTCCAGAAGATAATAATATTAATTACCTAGGTCTCATGCTTGACCAAAAACTTAATTTCCACCTCCACATTTCAAACACAATAAAAAAATGTTATAGAAAAGCAAATATACTAAAAAGACTTCTTTCCACACCCTGGGGTTGTAAGGAGAAAACCTTACTCCAGTTTTATCAATCACATATAAGACCCCATATTGACTATGGGCTCATTGTCTATGGTGCATGTGCAAAGACCCAGATGCAAAAATTGAAACAACACAAAATGATATAATACGTCTCATATTTGGTCTTAGGAAACCCTCAAGCACCAAGTTTCTGCTTATGGAGAGTGGATTAACAACAATAAGGGAGAGACGTAGCTTTCTCTTGATAAAACATCTTACAAAAATTGAATCAAATAGCTCACACACATTACATAATTGGTTAAGAAATCCAGCCATGTATAGAGGTATTGCAGATGAGTATGCCAATATTCAAAAGAAGTTCCCTGTACCAGCAAAGTCTATTGCACCTACTTTCCCCCAATCCCCTCCATGGAATTGGTCATTTCCCATAATAAATACTGAATTTTCAAAATGGAATAAAGATTTAACCCCCATTGCTTTTGTCCAGAAAAAATTTGCAGAACTTAATACAATTACCTATAAAAATCACTTCCAAATATTTGTTGATGGGTCAAAAATGGATGAGAAGGTTGCAAGTGGTGTTTTCCTTCCTCACCTGAAAATTGCAATGGGCGAGAGATTATTTAATAATTTATCTATAATGTCTGCTGAGTTAAATGCCATAATCATGGCATTAGAACACCTTAAGCAAAACCAACCTTTGATTGAAAATTCGAATAATATTACCATCTATTCCGACTTTTTATCAAGCCTTGAGTTGCTGGCCTCAGCTCCTCAATATAAGTTGGACATTGACACTTATCATTGTCTCAGTATTATTGATAATCTTGCTTCAAGTGGCATAAAAACTTACTTTCAGTACATTCCTAGCCACTCTGGCATAAGTGGTAATCATCAGGTTGATGAAATAGCAAAAAATGCTATAAATATTGACCAGCCAAGTGGGAGACCAATCCCAATTAGAGATATTTACCGATGGAGGCTATCAGATATTAATTTTAATAAGATTAATCCTATCCTTTCCCCCTTTCCCAATAAGTATCTTTCTAAAATTTATCATAGAATTCGTTCTGGAACAAATGGACTAAATTTCCTTGCATTCTCATATAAGCTTTCTAATTCAAGTGGCTAAATTCCCCTGTCCCCTCTTTGCAGGCATTGTAATATGATTAATGAAACAATTGACCATTGCCTATTTGAATGTAATATGCTGACGTCTGCACAACATACCTTGCTTTGTAAACTGTTAAAATACTTCAAACACCACAAAATCCCACTATCAGCCAAGAGCCTAGCCAACTATACCTGCACACAGAGCATAGAAATCGACATCTATCATCTTATATTTGAACTCCTAGAGTCAAAAGATCTGCTGAAAGATATCTGAATATATCTAATAAATATGAGGCAATCAAGCCAGTAGCTCTGTAGCCCACAGAGTGAAGCAAAAGGAAAAGGGCTAAATAGTTTTACTGAAAAGCCCGCCTGCTGTTAAATAGAGGAAGAAGAAGATTTTTCACGTAAAAATACCATCCCCCTCCAGGGAAAATCTCCCAAGACAATTCCATTCTAGCTGAAAATTACACCCAGAAACTTTCTTGCGGACGATCTCAGGTGAAAATTGTTTCTTGTGCACTTTCATTTGAAAAGACTTTAATTTCTGATTGTTTGTAATCATGCCGGTAATCCCCTCCGTGAAAAGTTTTCCAATAAAAAGCCAGCAAAAGGGTACTTGCCAGCAAAGGTTTTTTTTTTTGGGGGGGGGGGTACAAAAGAAATTTTTAAGAACGTATCAAACTTCCTTATGATTTCTGGGTATATTTCTGGTCTATGCTGTTATTCTCTAAGTAAAGAATGACATTAAGCCCCAAAATGAGCAGAATTTATTCCTTAGAGGAGGGGGATTGCCCCCTCCTTATCAACCACTTCACCTTAAGGTAGAAAAAAAAACGGACTGTGCTCATTAGATTAGAAATTGAGTGTTCTAGTCCTTTTTTTAAGTCCAGAGGGATTGGAGACCCACCAGCTGCGTGGGGGTGATATTTTCCGGGGGGGATTTTTTCTGGGGGTATTTTTCGTTGGGGGGGTTATTTTTCGAGGGTTGTATTTTCGAGAGGGGGGGGGGGTAAACGCCGGCCACCGAAAAAGGACAAGGAAAGATAATAAAAAAAATACCACTAATATCTTTACGTGCGTCAAACGAGGCATGCTCAATGCTGATAAAAACCAGAAAAGAACAGAAACGGACTTTTATTACCTGGATAGGGTTGGAGTAGCTTTAATACGTTTGGCTTGTTTTTTTTTGTCTGGGAGGGAGGGGGTCAATTGTTTTTGGTTTTCTTTTAAAAAATATATATTATTTCTGGTTTTCTTATCTCTTCTTGCACTGTTCTTGTTGTTTCATTCTTCCGGTTTCGTATTGCTTTCGTTTTTATTCTTTTGTTCTACTAACATAAATGAATAGATAAATCTTAAGACGAGTTCAGCTAAAATTGAATTACAAACAAGAATTTAGCTAATGCCTCCTTCCCTAACTGTATCAATCTAAAGCCTACTGCGTCATTGGCGCTTCATTGAAAGCGAATTATATTACGAATATTCCCTTTTCCAGTTATTAGAGCTGAAATGTTTTCCAGTTATTGGCACTTTTTGGGACACCTGACACTATTAGGACACTTTTTAGCAAAAGTGGCACTTTTTTTGCAAAGTAGCACTATTTTACAAAAAAAGAATTTTTTCCGACAAAAAACCGGAAGGAAAACTCTCAATGTAGATATGCATCGATATCCTTTTTCTGTCAGTTAAGATTCTTATCTTAACTCCGCGCTCGGCAATTATTGGATGCAAGAATCTTTGCGGTGAAAACATAAACGTGTTTGTCTCTATCTGTGTGTGAGAAATTTTTATATTCTTATTCTTATCACTGATAAGCGAAGATCATCCTGTGATCTTCGGGTACGAAATACTTGGCAATGGAGAGGACGGAGATAGACATTTAACTGCAAAGTGATGGAGAAACCTTCAATTGTTTTCAGTTGTTTAGTTCAACTATTTTGTGTTGTTGAAATAATTTGTAGGCTCATAGACGATAAGTCAGTCAAGCAGTTTTCAATTCTTGAGTGGGTACGAATTCAATTTTTATGTTTTATTAGTCGAGTGTTGACTACAATTCAAAGAAGAAAACAGAAAGAAAAGCTAAGAGTGTATTTTTGCGCCACTATGTTAATAGCTGTTACTAATGTTAACCAGTCACTGGGCCAGTGACTGCTTAACTTTACGCGTCTTTTCATCGATTTCCGTCACTGGAGCTCTTGAAGCCCAGTGACTGAAAAGCTCACTGGTGACATTACACAACGACTCAGCAACGCAAAAACATCCACTGAGCTCACTGGTGTCTCACAAGAATATCTAGTGACCTCTTCAGTGACTGGGCCAGTGACGCAAAATGAGCTCTAACATTTCCGTTCATATTTTTCATTGAACTCTTGGCAATGGACGAATGAATATTCATACATACCATCATACTAAAAACAAAATTGATACCAAAACTTCCATTATCTTTAATCCTATGCAATCATTAGCAAAATCACAATCTAATTTCACTTTTTTTTCTTACTTAAATTTTTGAATTTGGACGACTTCCTCATTTTAGTTATTATATTCCCACTAATATTTGATTGTAAATGTGCTTTCACACTGATACACTAAATGCTCATTTTTATTATAAAGGTGCTTTCATATTGATACTTAAAATGCTAGTTGACTGTTCCTATGCCCTAGTCCCTGGAGACATCGTAAAGAAAAATTTACTGGGAGTGGCGAGAGTTCTCGTGAAACTTTTTATATTCAGGTTGTGATAAATAAATTACATTATATAGCTGTCTTATAGTTTCTTCACTAGTTTTTGGAAAAAAAGAAGAAAGTACTCTGTGGGACGAGTTCCCATTTTATACAGTAAGCACCATTTGTGTTTTAGCGGGTTTTTAGGAGGGGGGCTGGAGAGTTGACAAGAGTGTAAGTGCTGCGCGAAGCCGGAAATCAGCACTGCCTCAGTAAAATCAAAATTTCTTTTTTATAGTTGATAGATGGCATTAGATCCGACATTTCATGTTGGAGAAGTTAAAGATGTGGGAAACCACGCGGGGATGATCCCAAGCGGATTGGTCAATATTTTCAATTTAAAAAGCCTGTTGATAATAGCGCGAGCGACGCGAAGCGTCGCGAGCGGCAAATTTTTGGAAAATGACACTTTTTACACAAAATTGACACCATTTTGCCACCCAAAGTGGCACCAAAAAAACCGGCCGAGTGGCAACCTTGCTTTAAAGTGTATTTGGAGTAAAAACTTTATAAGTTTATCCAGACTAATCATTACACTATTGAAAAACAAGGACTTGGAATGGGAATAGATGTGGCTAGATTTTGTGGAGACGTTGATGGAGATCTCCTTTGTCCAATTTGCTCTTTTGTTATAGAAGATCCTATTCAGGTTTGTAGGTTGTGCAGAATTAATTGGATACTCACACAGTATAGGTTACACCGTTACGGTAAAATTCTACTTTAACTAGGCCTACTTTTGGATGTCTTGGAAGGGGATTAGGTTAGAAAAATGAAACTCTCAGGCATGGGTCTACAGGCTAAATTATGTCCTGGGAAGGTATTTTGAAGTAGGCTACTTACCTCCACTCCTTCTCTTTCCAGAGGGTCCTGACCTTTAAAAATATGTGTTGTAAAAGTGAGATCTTTCAAAATAGATCTTCTGCTTAAATAAAGTACAACAAAATTGTTTTCAGCTTCAAAACTTTGTTATGTCTCAATTCATAAGGTTTTAAAGATATGCAAATACAATTCCTAAATTTTGAAAAAAAAACATGGATATGGCTTAAATTTGGTAAATATCTACCAAATCATATTATTGACTTACACATAAAGTGAATATACCACTCAATGCCTTTTTTATGCTGATTATGAATATAATAATCATTTCTATCAGAAATGAATTTTAGCCCCCCCTCCTCCCCTATATATGCCAATTCAGGGTATATATTTCTACATTAGGGGGGTGGGGGTAAAGTTTAAATGGTAAATTTATTCTAAATCATATTATTGACTTACACATAAAGTGAATATACCACTCAATGCCTTTTTTATGCTGATTATGAATATAGTAATCATTTCTATTGGAAATGAATTTCAGCCCCCCCCCTATAGGATGCCAATTCAGGGTATATACTTCTACAACCTAACCCTGAATTGGCATATATAGGGGGGGGCTGAAATTCATTTCCGATAGAAATGATTATTATATTTGTAATCAGCATAAAAAAGGCATGAAATGGTGCATTCACTTTATTCCTAACTCAATAATATGATTTGGTAGAAATTTACCATTTAAACTTACCTCCCATTTACATAAGAAACAAAAATTTTTGACCCCCCCCCCCCCATTAATGTAGAAATATATACCCTGAATTGGTATATATAGGGGGGGGGGCTGAAATTTATTTCCAATATAAATGATTATTATATTTGTAATCAGCATAAAAAAGGCATTGAGTGGTATAGGCCTATTCACTTTATGTGTAAGTCAGTAATATGATTTGGTAGATATTTACCTAAAATTCTACTCTAATAACAGGAATTGCTTTTTCAGAACTTTAGCCAGAGGATAAGAAACTGATGACTGAAAATTAAGATAAAAATTGTTTCGTCCAAATTTGAATAGGTATAGGCTAGACCTGCCATGTAGGTCAGGCAATTGTTTGGCTTATCTCATCCATTATGACAGTAAAAATAGGGATTACAATTTTGGAAGTTTTGCTGGCTTAAGCTGTCTTGATTGGCTTGAAATGACAACTGTAATCTATTTGAAACTAAATTTGTAGTTTTAGCTAAGCATTAAATTTTACTTGTGAATGGTTGTTGTCTAGACATTGAAGCCAGGCTAGACATGGGATTCTAGCTAGACATTCAGGTGAATGCTGCTTGATACTTTTCTTTGTATAGTAGCCTAATTGATCTCTTAACTTCATAACCTCCTTATTTAGAAAATGCTTATAACACTCAGCAAATGGGGCCTTATTACTTTTTAATCCTTTCAGTACTGATATTAATTCTTCCTTGGCAAATAGACAAAATGTTCTTTTACATTCCAAGTGTCACAAACTTTTCATTCTTCTCTATATTTTTCCCTGTAGCTTCATCATGCTTTAGCACATTCTCAATAAGGTTCTGCCTATCTCTTTCTTTATTGCTAGTCATAGCCCCATTCTCATCTTTTACTGGGACAAGTGTAAAATTTTAGTTTAGCTACTTTTTGCTATTTTGGAAAGGGGTTACGTTATGAAAATGAAACTTCCCTCCACTCCTTCTCCCTCTAGAGGGCCCCAATCTTTAATGACCTTTAACAATCTTTGTCTTATAAAAGTGAAACCTTGCAAAATTGATGTTCTGCTTAAATGAAGTACAGCAAAAGTGTTTTTAGCTTCACAACTGCTTTATTCTATGCATGAGGTTTCAAAGATCTGCAAATACATTTTCTAAATTAAGAAAATACCCATTCATGTGACTCAAAAATTCTGCTCAAATGATTGGAATTGTATTTTTCAGAGCTAAAACAAGAGGAAAAGAAACTGATACTGAAAATTAAGGTAAAATGTTGTTTTGTCAAGATTTCAATTGGTATAGACCTGTCAAGTAGGCAAATTTCTAAGACTTAGGAATCAGAAAAACATTTACATGGAAGCTTGACAATACCTTCCCAGAATATGTTTTTGGCCTTGATTCATTACTGAAAGTTTCATTTTCCTAACCTAACCCCTTTCCAAGATAGCAAAAGTAGCTAAACTAGAGTTTTACCAGGACAAGTCCAATTTACTGTTCCCTCTCAATTTATTAACATCCCAGTACAATATTTTGCTATTATGCTGTTTACTTATGTCTTCCTAATGTTCAGCAGTTTTACAAATGAAAGATCTAAACCCAAACTGGCCAGCCATGACAATTGCCTTAAATTTCAGCTTGGAGTAGTCTAAGGATTTCTCCTTGTTCAGCTCCAGAGTTGATGATTTGAGTTGTATTCTGGATTTTTTAGTGATCAGGTACACTATGCTGATCCATAGTTTCCCAGTTGAGTTTACACTCTCATCAAGTCTTCCAGAAGGACCATTTCCATCCAGAAGAACCATGCAGCATCCTGTCTTTTGTTTGAAGATGTCTACAGATTCAGCAGTAAAAGTTGTTTCAGAGAGTTTATTCTTATGTTTGACAATTCTTAAGGAAAAGAATTGAATGTGGACTCTGGATAGGTAGGCTGCTTAACAAGTTTTGAGCAATGACCTCTAATTCTTGAGTCAGGACAAACAGTGAGAAATGATGCAGGGAGTGCATTAGCCCTCATTAACTTATAGGTTAAAATGGTATCACCTCCATTTTTCCTGTTTACAAGTGTTGGGAGTTTCAGCTCTGCTAGTCTTGCTGGGTATGGACAAAGAGAGAGAAATCTTATGAGGAAGAAACAAAAGGACTATGTCCAATAGAAGCAAAATATTAAACTAAGGCAATACAGATATTTTGCCTGTATAACACAAGGCATTTTCAATGCTGATAAAATAAAAACTAAAAACATAATCCAAAACAAGGATCATTCAAAACATCAGTGATGACTGTGATGAAGTATTGGCCCAGAGTCTAAATTTTTAATAATACAAAATCACTGTTTTTTGGTCAGACCAAGTGTTTTATTTTTAAAGTTATAATACTTAATAGGTGTTTTTCCCAGCAATCTATCTAATTGGAGTTTGGAAGTTGTCAAGTTTGCTGTAAGTGTTAATTTTGGTTTTTGCCTATCATTGGCTATGATGAAAGTGATAACACTGATAAATTTGAATTTGCTTTTGTGATTGATAGTTCTGCTGTAATAGATGACTGTTGATGTATTTATTCAGATAAATTCTGTTTTTCAAATCTTCTGACTTGTTTACAATTGAATGTCCGTTTTTTGCAATTCATTCCAATATTTCAATTTTGACAGCTTGAGAAGTTACTGCAGAGAAGTATTTTTCTTTTTTTGTTGGATTTAGTAGATTTTAGAAGAGATCCTCTTTCAGGTAGTAGCCTAGCTCTGAGTAGTCTAGGTAGTAGCCTAGCATATAGCCTGATCCTGTTTGGTTTAATTTCTTGAGTTAGTTGACTATATTATGTTCAGCAAAGCTAAGAGAAAAAAGGTAAGCCCAAATAAAGGCAATGACAAATGTGGTGCCTGTTCTAGAGAACTGGATGAGGGTTCCTCTGCCATAGAGTGTGATATTTGTGAGAAGTGGATCTGTGGCAAATGTCTGGACCTGTCCCCTGGAGAATATAAATTATTAAGCAAAATGATGCAATCCCTTACATGTTCCTGGTCATGTCCAGCCTGCAAAGTTAACCCTCCCCCCTCTAGTGAGCAAGCTATGATAAATAAGCTAGTATCAGTTATGGATAATTCCTTGAAATCTTTCAGGGAAGATCTTGAGGAGGAGTTTACCACCACTAGTCAGTTGACCCAAACACTTCCAACTGAGAAGTGACATTTCTGCCCAGTTTAGTGATATTGCAAACAGGGTATCACTTATTGAAAATTCACTGCAATCAGTTTGTTCTGTTTCAACAGTTCAGGACCTAGTGGTTTTAACAGTGTCTTCTAACTTGTCTCAACGTCTGTCAGCCCAATTAACTGAATCTGATGTTTGTTGGATAGCATGTTCATAGCACCAGCATTTTGAAAGACATCTTAACATTGTTGCATATGGTATTCCCCCCCCCCCTTAGACTGATGATGCAGTTTTCCTGTACAATTATCTGTTATGCAGTTATGGAGTGGACATCTGTGCCCCCCCCCCCCTCAGTCCAAGTAAATTGACTTTCTAATAGCCATCAACAATCCGGTAGCCCCCCCCCCCTTCTCATCTCTGTACCATCAACTGAATTTAGAAAGCAAATAATATGGAAATCCTTTGAGACAAAAGGATCAATCAGTTTCTGTGGTGATAGTCCTAAGGAAGATTGCATAAGCGCAAAGCTCCAGTTGAGAAGCTGAAATGCAGAAAAGCCAAGGTAGAGGCAGATTTGATAATTTGTAATGGTGCCATCATTAAAAAAAACTTGCCAGTTGGAGTACTCCCCCCAACCACTTAAATGTCCCACTAATGTCTGTGACTCCATCTACCTCTTATAATTGTTTAAATGTTTATGGACTTGCATCACCTAATTCTGTCTCTCATTGCTCTAGGAGTGAACTTAGTAATAATAGTTCCCTTTCTGATGCTGACACTTCTCTTGTTTCTTCAACAACAACTTGCTTACCTTATGTTTCTTCTTTGTTGTTTCATAGTGCTATACCCAACCATCTTACCAGTCCTTTAGTTCCTGTATCCTCTCAGATTCCTACCTCTCAGGGAATGAGATTCCTTAGCTCCAATGTTGATAGCCTCCCTAATAAGCTTTCTGAACTTTCCTTTTGTATGAAATCTGAAGGAGTAGATGTTGCAGCAATTACAGAAGTTTCACCTAAAATACATTGTCAGTTTTAACTCCTGACGAAATAAAAATCAATGATTACCAACTATCTTCTAATCTGAAATTCCCACTTTGACACCAAGGAGTTTGTCTTTATATAAGAGATGGACTAAATGTTTGTCTCATTCAATTCAATTCTCTGAATACTGATGGAATTGAGTCTGGATTAAATTACACAATCAAATAATTTCAATTGTAGTGGGTGTTGTTTATAGAAGCCCCAGTGCTTTGTGTGTTATGGACTCTGAATCTAATTTGGCTGCCATGTTGTCTCACAGGATGACCAATTTTGCCAGCTATGATCTTGTCCCTATGGGGGACTTTAATATTCCTGAACTCCAATGGATTGGTGAATCTGGTTTTTGTAATAAGAAATTCTCCTTTTTTGTCTGCCCTCTCTGATAATTCCCTCTGTCAAACAATCTCACAACCAACTCGTCACAGGGAAGGTCAAGTCTTCAGCATTCTTGCTCTGGTTATACTCAGTAACCCTGACCTTATTGAGAATGCTATAGCCACACCTGTTGGTAATAGTGACCATTTAGTAATTATTTCAGAGTTATGTCTATCTACCAAACAGCCTTCCTCTAATCAACAAAAGTGTCTCTAATCAACAAAATAGTCTCTGAAAAACTTGCCAAAGTCAACTGGAAGGAGCTTATTACTGATGATATTGAGGAGAGTCAGTCAAATGTGAAAACGGAAACTCTGAACATTGAAGTCATGCACCAGAACTTTTCAGGTAAAACAGGCAAAAATTTCCCTTTTTAACTACTAAAGTTAGCAAGCTAATCAATAGAAAACACAGAGCATGGAACCGCTATAGAAAAAATAAGACCACAGAAAATTATCTAGTAGTCAAACAACAAATCCTTTTGTAATCAAACAACAAACCAAATAAAGGTGTTGAAGAGAAGGTTTGAGAAAAAACTGGCAGAGGAAGTTAAGGATAACCCTAAATCCTTCTGGCATTATGCCACTCAAAAATGTAGCAGTAGATGCACAATCCCATATCCTGCATGATAGTAAATCAGTTGCTGATCCTGAACTGAAAGTTGAAATTTTCAGTCAATATTTCTCTTCTTTTTTTCTTTTTTTTTTTTTGTCCAACTCCAGTATTGTATATCCTATACCTCTCTTATATGATGTATCACATAATATGGAACCAATTCTGATTACAGATACTTTGGTTCTAAAGGAACTGACATCCCTCAAACTGAATAAATCTGCTGGTCCAGATGGCATTCACCCATGTATCCTACACAAATGTCATGCAGTTTTGTGTCAACCTCTTTCCCTGCTGATGAAATTATCATTAAATCTTCTAGACTACCTCAGGATTGGAAAACTGCACATATCATTCCTATTTTTTAAAAAGGTAGAAAGGACCTTACTGAAAATTATTGACCCATCAGCAGTTGTTAAGGTCCTTGAAAGAATAATCAATTCTGCAGTTGTTAAACACCTTGATGCAAACAATGTTTTACACAGTTCACAACGTGGCTTTTGTTCTGGAAGATCTGTTGACACTAATCTCCTTGAATCATATGATCACATTGCAAAGTTGCTTGATATTGGGGTGCCTGCTGACATGATTCTGCTTTACTTTTCTAAAGCTGTTGACAAAGTGTGTCACAATTGACTTGCAATTAAATTGCACGCACTTAAGCTTCAAGAGAAACCCCTGCTCTGGATCCTTGATTTTCTTTATTTGCAAAACCAATGTGTTCAGTTGTTTATGACTCTGGAGATTGTATTCTTTTTTCCTCAACGCATGTTCTGAGTGATGTTCCTCAGGGAAGTGTCTTGGGTCCTACACTATCTAATATTTTCATCAATGATGCTCCTTTCATTATCAGCAGTAAATCAATTCTTTATGCAGATGACCTGAAGCTTCTTGGACCAGCTTTGTCCATTGAAGATCATGCCCTGCTACAAAATAATCTTCAACTGCTGGGTCAATGGGCTGAGCCCTGGCTTCCTGAATTCAATGTTGCCAAGTGTCATATCATTCACTTTGGCAAACAGAATCCTTGCCGCTCCACCCACTCTCGACCACTTTTTCTTAGACCACCCACTCTCCTCTGTAAATAATGAGCAAGATATTGGTGTCACTATTGACAATGAATTAAAATTTAGCACTCATGCTACGAGGTCTGCTGCTGGGGCTAGTTCAACCTTGGGTTTGATTAAGCATACCATTTCCACTTGTTCTTCAAAAGTCATCAGTCTTCTTTATAAGGGACTTGTACGTCCTAAGCTTGAAGTTAGAATGTCACTTGCCTCTCCATATCTTAAAAAAGATATAAAAGTTCTTAAAGATGTGC
The DNA here is from genome assembly GCA_027921565.1 of Artemia sinica. Lineage (NCBI taxonomy): Eukaryota > Metazoa > Arthropoda > Branchiopoda > Anostraca > Artemiidae > Artemia > Artemia sinica. The sequence continues at coordinate 45,300,917 of CM051273.1, read as the reverse complement.
AGAAAACGTGCCACTAAAGTGATATCTGGCATGTAAGAGCTTCCCTACCCTGTAAGACTTTCAAAGCTGAATCTCCCTACACTTGTATACAGGAGAAATAGAGGGGATGCCATTTTAGCCTTTAAGTTATTGAAGGCTAATATTCTCCCAGCATTATTCCCTACTGTTATTACCAATTCAAGAACTAGAGGCCATCACCTGAAACTTGTCAAGCAGTCTACAACATTTAGAGTCCATACTCAATTTTTCTCTACCCATATTGTCAACAATTGGAACAAATTATCTAATAATACAGCTAGTACTAAATCTGTTGATGTTTTTAAACAAAGGCTAGATGCTGAGTGGTCCTCCTGAGAATGTAAATTCAATTGGGATGCTACCAAAGATGGAGCAGCATCTGGTCACCAGGGATCCTTGCATACAACTAGTCATCATTCCAGAGCTCTACAAGGAGAAATCCTTAGATTGCTCCTAGCTGCAATTTAAGGTAAAACAAAGATATAAAAACAACAAATAGACTATCAACATGTACAATTGTCTCAAAAGTGACTGAGTGTCATTGAAGCTAATAGAGTAGCTTCAATGAGAGCACCAAAGCAACAGAATAAAATGAATTTAAAATTAATTATGCTGTGGCAAAATAATCCAGTATGAGTCTAGATAACTCCACATTTGGAAACATGCTAAGAAAGCAATTCATGCTTTATAACATGCAGAATAATCGTGATTAGCACATTTTGCATGAAACTTTTTCTTTACCCCCCCCCTCCTAATTTTACAGTAAATCTAGTTTCATAGTATTCTCAATTTGACTAAAAGTTATGTTTCTGTACCATGTGTACCTGGTCTAGGTGAAAAGCTTTAACAGATTTTATGCAAATATAATATTGACGCATGCTTTCAGTCAACTAGACTATTAAGCAGTTTCCTAAATTCTGGGAAGGATTTAACTTGTGGCAATTTGGTTTGTTGAGGTGTATAGAATCCTTTTTATGTGTGGCGAGTTTTACATTGGTCAAACTGACCCAAAATTTGTTGAACAATTTATTAAGCCCTGCAACTCATTAGATAAAGGTATGAAATTTAGTAAGCCTTCTAAAACTTTTGTTAAAGTTTTGACAGAACACATTTTCTATCACACTGTTCATAACATGCAATGCCACAACCATTTCTAACTATAGAGGGTTCACACAGTGGATTAGGGAGGCGATAAAAAAAAAAAAAAAAAAAAAAAAAAAAAAAAAAAAAAAACTTCTTACTAATATTTGAATAAACAGAGATAGAGGATACAGGTAATTTGAATATTGATCTGATATATAACGTTCTCCTTAAAAGTGAACCATTAGCTAATGCAGGTTATAAAGTTTTTACAAAATCTCCTGAGGACTAGATCAAATACAATACATGGGAGAATTAAAGCAGTAGTCGCAAGCAATAGGCTAATTTTGTAACAGGATAAATGGTTTTATTTTATCCAGTTGCTTTAGTGTTCTCATTGGAGCAACTCTATTAGCTTCTGCAACACTCAGTCACAGTAGCAAAAATTGTAGATATTGATATTTGTTGTTTCTATTTCTTAGTTTTTGGATTTTGTTTGAATTTTGGTTATTTGAGTTTTTATCCTAGGTTTTCTCAGCATTGAAGACACCTTCTTTTGTACAGCCAAAATATTTGTTGTGCTTTAGTTTTATTCTTTTCCTTCTACTAGCCACATTCCTGTTTGTATCTTCATTTTTATATTCCTTTCCCTCCCTTTGTTGTTTTTTCAGCAATTTTATCCATAGCCTCTTAATCTATATTTTAGTATAGTCTTCATACTATAGAAAAAAAATAGCTAACTAATTTAAAAGCTTAATTTTAAAGCTTTAAAAGCTAATTATTTATTTAGAATAATTGCGTCTCTCCTCTCTAACAGAACGCAAGTCGTGAAATACCTGAATGTATATTCTGATCCCCTCCCAATTTATAATGGTGTGCCCCTAGGAACCCTCTTAGGTCCAATTTTATTTCTTACAATGATAAACAACCTTGGTGTTTATTTCCCGGATAGATGGAAATTCGTTGATGATCTAACTGTCTTAGAGACATGTTCCAAAAATTCAAAAAGCAACCCAGTGTACATCTTGGAATCGATATCAGCCGAAGCTCTTACTGATGATATGAAAGTCAACCCTTTAAAGTCAACTGTTCTTACTATTAATTTCCTTAAAACTCCTCCTTCTTTCTCCTGTCCAATCCCCCCTGAAATGTCCGTTACCACTATGAAATTACTGGGCGTTACCATCTCAAGCGACTTAAAATGGGATTGTCATATTAATGACATCTTAAAACGTGCAAATGCCGCACTTTCCCTCCTTAAACTCCTCAAAAAATTTAAATGCCCCAAATCGCACTGTTTAAGGATTGTCCTGTCATTTGTACGCCCAACCCTTGAGTACTCCTGTCCTGTTTGGCATCCTGGCATTTCCAATGAATTGTCGGATAGAATAGAAGCAGTACAAAAAAGGTGCCTAAGAATTATCTTCAATGAGGGTAAAGTACCTTATATTTCCCTTCTTAGGAGAGCTAACCTTGTCACCCTTAAGGAAAGGAGAGCAATAATTACCTTGCATTTTGCTAACAATGCCCTTCATAACCCTCGAACAACTCTTCTTTTCCCCGGTCAATATTCACCCCTTCGACCCCGCCTCCCGCGTTCTGTGTCAACAAAAATCCCCCTTCTCGCCCCAATAAGAGTTTGCACTGAAAGATATAGAAGAACTTTTATCCCTTACATAGTTGACATTTTCAACCACTGAATCTCCGCTGCCTCCCCCCCCCCCCCCCCCCATCACTCACTCTTTACCTCATAGTTATTAATTTTAATGCACATTTTGAAAATTTGGAGGTTTTATATTAATGTTTGTTAGTCACCAACTAACTTATGTTTTTGTTTTAATTCTACTTTATCCCCTTGTTAATTTTGCGAGTTTTTTTTTTGTTTTTTTTTGGGCATTTTTGCTGACTTGACATTGGCCTTCTAATTTTATGAGTTTACTTTGTACTTTGTTTTTGTTTTTAACGTTTTTACGTATTTGACATTGACCCTTTTATAATTTTCTGTTGTTGTTTGATTGTTTGTTTTTGTTGTTCTTTCTTTGCTGTATTTGACGCTAAAGTGCGAATTCGGCCCTTTTGGGCTTGTGATAGCCATTTTTCAGCAATAAATCTTATCTTATCTTACCTTTTTCCCTGTATATATCCCATTTATAAAGCCTTGTGTCACTCTTATTTCAACCCATATACCTTTAAATTGAATCAGTAGCTATTTTGTTTCAGGAGTTGTTCTTAAAGAATTTGTACCGAAGTCAAACTTTAGTTAATGAGGAAAGGGGTAGCTTTTTTTGTATGTTAATTAAAAAAAATTTCCACAAAATAAGTTTTTCAAAGAAAGGTAAAGAACTCCATTAAACGAAAAATGAGCAAAAATAAATTCAAATAATCGACCAAGCGTGAAACTACCACAAATCAGCATCAATAAATAAATGAAACCCAAAACGAATAGAAATTACAATAAATAACCGAGTCAAACTCGAAACGAGCAGAAATTAACATGAGTGGGGCACAAAACTCCTTTGTCTTTCCAAGGCCAGAACGAAATTTGCCCTTTACTGAAAAAATATAAATGGTTTTACTTTTATAACTTTAATAAATCAAATAATATTAACATTTTGGTTACTAAGTATCAATATATGTATATTAAACTGACAATGTGCATTCATTTGTATTTTTTTTTTTCAGTAAAGTGCAAATTTTGTTCTTGCCTTGGGAAGCCATAGGGGTTTTGCGCCCAACTTATGTTAATTTCTGCTCGTTTTGAGTTTGACTCGATTATTTATTGTAATTTCTGTTCGTTTTGGGTTCCATTTATTTATTGATGCTGATCTGTGGTAATTTCACGATTGGTAGATTATTTGATTTTATTTTTGCTCATTTTTTGTTTAATGGAGTTCTTTAGTTTTCTTTGAAAAACTTATTTTGTGGAAAAAGTTTTTTAATTAATTTCTGTTTCTTTTATATTGACATTTATATTGTCTTTTCAGGGGAAAATAAAATAAAGTTTAAAATTTTTTTTTTCAAGACTTAATAGTTTGGCCTGCCTTTTGTATGCTGGAGAAAAAATTTCAGCAATTTTTAACAATATACACCCTTTTAAAAATCTGGACACAAATAGTAGTGTTTAATTTAGTTTCATACCTCCTCTAGTTGACCTGAAATGGAAAACTTGATACCATTTGGAAAAAATATGTTTACTTCCTTTGATAGTCTGAATGCACTTACGCTATTTTGATTTGGTCAAATTTTAAGAGCAGAAGTAGCCCCGAAAGTCTGAACATAATACCCTCAGTCGTTCTTGGGATACTGCTGAGATGCTTTATTGGGTAATACAGTGTAATTTGATTTAATGCTAAGGCAACATTTAGTTTTTAAGCATAATGTGCAAATGGGAGGCTGGGCGTGGAGGGGGATTAGTTGCCCTCCAATCACTTTTGACTGTTAAAAAGGGCGTCAGCCCTATCTATTTTCAATCAAATGAGCCCTTTCGAAGTTCCCACGACAACTCCCTCGATGCGAAGTGTCCTGGTCTAAACAACAAAAAATAATGCATTATACCCATATCGATCTTCACTAAAATAATGTCAAGCCTTCCAGTCATTTTCGACTATTAAAAAGGGCAATAGGCCTTTCGATTTCCAATCGAATGAGCCCTTTTTGAAACGACAACGCTTTCTATAAATATCTTATATGCCCCCAGGGCATAAATTACAACTTGAAGTTAAGAGAGGAAAGGAGATAATAAAGGAAAAATAAAACCAAAAAATGGTGAGAAAACGAGGATTTTGTCAGCCAGTTTCAAAAACATGAAGGTGAAAAAAAGCAAATATTTCGACAAGGGCCTCTGCCAACTCGTCTTCAGTGCTAAACAAAAAAAAACAAACTAACCTTTTGGAGTTTACTGTAAAAGATACAAACAGAAACCCAACCCTAAGATTGTAATAAATTACAACCCTTACCCTAAGGGCTGTTAGGGTGGTCATCATCTTCTAAGACCTAAGTTCCAAAACTTTCAACTACGTTAATCAAAATGCCTATCTAGTAATTTTGATTGGATGTGTTTGGCGAAATGGTGGGCGTGAGAGGGGCGATAGTCACTCTCCAATCACTTTTCAACTATTAAAAATGGTAGTAGCCCTTTCAATTTCCGATCAAATGAGCCCTTTTGAAGTTTCTACGATAACACTTTCAATAAAATCTTATATGCCCCCAGGGCATAACTTACAACCCTTGCCCTGAGGGCTGCGGGGGGTGTCATTCTCAAAGACCTAAATTTCAGAACTTTCTACTTCGTTGAACCAAATGGCTATCTGAAAATTTTGATTGGATGTGTTTGGAGGAATGATGAGCATGAGAGGGGGGTCAGTTACCCTCCAAACACTTTCGATTAATAAAAAGGGCACTAGCCCTTTCAATTCCCAATCGAATGAGCCCTTTTGAAGTTTCTTCAACAACGCTTTCAATAAAAACCTTATATGCCCCCAGGGCATAACTTGCAGCCCTTACCCTGAGGGCTGTGTGTGTGTGGGGGGGGGTTGTCATCCTTAAAGACCTAATTTCCAAAACTTTCAACTACGTTGAACAAAATGGCTATCTGAAAATGTTGATTGGATGTGTTTGGGGAAAAGGTGGGCGTGAGGGGGGGGATCAATTTCTCTCCAGTCACTTTCAACTATTAAAAAGGGTAATTTCAATTTCCAAACAAATGAGCCCTGTTTGAAATTTTTACAACAACTTTCTATATAAACCTTATATGCCCCAAGGTCATAACTTGCGCTGAGCTGAGGGGGTTATCATCCTGAAAAACCTAATTTCCCGAACTTTCGTCTATGTTGAACAAAATGGATATCTCAAAATTTTGATTGGATGTTTGGGGAAATGGTGGGCGTGAGAGGGGGGTTAGTTGCTCTTAAATCGCTTTCGACCAATAAAACGGCACTAGCCATTTCAAGTTTCAATGGAATGAGCCCTTTTTAGTGTTCTTACAACATCGCTTTCTATAAAAACCTTACATGCTCCCAGGGCATAACTAACAACCCTTCCCCTGAGGATTGTGGGGGGGGGGGTTGTCATCTTTAAAGACCTAATTTCCAAAACTTTCAATTACGTTGAATAAAATGGCTATCTAAAAATTTTGATTGGATGTGTTTGGGGAAAAATGGGCGTGAGAGGGGGGTTAGTTGCCATCAAATCATTTTCGACTATTAAAATGGGCAGTAGCCCTTTAAATTTTCAATTGAATGAACCCTTTTTCAAGTTTCTACAACAAAGATCAAGGAGGCACACTTGTGCCTCTTTAAAGAGACGACCCACCACAATGTTAAGCGATTTCCGGTCCTAGCGGTCGCAGAGAGACAGTGGTGATCACATTTTGTAGCCCAAGCTCCAACTAAGAAACGTGCAAAATTTCACCCCCCCCCTCCGACTTTATCTTCATGGGTAAAAGTGGGCCGGAAGTTTCGACCCTCCGACCACAGCCCCCCTTTAACGTTGTCCGATTGGGCTGAAATTTAGAAGTTAAGCTTTCCTAGGGCCCGGGAGCTTATCCTCGAAATATCAGCTCAATCCGATCACTCCTTCCTGTTTTCCAAAAAACAAATATAGCCACACAATGTTCATTTCTCTTTTTTTTTATCAGCCACGCCTACAGGCCACAGTTGGCAACGGATCCGAGTATGAGGACTCATTCAAAGCGGAATTCGACCTGTTAGGGCCTTTTGATATTTTCAGACCGAAAAAATTATCCCCCGAATTTACATTTACGAGAAACCTCGTTTTCCTATAAGAGCCCATGTTAATTTTTCCCACCACAGCCCCCTTAAAGTTGTCCGATCGGACTGAAATTTAGAGGATAAGCTTTCCTGGGGCCTGGGAGCTTATCCTCAAAATTTCAGCTCAATCCGATCCTTCATTCCCTATTTTCCAAAAACCAAATATCAAGTTTTGTGGGGATTTGCTTGCGTCAAAAATAGATACGGGAGACTAAAATAATATTTCGGTAAGTGTCTCTGAGGTACAATGGTCGCTGTTCCTTACTGTCAGGCGGAAGATCCGGGTTCGATTCCCTGTCAGAGAAAATTTTTTATATAGTGAATTTAAAGTTTAAAAAAGAAACTCAGTTTCTTGGGTTTGGGAGGCAGCAGCCCCCCATCTTTAACTCCTGAAAAGATCAGCTAACAGTTAGTCAAGCAATAATAAGTAATAAACTGTACAAAAACGTGCAAAAATTATTTGAAAAAAACTACGTTTTGTAAAGAGTTAAAGAGACTGAGTCACAAGTTCGAACCTTAAAACGTACAGGGATTAGGAGGTGCAGTTGGGGGGCTGCCGCCCCCCAAACCCCCGCTTCCGTATATGAAAGGGGCTGTGCCCTCCTCAACGCCTCGCTCTTTACGCTAAAGTTTGACTTTCTCGCAACTCTTTTTTAAACAATAAAAACTTTAGCGTAAAGAGCGAGGCGTTGAGGAGGGTGTTCGTATCAAACTCCTTCGATACGAAGTGCCCAGGTATGGAGGGAAAAAATAAACATTGTGACCACATCGTTCTTTACTTAGGCAGCGCAAAATATTTCTACTTATCTTCAGTTAAAAAAAACTTTTATTTTATTTCTGACTTTTTTTTAAACCATGCTAGGAGATCCCTTTCCCACCCTGGTAAAAAGTGTTAGAAAACAGAGCTGGGATGTTTTGGCCATAAAATGCACTGTTTGAAGTATCTCCCTCCATCTCTAACTTCAAAACAATTAGAGAACCCTGTTGCTGAAGTTTTAGGGCCTTTTTAAATTTTGCAATTTGTCCATTACTGGCACTAGAATATCCAAGGTGCCCCCCCCCCCCAAAAAAAAGGATTTTTTTTTGCCCTCTTTCCCTTTTTTTTCGTTTTTTTACTCTTTTTTAAAATAAATTTGTCAGTTATTGGCATCTGTCACATTGCTCTTCTCCCCAAGATTTTTCTCACATTCGCCCTAGTCACAATGGACCTCCCCTAAGTGTTTGCTCTTGATCCGCCCCTGCTTACATGTAGTATTTGTTATTGGGAACACTCAAACATTGTTTGCAGGGGAGTTTTCAGCAGGGATCAACTTATCTGGCAGGAATTTTATCTATATACTTTCCTTAACACTTATCAACTAAACTAAAAAAAACTACACACAACTCAAATAAAATTCTCAAGTTTCAAAAACCCTAAATTCTGTGGAAATAGATGTCTAGAACCATGTTTGGGAATATTAAGGGGTAAAGGTTGGATGCATAATCAGCAAAGTAATGATAATATTTTACAATTTATGTTTATTTATTCTTTCTCCTCTTGATTTGGTTTCCCAGCAATGGAGCCTTTTGGAAGGAGAAGGGATGTGCTTTTTGTGATAAGTAAAAAAGTAAGTATGACGACACTAGACCCTTAAGGTCCAAACCGGCGGTGCTGATCTCCGTTTCGTGGCTCTCAGCAAGGAAGTGCAATGGGGGGCTGGGGGCCAGCCATCCTGTAAACATGCAAAAAAACAAATATGTATACAAAGCAAAAAGAAAAAAATTACAATGCAATCCTTAATTTATACTTTGCAGCATGCTGCTATTGATAAGATTATTATGTTTTCATCCAGTATTATCTACATTTCAAATAGTGCTAATTGGTCAACAACTGGAGTTCCATCTTCACTCGCTACATCAAATTATAAGAGCAAGTTCCAACTTTTATCTCCACAAATAGACCATAAGTTGCCAGTCCTACAGTCTTTCTAAGGCTATAGTCCGGCCTGTTTGAAATTTTGGAATATGTCTTACACCCTTCTTTTGAGAAGGATAGTAGCCTAATCAAAGGAGTTCAGAGGTGTGTTTAGAAGTCTATAGCTGGCCAACATGATCTTCCATATAACAGGAGGCTGGGATGTTTGTAGCTGCCAACACTTGTCTTTCAACTTTGTCATGGAGGCATTATGCTGACCTACAAGAATGATGTACAACTAAATAACCCCCTTTACCAAACATTCAAGTCAACACCATTCAAGAGGCTATACCAAAAAAGAATGCTAAAATGTCCTGATAATAATCCATAAATGCGGCAATATATCTTCTCTGAGCATGTTCTCACCAACTAAAATAGTATCAAAACTGAAACCAACCTTTTGCTCAGACTGCTGCTGTCAGGGCAGGTATTGAAACGTGCTATAAAAAATTTGAAATAAATGGAACTCACACTCATAACCTCCTATAAACTCGAAGCACAAATTTCTCCATCATCCCATCAAAAACCTTCATAGGCAATTTATCCAATTTTTGTCACTTTGCTGCTTATAATAGCAACAGTCTTTTATCATTGGGAAAAACGATTAAACTTTACTTCAGTTCTGAATGTGTCCAAATATGCCTCTACACATTTTCCTTTTTTTTTTATTCAAGGCCCCAACATGTGAACATGCGTTTTGTAATAGATGCATTTGTGAGTGGTTAACAAGAAACCAGACTTGTCCTATAGATAGGACATATATAACAATTGATGCTCTAAAGCCAGCTCCAAGGATCCTGAGGAATTTTCTTTCAAGGTATATATTTATTTCTCTATATTTCAAATAGATAAAAACTTATTTATGAGAGACCAGAGACAGGATGAGTTTTGCAAAGTTCGTTTTCGTTTTCTTCCTTGCTGCTACCAGCAGTTTCCTAAGGCATTATTTTCATGTGTCAAAAGCAGTTGATACAGGTGCAAAGTATTCAATTCTAATTGTATAAACTCATTGATTCCAAAATCTTTGATATTTGTTGGATGTATGCCTGCCTGTGCATTGCCATGTTTTTCAATAATATCTGACATTTGCAGATAATGAATTCATGATCTAAAATCAAGATTATACTAGGTCTGTTGTGAAATTGTAGCCATCATTCTTTAAATGGTAATCAGTGACTTTCGCCATATTTGGAGTTAATTGTTTCCCTACATTCCAAGCTATCATAACCATTATTGTGGAGTATTTTTCAAGAACTAACTAAAGAAGAACAAAGTTTTTGAGATGAAAGTAAAGAGCAAAGATGTAGCCAAAGATAAAAATCATTGTTTTGCAGTTTATGTAAATTTATTTGCATAATCAGCTCAAATAATGTGGCTTGTCATATATCCTGAAATTTATGAAAAAACTAGCACTTTATTATGCAGTAACCCAATGTTAAAAACAGAATGTTTCCTTAGAAGTAAAAAGCCCTTAAGTAGCATTCAAAAGTAAGACTTATTTTTGTGGCTCTGCTTAGCCTCTCACAATGCCTTAACAACCTTGATGTTGGTACTTTTGAGTTAATACTTAAAATTTTTAAAAATAGATGGCAGTTTCAGAAGTAGCGTTTGTTATTCCCAATTCAAATTTAAAACGTGCTTCTTAATTTTTGGATTCTAGAGGACAGGGATTGAGGAGATATTGTTAACCTTACCATGGTTATTATGGTTTTTGACCATGGTGATTATGTGGTATGCTTGTTTTGCTTCCCAGCCTTTCATATCCAGAAATGGAACTAAAAAGTGTTTTTTGCAACATATTACTTTACAATGATATTATCGAGAAGAACTCACAGAAGAGCATGCAGATATGATCAGTGTCTTTAACTGAGCCATTCAAAATCCCTTATGATACTGTGGTAGCCTGCTTGCCCTGGCGGGAAAAAAGGAGACCCGCAACTGCTAGCCATGCAAAAAAAAAATCTGTATTTTCAGAATGTGAGCTCGAAACCCAGAGTTAGGGGGTTTCAACAATGGGGAATACAATAGTGCACTTTTCATATTGATCTGCCGCCAGTTCAAGGGGATTTGATCTCTTTAAGTTCATGATAACTTCTGTATGCAGTAGCAATAATATATATAACAATTGTAGCAATATATATATATATATATATATATATATATATATATATATATATATATATATATATATATATATATATATATATATATATATATATAAAGTTCGTTTTCGTTTTCTTCCTTGCTGCTACCAGCAGTTTCCTAAGGCATTATTTTCATGTGTCAAAAGCAGTTGATACAGGTGCAAAGTATTCAATTCTAATTGTATAAACTCATTGATTCCATAATCTTTGATATTTGTTGGATGTATGCCTGCCTGTGCATTGCCATGTTTTTCAATAATATCTGACATTTGTAGATAATGAATTCATGATCTAAAATCAAGATTATACTAGGTCTGTTGTGAAATTGTAGCCATCATTCTTTAAATGGTAATCAGTGACTTTCGCCATATTTGGAGTTAATTGTTTCCCTACATTCCAAGCTATCATAACCATTATTGTGGAGTATTTTTCAAGAACTAACTAAAGAAGAACAAAGTTTTTGAGATGAAAGTAAAGAGCAAAGATGTAGCCAAAGATAAAAATCATTGTTTTGCAGTTTATGTAAATTTATTTGCATAATCAGCTCAAATAATGTGGCTTGTCATATATCCTGAAATTTATGAAAAAACTAGCACTTTATTATGCAGTAACCCAATGTTAAAAACAGAATGTTTCCTTAGAAGTAAAAAGCCCTTAAGTAGCATTCAAAAGTAAGACTTATTTTTGTGGCTCTGCTTAGCCTCTCACAATGCCTTAACAACCTTGATGTTGGTACTTTTGAGTTAATACTTAAAATTTTTAAAAATAGATGGCAGTTTCAGAAGTAGCGTTTGTTATTCCCAATTCAAATTCAAAACGTGCTTCTTAATTTTTGGATTCTAGAGGACAGGGATTGAGGAGATATTGTTAACCTTACCATGGTTATTATGGTTTTTGACCATGGTGATTATGTGGTATGCTTGTTTTGCTTCCCAGCCTTTCATATCCAGAAATGGAACTAAAAAGTGTTTTTTGCAACATATTACTTTACAATGATATTATCGAGAAGAACTCACAGAAGAGCATGCAGATATGATCAGTGTCTTTAACTGAGCCATTCAAAATCCCTTATGATACTGTGGTAGCCTGCTTGCCCTGGCGGGAAAAAAGAAGACCCGCAACTGCTAGCCATGCAAAAAAAAAATCTGTATTTTCAGAATGTGAGCTCGAAACCCAGAGTTAGGGGGTTTCAACAATGGGGAATACAATAGTGCACTTTTCATATTGATCTGCCGCCAGTTCAAGGGGATTTGATCTCTTTAAGTTCATGATAACTTCTGTATGCAGTAGCAATAATATATATAACAATTGTAGCAATATATATATATATATATATATATATATATATATATATATATATATATATATATATATATAAAAATATATATATATATATATATATATATATATATATATATATATATATATATATATATATATATATATATATATATATATATATATATATATATAATATATATATATATATATATATATATATATATATATATATATATATAATATATATATATATATATATATATATATATATATATATATATATATATATATATATATATATATATATATATATATATATATAATATATATATATATATATATATATATATATATATATATATATATATATATATATATATATATATATATATATATATATATATATATATATATATATATAATATATATATATATATATATATATATATATATATATATATATATATATATATATATATATATATATATATATATATATATATATATATATATATATAAAGTTCGTTTTCGTTTTCTTCCTTGCTGCTACCAGCAGTTTCCTAAGGCATTATTTTCATGTGTCAAAAGCAGTTGATACAGGTGCAAAGTATTCAATTCTAATTGTATAAACTCATTGATTCCATAATCTTTGATATTTGTTGGATGTATGCCTGCCTGTGCATTGCCATGTTTTTCAATAATATCTGACATTTGTAGATAATGAATTCATGATCTAAAATCAAGATTATACTAGGTCTGTTGTGAAATTGTAGCCATCATTCTTTAAATGGTAATCAGTGACTTTCGCCATATTTGGAGTTAATTGTTTCCCTACATTCCAAGCTATCATAACCATTATTGTGGAGTATTTTTCAAGAACTAACTAAAGAAGAACAAAGTTTTTGAGATGGAAGTAAAGAGCAAAGATGTAGCCAAAGATAAAAATCATTGTTTTGCAGTTTATGTAAGATTTATTTGCAAAATCAGCTCAAATAATGTGGCTTGTCATATATCCTGAAATTTATGAAAAAACTAGCACTTTATTATTCAGTAACCCAATGTTAAAAACAGAATGTTTCCTTAGAAGTAAAAAGCCCTTAAGTAGCATTCAAAAGTAAGACTTGTTTTTGTGGCTCTGCTTAGCCTCTCACAATGCCTTAACAACCTTGATGTTGGTACTTTTGAGTTAATACTTAAAATTTTTAAAAATAGATGGCAGTTTCAGAAGTAGCGATTGTTATTCCCAATTCAAATTCAAAACGTGCTTCTTAATTTTTGGATTCTAGAGGACAGGGATTGAGGAGATATTGTTAACCTTACCATGGTTATTATGGTTTTTGACCATGGTGATTATGTGGTATGCTTGTTTTGGTTCCCAGCCTTTCATATCCAGAAATGGAACTAAAAAGTGTTTTTTGCAACATATTACTTTACAATGATATTATCGAGAAGAACTCACAGAAGAGCATGCAGATATGATCAGTGTCTTTAACTGAGTCATTCAAAATCCCTTATGATACTGTGGTAGCCTGCTTGCCCTGGCGGGAAAAAAGGAGACCCGCAACTGCTAGCCATGCAAAAAAAAAAATCTGTATTTTCAGAATGTGAGCTCGAAGCCCAGAGTTAGGGGGTTTCAACAATGGGGAATACAATAGTGCACTTTTCATATTGATCTGCCGCCAGTTCAAGGGGATTTGATCTCTTTAAGTTCATGATAACTTCTGTATGCAGTGAATTTGATAAATGAATGAACCTATATAATTGTTATCATTTCTGTATTGCTTCTAAACAAAAAAAGAAATTTTTCATGGTACTTTTTTTTCAAAATATGGTTTTAAACTTTTGGTTACTATGTACTTTGTTTTGCTATGCATATATTGCAGCTATTGGTACTATCATGATCTAATATATATGAGCAAACAAATCCATAACTTAGTCAATCATATTACAATCACATTGTCAATCCATAACCCATGTAGATAATGAATTTATGGAGTATTTTGCAGTTACCACAACCATAGTTAGACAACCACAACTATGATTGGAATACATTTGGGTGCTCAGGGTACTTCTGTCTGAAAAAGTAACTAACTAGATGTGTATATGAACGTCACTCTTAGGATCAAATAATTCTACCAAGATTCCGTGAGTATATTTTTGTCGGTAATAGTGATTATTTTGATGAATGTAACGGTATTTTTACCATTATGTCACTATTGAGTTATTATAAGGACTTCATTTCTGCTGGATTGATGTGGCTCTTTAATTAACTTCTTTCTCGGTAATTTTTTGTTAATTAATATCATATAGACCCATTTAAATGTGAGTTATTCTTTTGCTTTTCATTTTGATTTTGTTTGTGTAGCATTTTATGTTTTATACGACATAGGATTATATCCAATTTGAAAAAAATGTGAAAAAAGGAGTTGCAAAACTCAGAACCAAAAGATTGCCGGAGGCATGCCCACCCACAGCTTTCGTTATTCACGTACGTAAAGGACCTTGGGTGATTATTTTACGTCACGGATTCCTCGTGTGTATTTTTGTAGGTTATAGTGATTATTTTGATGAAGGTAATGGTATTTTTACTGATACACTACACATTAGCCTTGATCCTCTATTCCACGTATTCAAGTCAAGAATTGTTGAAACCACACAAAAGCCAAAAAAAAGAACCTTGAATTTTTTTTGTTGCTTTTGAAGGGAGATGAGGGGAATGATTTTACTTGAATGCGTCAATCAAAACTAGAAAGAGTTTTAAAGCCACAAGAACTATTCAAATATGCATTTTCTTTCAAGCAGGAATGGCTATTTTTCCAACATTTATGTTGATAAAAGAAATAAAATCAAATATTTAGTGGTATAAGACTTAGTAAGCTCCGAGTCAGTTCAACAGTAACTATACAAAATAATGAAAAGTAATTTTGATAATATATAGGGCATGCAAAGCCAGAACTTTGAGGGGGAAGACTTTGCGATTATCATAAGTCATAAGTGGCTTTCAAAGTTAGATTTTTTGTTATTGCTCTAATGTAGTTAAACTTTGCTATCCTGAGTAATATCATTCTACTTCTTAACAGATATTTCTTTTAACATAGACTAACCTTGAGCTGTAGCAACCAGACACATGGATGTCCTGCCATTTTGACTTTGGAAAGACTTGATGCACATCTTTTACAATGTAATTTCGACCCCAAAAGACTTGTTACTTGCCAATCAGGATGTGGGTTTACTATACCCTTTGAAGAATTAGTTAATCATAGCTGTGTACAAAGTTTGAAGATCGAAATGGAATCAAAATTGGCAATAGTTCAAAAAAAAAATGAAGAAAATGAAGTAAAAATTTCAAAGTTGCTGTCAGAATTAGACTTGCTCAGAGCAAATCAGACAGTAAATCAGGTAATTGTTTATTGTTTGGTGGTGTAAGTTCGTGGAAATTACGAGGGCAGGATTGTTTTATTTTTATTTTTCAATGTGGACAATTTCGTCTTTTTTTAATTTTTCTCTGGAAATATTAAAAAAAAACTGTTCAATGAAAATAATACAACAGGCTTTTTATCAAAGTCTTATAGAGGGAATCTAGAGGGGTGAAAATTCCCCTTTTCTTCCTGAATTGAGACCACTGTTACTGTTTGCCTCTGGATGTTTAATTACTTATTATAGTTGTCATGAAATTGAAAACCTATTGAAGAGTAACCTGTTTTCCATACTTATTGTAAGAAATTAAAATAAAAACACATATTTATTACAAGGAATTACAAAAAAAAGGCATAGGTGAAACAAATTTGTTTGTTATTACTGGCTAAAAGCAACAAATTCCGTTGATGTTGCAATTATCAATCAATGCGACCACTACCTGCATTTACGCTTACAATTTACATTGAGTGCGTGAAGAAGCGCATGAACTGATAAGTGGACTTAGTAAATATACTTTAGATACGCATGCAAGGATTGGTTCTAAAGTTCCTAGGGGTGAGCACTCGCCTACGAGGGACAGAAGGGTTTTCGAAAAAAATTGCATTGTTTTGAAAACACAAGAAATTTTCCATTTTGATCACTACAAAATGGCCGGGCATTTTGTTGAGTGTCCTCGCTGCCGGGCAAGTTTATATATTTAGTTGTGTTTTATTTTGAAGATTAAAACCTTGAACAAAAAAAAGGTTTTATAATTTGCTCTTTTTACTTTAATATTTCTGCTTTTTCAGTAATGTATCTTTTGTAAAAATATACAGATTCCTCCCAACCCCCCGGCTAAAGGCATCGCATCAGGAGGTCAGTACCTGTGCAATGCAGACCATCAGTCAGCTTTTGAAAGAGTTTTTTTTAAGTGTATTAATACTTCCTTTTGAATCAAGTTTTTCTCTGCTGCTATCAATGTCCTGTTATTCACTATAGAAGCAAATATAACATCCTTCTAACAATTATAAATATCGCAAAACTTTAGTGTAACATGACATAATAGGAAAGAGTGCCTTCAAGATGTTGGGTGGGGTAGATCCAAAGGCCCTACCTCACTTGCCCAGTCGGAACCATTGACTTGCCTCTGGCGCAAGTTCTATTCCTACATTTGTTCACAAACAATTTTAATTTTGCAATTATTATTATTTCTTTCTGTCTTCAATGAGGTACTCACATCCCTGCCTACATGGTCAACTTGGTTTGGGAAATTATGGACCAGTTTTTGGGTGTCATAATTATTTTAGTCTATGATTTTAAGAAAAATCAGTGTCCAGGAACCTTTTTTAGTCAGGGTTGAAAAATTACGGTATGAGTTCTAGTAAAGCAGGAAAGGGTTATGGGCGAAATAGAATAAAATTTTCAGTTAAAATTGAAAAATTATAGTAGTGGAATGTTGTAAAATTACCGTAAAATAAAAACTTGGTAATTAAAATTGGTAGAAATAAGGTAAAAAAGCTACTCCCTAGAAAATATAGGTTAAAATTCGTGTATTAGAATTGGCCTGTAGCTACAAGACCAGTTGAGCATTTCTTTTTAAGCATGACTTTCAGCTTTTAATGAAATTTTGTAATGATTCTAATTTTCCGGGCTTAAAAGAAGATGATACCCCTTCATCTGGAGTTTTATCAATTTAATTAACAGTCTAGTTTATCCTTTTGATTGGGACACATTTTTGATGCGTTTCTAAAAGCCTCCCCCCCCCTCCCTCCCAAACAAAAGTCCTGGATACGCCCTTGAGGGTTATATATCAATTTCTGCCTCCCTTCGTCTCTCCCTTAGAACTTTTGATTTCCAATTGACTGAACCCCCTCCAAAGTTTATTCGACCACCCCTTACACACGAAGTGCCTCTGAGAAAAAATAAATGAACAAATATTAATAAGTTGAACCCTTATGGGTCTTTACTATAGGTAATGCTATATGATTGCCTCTGACTTAAACAGGAGAGTAGAAATTTCAATGTTTCCCCTTGGGGAAAATGCCCTATTTTCCCCTTGGATACTTCCACTTCATTAGAAGGAACATTGAAATTTCTACTCTCCTGTTTAAGTCAGTGACGTGATTCCTTAAGCTTAGCCAGTCGACCCAGCTTTAAATGAGTACCTGGAGAAATCTGGGGAAGATAAGCAGGAAGGATATGCGGAAGCACAAGATGGCTGGTTCGTAACCCCCATTGCACTTCCTGGTTGAAGAGCCACGAAACGGAGAAAAGCAACACCGGTTTGGACCTTGAGGGTCTAGTGCCGTCATACTTACTAATGTATTCTATCGCCCGTCACTTATCTTTGTGGCTATGAAACCGGTTTTCTCAGATCTTACATTCAGATCAAAAACTTGAGTGTGTTCTGGAAAGTACCAAGAATTCTTACCCAATCTTGTTGACGAATAGTCTTTCATTTAATCTAGCTTGGTTTGCTTGATTCAGGCTACGCTTTGCATTCCATTTTTCAATAGAGGTCCCTTGAGAATAACCAGTCTGGCGGGTTTCGTCTCTCGTTAGTATATAGCAGTGACCACATAAAGCACCAGTATATCTTTATCTTGTCTGTCATATGTCAATCCTGCTTCTAGCCCTGTCTGTCTTCAACAGCTCACAGAACTAATATAATTTCATTTTAGCTAATATTTCACCATTCCAAAATTATAATAACCTGTCCTATAATCTATAATACACCTTATTGTTTTAACAAGAAGAGACTGAAATCACACGACGACCTTTCAATACAGTTGACGTAATACAGCTATTCACAAAGAATATCTATAAATCATATCCAAACCTGTTTTTATTTCCCTTTTAAAGAGAAATTATTTATGCACAGTATAGCATGTTTTGAAGCTGTGGAAATCTCAAGGCGTCGTAAAATATGTCTGTAAAATATTAAGATACTGGTAAACTAAACTACGTAAAATAGGTAAAATACAAATTATACGGGGGTCCGTAAAATTACGGTAAAATACGTAGAATACCCAATTTTACCGTGACCAATTTTAACCAGGTGTATTTTAAGGTAGCATAGAAACAATGACTTTTTGCATTGGATTTATATCCAATGTTTTTTGTAAAACATGGTTTTTATATGATTTTTTGTAAAAAAACAAAAAAAAGGGGCAGGTGGTGGAAAAATTAAAACCAAATTTTCAAACTAATTGTTTTAAGATTTATTCCTCATAGGGAGGGTTGCCCCCTCCTCATTACCTTACTCTTTGTGCTAAAGCTGTTTGCACTTTTAAAAAAAGCTTGATCAGGTGTGTAGGAATGAAGGTGAGTTTGAAGGTAACATTATTAAGATAGAAACAATGAATTTTCGCATTGGATTTATGTGTTTTCTTCCAGCTTACGCAAGACAGCATTTTTTTTAGTAATGAAACAAAATCCAAAAATGTTTGCAGAGGGGGGGGGATACTAGGGCCACTTCTTTGATACTAGGCGTTCATTTGTCTTTCTGTATACCAATTTTAATGGATGAAACTGCAGTTTGGAATTATGTGTTTGGAGTGCAGTTTAGACTATGAATTGTCAAAAATTCAAACAAAACCATGAGAATGAGTGTGAATTAAGGAATTAAAAATGAGTCTCTTTTTGTTGTAGCTACATTTCTCATTCTAGAGAGCTACATTTCTATAGCTTTAACCAATTTTTCATGCTTTATCTTCTCTTTGAACAGCATTGTCTTCTCAATTTGCATTCTTCAGCTAAATTTTTTCTAAAAAAAATTGTACAAAAAAAAGTTCTTTATTAGCCGAACTAAATTTATATTGTAATTTCGTGATTTTTAAAAAATGATTCAAAAAGAGCCACGCTAAGGTATAAGGTGATTTGAGCCTATAAACATGCTAGACTCACCATTCTATGCAGAGCAAATATATTTACGTTTGCTGAAAGAAAGTTCCAGTTAAAAAGATGCGTGCACTTGTGAACGAATGTTACTAAGTTAAAAAAAAATTATCATTTTAGGACACAGTTTTTACAGATGGTAAATTAGATTTTATTGGATATTTTAGTATATTTTATAACTATTATAACTTCTCTGTCACCCATTTAAAAGCATCGTTCTTTTGCTTCTACCAAGTAATTGAACAAAATTCAAAATATTTGTTGAGGGTTAACAACCCTTAACAAAGCTACTTTATTGATTGTAGGTCTCCATCAAACTGAATTACAGTTTTAATTATCTATATGGCAGGATGGCTTTACAGTTGTTTTTTGTGGCCTGTAAACATACTAGATTGATCAAATACATATACAAAAGTTTGCTTTTATTTTTTTAAATAAAAAAAAGCAGCTAATGGACATTTTTATGTTTTCAGGGTACGGTATTTACAGACAGTAGATGGCTAACAAACTTTGAAATGGTTAACGAGAATTCAAACTTGTGTCTGAATTCAAGTTGGAGACTTGTGTCAAGACCTGTTCATTGGATGTTAGAGGTAATTTTGTTCCTTAATTATGTCAATCATTTTTCTAAATCTTCAACCATTTCTTCAGAAATCCCACATGCAAAACACACTTGTTCATTAAATTCATGCCTGGCAAACACAATTTCAAAGACTATAACCTCTAAGATTGCTCCTATGAAACAAAGAAGAGAAAGTATAATAAATAAATAAAAAACAAACGAAAAAGCAGAGAAAAATGAGGGTAGTTTCAGCCAGTGGAACAACATGAAGAGAAAATAAGCAAATATTTCGAGAAAGACCGCCGCCAAGTCGGCCTTAGTGCAAAAAAAAATATTTGTAGACTTCACCTTTTGAAGACCTTTTGAAGTAGACTTCATGAGAGACAAAAAGACACTAAATAAAAATATACCCGAATAAATCAAAGATTCGTTCACCAATTGGATTGCGGAAAATTCTCTGCTTAGCAATAGACTTTGCTTCCTTACAGACTCGATTTTCATTAAAAAATGCGTACAGTTGGTTTTACTTTACGAGTGGTTGTCAGCCAGTGGAACAAAATAAAGACAAAATAAGTAAATATTTCGAAAAAAAACCTCCACCAAGTCGTCCTCAGTGCAAAAAAAAATCTAACATTTTGAAGTAGACTTCACGAGAGACAAATAGACACTAAATAAAAATAAACCCGAATAAATGAAAGCCAATTCACCAATTGGATTGCGCCAAATTCTCTGCTTATCAATAGACTTAGCTTCCCTACAGGCTCGATTTTTTTTAAGAATACGTAGAGGTGCTTTTACTTTAAACTGAGGATGTCCAACTTAGAATAACTTAATTTTAAATGATTCAAATAAAAAAAAAATTCCCAGCTGTGCGCATTTTTAGTGAAAATCGATTCTGTATGGAAGCTAAGTGAACTCCACTTCTAAAGTTTTTTTTTTTTTTTTGTTTTTTTTTTTTTTTTTTTTTTTTTTTTTTTTTTTTTTTTTTTTTTTTTTTTTGCACTGAGGACGACTTGGGGGAGGTCTTATTATCTCTTCATGTTGTTCCACTGGTTGAATCCCATGTTTTTTTCTGCTTTTTTATTTTTTTGACATAGATTATTTCGGAGACCACACTGCTTTTCCATGACGGTAAATAAAACTTCAAATAGGGACAAATAAATATATTTTTGTAGAGATTTGAATTTCCCAATTGGACTGAAGTGTAAATAATAGCTTAGATTAAGATTCTTAAATAAGAGAATATTGTTTCGTTCATCAACAAATTAATCTGATTAATAACTTTAGTGAATTAAGATGTCTTCCTTCTTTATGTCATTCAGAGACATTGTTTTAATTTTTATTCCCTTAAGACCAATAAATAAGTAAATATAGGGCTGAGGAATTGGCTAGATAAATATTTCTTTTATTATTATTATGAATTTAAATGAATATACAAAAAGATAATGTATTAAACTCACTGAAAAATAAAACATCTGAAACAAAAGCAAAAATGTATTCGAGACAGAAAAACCCTTCTGAAGCATAATCGGCAAATTCCAAAGAACAGATAATCATTCAAAATTAAAAAAAAAATTTATTATTTTTAACAAACTATTTAAGCAAGGCCGTATCAAGGGGGGGGGGAGTTAGAGGGTTACAAAAGGATTATTTTGGGGGTTGCCGGGGGGGGGGGGTAAAAATGCATCAAAAATGTGTTTGTATCTATTTTTGTGACGTTTTTACGAGTCGGACAAACATTTCGGGAGGTGGGGGGGGGGTCAAACCCCCTAACCCCTTTTGATACGGGTTATAGCCCTATAAATTGAGATTGAACCACTTTTTGCACTGCTTAAGGTATGAGATAGGGTCGGTCAGTCTGGTATCAAAACAATCCGCAGGGTATGCAGTTTATCTGGAAAACACCAGTAGGAAGTTTGAAAAGGTCTGAGACTTAACTACACATAATTATTGAATGCTATAGCACAAATTACCTGGCAGCAAATATCAAATGTATATTTGAAAGACTAAAGACAAATAAAGATATCAAGGAGCTATTTACAGCCAATTATAATGCAACAGATGAAAGATACTTGTACAAAAGCGTAATTGATTTTCTCGTGGATACTAATATTGTTTGAGGAGAGCGAAGTGAGTGCAGAAGAGAGCGAGAACGAGTAGGAAGAGCCGTATAGGTACCAGCCGGCCTACAAGCCTTAAATTGCTGGGAACAGGCGGCTTGAGTACTCGTACTTCCCACAAGCCATCCAATTCCATCGTTTACTCTTTTCCTTTTGTAATGTATTATTGTGTTTGTTATATGAAAAACAAGAGTATTTATTATATTCCTTAACAATTGTAGCAATATATATATATATATATATATATATATATATATATATATATATATATATATAATATATATATATATATATATATATATATATATATATATATATATATATAATATATATATATATATATATATATATATATATATATATATATATATATATATATATATATATATAAATATATATATATATATATATATATATATATATATATATATATATTTATATATATATATATATATATATATATTATATATATATATATATATATATATATATATATATATATATATATATATATATATATATATATATATATATATATATATATATAGATATATATATATATATATATATATATATATATATATATATATATATATATATATATATATATATATATATATATATATATATATATATATATATATATATATATATATATATATATATATATATATATGATTGTCTTGATTTTCGATGCATTAATTGTGTATTTAGAAGAAACCTGTTGGAAGCAGAAAGGAGTCTATTATAGATTCCAAGGTTCTGTTTTCCGAAAGATGACAGGGAATTTATGGATATTATTTTTACCCTTGTTTTTATAAGATGTGACATTTTTTAATGTTTTTTATAAGATGCTTGTTTTTATAAGATGCGACATTTTTTAATTGTCATATGAAAGTTAAAAGAAAAAATAAATTGCTTTGTATTCTATCGCTTTTTTATTTTTTGTTTCTTAATTTGCCTTAAATGAAATATACAAAGTTTTGAACTTGAGTTCGAATTTTCCTTATTCACATTGATTTTCACCTTCAACGACCTTTTTATATATATGATTTTACAACTAACTCTGCGAGAATAGCAGTCAGGACTTGCTTCAAACGATTTATTTTTCCCAGAATCTCAACGGATTTTTCTTTTTCCAGGTAGCCAGAGAGTGTCTATCCAAATCTGGATGTCCTTTGGAGATGGTTAACACTCTGATTCAGAACTCATACGCAAATCGATGGCCTCCTGGGCTACGTTCCAAAAAAGCTCGAAGAGCAAACCGGGATCGATTAACAGCATATCGCTGTCGGTATCATTATGTATGCAGTCGGAAGTTCAATTTTGATTTAAATATTATAATGGCATCGGATAACACTCACATGGACCAACAGATTTTTGTTATAAATCCTGGATTTTTAGTCCTGTATTTAAAGCAATTTATGTTTCAAAGTGATTAAAAACTGATTTTTAACATGTAGAAACGGGATTTTTGTGTCCGGGCCAATAAAACATGAGTAAAAACTTAGCGTAAAGCTTTTGTGTTTCTCCAATTAGTTTAAATAAATATTCATAATTACTTTATTTTCTACAGTCAATGAAAACTATTCATGTAGAAGAAAGTATATGAACCTCCTTCCTGAATATGTATTAGGTGGATGGGGTTTGAAAAATCAAAGAGTATTCAGAAAATCACAATTTTCACAGGTTTAGAGATGAATCAGACGAAATTCTAGAAAACAGGAAGATAGTACTAAATAATTTAGTTGGAAAAACTGGCTTCCAAATTTGGCTTCCAAAATAAATTCTATTACCTGCTTTTTTATCACCTGCATATAGCTGCGGGAGGTGTTCCAGTCTACCTTTCATTGTGTCAGTATTGTGACATGGAAAAGTGCGAAATACTTGTTTTCTAGATTTAACAACATTTAGAAAAGCATAAAGCAATACGTCTTTATCCACCTTCTTCAGTACTCTCCCTCCCCCTCCCAATAAAAAAAGAATACAAAAAAAACTGTTTTCCAAACTTCTGACAGTACTCCAGTCGTCGTAAAATACAAATGGAATTTTCACTGTGGATATCTTTGTCACTTAAAGTTATTTGTTTGTCCTTCTTCTCCTTTTTTAACTTGTTTGTCCTTCTTCTCCTTTTTTAACTTTAGAGAGAAAAAAAATCACTAGGGAAATAAGTTGCCAAAACTCAAGTGGTGTATACATCATCATTATTGAAAAAAAGTATGCATGTCATTCTAGGTGAAGTTCATTTTACGGTATTCAGGAGAGGAACTAGACCCTAGGGAAAAGCCTGAGATCCTGACTCGCAAATGCTTATTTGATAACAAGTGTCACCAAACAAATGAGAAAATAGAAAATTTTTAGAAGTGCCAATTTCCAAAAGTGCTTTTGACCATTGTTGAATTCCTTGGAGAAATGTTGTCTAGAGGTGGTAAACGAATGTTGAACAACAGACTATGACATAGCATAGCTTCAATTTGGAAAGAAATGTGTATTCCTAGTGGGGAACTTTAAAAACTTAAGAAAAAAAAATTTGTTATGCTGGAGAGCAAAGGAAAATTTTTATGATCCATTTTTATTTTGGAAATTAGTAAGTAGGAAACGTCATCCTCAGCTTTCCCTGAATGTTTCATCCTTTTAGTCTCTAGCCTTTTAGAGACCCAGGGTTAAAAATGCCCCACTTTCACAATAATACAAGGCGTATGTAAAATTGCATAATTTACGGTCCTTATCCCAGGGGATATGGGGGGAGGGGAAAATTATCCCTGGAGGCATACTTATTTGACTTTTCGATTAATTTGAACCAAATGGCTATCTCAAATTTTGATCGGACGTCTTTTGGGATTGAGGTGGAGGACGCCTAGGAAGGGCCTAAGACGGAGGCTCATTGTTTTCCCATCATTTTTTATTCTTAAGAAAGGCACTATGACTTTCGATATTCAATCGAATGAGCCCCCTTCAACGTTTCGACAACAACACCTTCCAATCGAATTAGCCAAGTAATAAAACTTATTTTTTGAAGCAATATCGCTCTTTACTTAGGCAGCGCTATTACGCTGATTGACCTTCGCTGCACTAATGGCTGAAACTTAAGTTTGGCCTTTGCATCGTAACAGCGAAGATCGGACGCCCTTCTTACTCGTTTTGTAGGGGTTGACGTATGCGACTTATTTTCACCTTCAGAGGGTTGTAGTTCAAACCAGTAGACATTATCGCTTGTGCTTCTCAGCAGTTGTGACCCACAGGTTACAGTTGCTGCAATGTTTCATAGGCCCTTGATACCAAAACTTGTTATTGGTTATCAAGTGTCTTCACTAGATAATCAAGTCTGTAGAGGCTATGCTTATTAATTCTGGTATGTTCGTGAGGATAAGGCCTCTTCATCAAAGTTCACAAAAATCACATGGAATAAGAATTTCATGATATTTTTCTATTTCTAATGATTTTATTCACAGAATTCGAGATTTTTCTATTCTTTGTTTTTCTGAAAATACAAACTACTACTACTACTACTAACAACTCATCGCAGCACCAAGCCGCCTGAGGCCAACACAGCTACGCACGCTCCTCCTCCACCCCAATCTATTCAAAGCCTCCCTTTTTACACCCGCCCACGAAGTTCCCATTTCCTTTAAATCTTTCTTTATGACGTCCTCCCACCCCAGACGGGGACGACCTGCTTTCCGTTTAGCCCTAGATGGTTGGCCGAAAAGAACAATCTTTGGCAATCTGTCATCCTTCATCCGCACAACATGCCCTAACCACCTCAACCTTTCTTTCATTATAGACCTAGAAAGCGGTATTGAACCACATTTTTCGTATAGCCTATTGTTTGAAATACGGTCAGTCAGCCGGGTACCCAGAACAATCCTTAAGCAATTTCTCTGGAAAACATCTAGCAAATCTTCATCCGCTTTTCGAAGCGTCCATGCTTCAGAGCCATATTTGACCACTGTCATCACTGTAGCTTCTAAGATTCTAATCTTGGTTTGCAGACTTATCTTCCTATTCTTCCAGACTTTTTTTAACTGTGAAAAAACACCCTGAGCCTTGGCTATTCTATTTTTAACATCTTCACTGCTCCCACCATCTTTACTAATAATACTACCAAGGTAAGTGAAGCTGCCCACCTGATCAATATTTTCATTACCCAACGTCACCTTTTCATCTTCACTTATTCCTAGCCTTAGTGACTTAGTCTTCCTAACATTAATTTTCAAACCAATACTAGCACCCTGAACTCGCAAAACCTCTAAAACTTCATTCATTTTGCTCACACTTTCATCTAGGGTGCTTAAATCATCAGCATAATCCAAGTCTAGGAGACTTTTTCCTCCCCATTTGATTCCGTGGTCTCCCATTGCCTTTCCTGTGCTCCTTAAAACAAAGTCCATCAAAATAATCCATATAAAGGGGGATAGAACACAACCCTGCTTAACTCCTGATTTAATACAAAACCAGCTGCTAACCTCATTTCCTACTTTAACCGCAGCAGTGTTATTCTCGTACATAGCACTAATTACTTTAATGTATTTGTCTGGTATACCATACAAGGATAAAACCTTTACTAAAGCTCCTCTATCAACAGAATCGAACGCTTGCTCATAATCTATAAAACTGAGGACCAAAGGTGTTTGAAAACTTAGGCAATTCTCAATTATTAACCTAAGAGTGAAAATTTGGTCAACACATCCTCTACCTTTTCTAAAACCGCACTGCTCTTCTCTTAAAACTTTGTCTACAGCATCTCTCAGTCTAAAAAGTATCATATTACTAAGCAATTTGCTACCTACAGAGACCAGACTAATGCCTCGATAATTACCACACTCACTTTTATCACCTTTCTTATAAAGTGGCTTAATTAAGGTTTTCCTAAAATCGTTAGGTACTTCCCCTTTTTCAAAAATCATATTCATAATCTTCAATAACTTATTTCTAACCTCAGAGCCACCATATTTAAGAAACTCATTTACTACCCTATCAGCACCTGGAGCTTTATTATTCTTTAATCCTTTTAGTACTGTTGCTAATTCCTCCTCACAAAACAAATCTTCCTTCACATCCAAGGTATCACAAACTTTTTCATTTTCCTCTATATTTTTTCCTGCAACTCTATCTCGGTTAAGCAAGTTCTCAAAATGTTCGGCCCATCTCGGTTTAGCTTTTTCCTTATCGCTAATTGCCACCCCATTCCTATCTTTAACTGGGACAAGTCCGGATTGACTACTACCTCTCAATTTGTTAACGTGCCAGTACAATATTTTACTATTATGCCGTCTAGCTGCATCTTCTAAATCCTCGGCAATTTTATCCATGGCCTCCACTTCACACCTCCTTAGTTCATATTTCAATGCTTTCTCCACTTTCCTTACATTTCTTTTGTTTTCATGCGATCTATCACTCAGATAATTCTTGTACAAGTCCTTTCTCCTTTCTATTAAACATAAAGCTTTTTCACTAATATTCTTAGCTGCAGTTCTAGCTTTCTTCCCTAATACACCTTCAGCAACTTCACAAATTATTTTTCTAAAATTATTCCAACCATCTTCCACATTATCAAATTTTAAACTCGCAAGTTTAGTATTCAACTGTTCCTGGAAAGTTTCTCTCAAATTCTCATCCTGGAGTCTACTAACATCATAACTTCCCGGGAGGTAATTACCCTTCCGATATTTCAGCTTTAAATTAACCCTTGACACTACTAGATGGTGATCTTTACTTTTAACATCAATAACAGCACTCCTATATACCCTAGTATCTTGTATTGATCCTGCCAGTCTTCGGTTTACTATAACATAATCAATAAGGTTTGCTGTCTTACCATCACGTGAATACCATGTTAGCTTATGAACCATTTTATGACCAAACACCGTATTGGTTATAACTAGATTGTTATACCTACAAAATTGCAAAAGTCTGTATCCATTACTGTTTTCTTTTCCTACACCAAATTTACCTAAGCTGGGATACCATCTATCCTTATTTCTACCAACCTGGGCGTTAAAATCTCCCAGTAATAACATCATATTTCTGCCTGGGACCTTGTCTATTTGCTCCTGTAACTGTAAGTAAAATTCATCTGAGTCACTAGTATCTCCATCAGTCGGTTCTACAGGGGCGTATACTACTATAACTGATACCCTGAACTTTCTAGTCATAAAATGGGCAATTAGTATTCTATTATTAATACCTTCCCAGCCTAAACAAGACTTAGCAGCTTCCTTATTCATCATGAGCCCTACTCCCTGTCTATGTACCCCATCCTTCCTGCCTGAGTAAACAAATTCTATATCACCTAATTTCATGCTTCCTACCCCTGGGATATGAGTTTCTGAAACTCCAAGTAAATCCAGTTCAAATCGTCTGAATTCGTCAGTCAAAATGTCGATACAATAGTCATACAAAGCGTCACAATAATTGACAAGTTTCGAAAGAAAAGTGTTCAACACGTGATCCAATTTTACTGAGGAGGGGTAAAAATAAAGCACCCAACTAAAAGATGGATAAGACTGCAAAATGACAAATTAATCCTGTTTTTCATCCTATTTTATGGAAGTTTCTCCATTTTTCTATTTCTTATGAGTCTATAGGTTTAAATTCCTCTTTAAAATGGCACCCCTCCTAAGAATACTTTTACTGCATTTGAACATTTTAATTCTTTGTATTTTGATTTTCTATACAAGGCTTGATTAATAAAATATTAAATATTTGGCTCTATAGCAAAACTGGTCAACCATGATAAAAAAACGAAAAAGTAAATACTGGAAGACAACCGGTCTATGCCCTGTAAGACGAAAAGAAAACAATCATTCTACTATTTCGCCCGTACGCAGAAAGGCGTCATCACCGTTGAAAAATGGGAAGAATTAAATCATAAAAAGTAAAAAGAAATTTTAACTGAAAATAGAACAACAAGAATGTGTTTTAATCTTTTCTTTTTATCTGTCTTAATTTTAGATTCCTTACTTTTTTTTAAGTTGTTACGATTTAGGTACTTCTCTTTTTTTAACGCTGAAAACACTTTTTATATAATGAATATAGTTATAGAATTACTCTTCTTCAGGGGGTGGATCCAGGACCTGGATCCGCCACTGCTCTTCTTCTTCTTGTTGTTGGGTTTGTTGTTCTTCTTGTTTTTTTAAAAATTTTCCTATTGGATTTTGACGAATCAAAGACTCACTGTTTTTTTGTTTTGCTTTTCAATATTCTTCTTTGACTGTGAAAAGCTTCTCACAAGAATCCCACTGTAAAATATCGATAAAGATTCTAAAAACGTTCATTCAACGTTAAAGACTAAAATAATTACTGATTAAAATCAAGATAAGAATTAGAAGCAAGGTATCCTCGATGTTGAAAAAAGGGAAGAATCTAAATAAAAGAAACTAAAAAAGAAGACAGATTCTTAAATAAAAAAAAGAATCACAAAAATGTGTTTAATCTTTTCTTTTCATTTGTCTTAATTCTAGATTTCTTACTTTTTTAAGTTATTACAATTTTGGTTCTTCTTTTTGTCAACACTTTGTTGCATATTGACTATAGTCGTATAACTGCTGTTTTTCTTCTTCTTTTTGGCCCTTGATTCACTTTTTTTAAATATTCTTCTTTGTGTAAAAAACTTCTCAAGCAACAAAACATGTGAAGGCCTATTGTAAATATTAGAAACATAAGAAAAAGAATTAAGTTCTGAATCACCTAAAGGATCATTTTATTGCAGAAAATAAACCTTTTCCTTCAAAGCAATAAAGATTAATGAAGACACATATACGACTAATTAGACTAATGTTAAGAAAACTATCAGTCGTATAAACTTTTTCTTTCCCGAGCAAATGATGATACAGATGCATCATAAAGCGCCTATAAATGTTTATATTATGACGTTCAACGCAATTTAGAAATCGAGGAAAAACTGACAGAAAATATATTCCTCGTTTCCCATGAAAAGGTTTATTTGATTTTCTAATTTTGATAAAATTGGTTGTGTAGAAGTAAAAAAAAAGCCCAAAATGTGGCCTGTTAAAATCTTTGAGGGGATAGATGGCTAAAAATTCGCATTTTTTTTCTTACTCTTTATTTACTAGCCGATGTTCTGTTGGCTGAGCTAACACTAATCATTTTCTCATCAATAAGATCAATTTAATACATTAGAAGGTTCTTTTTTTCTTAGAGATTTCAACCGAAATTAAATCCCCCTCCCTCTCCGCCTCCAAACTTTTCTAAATGCAAGCTTCCGTTTCAGAAGCCCTCTTGAGGAGGTTTATGACCTTGAAGCTTATGGCTTAAAGCCCAGCTTCTTTTCATGCACTATTCATCGTAAAAATTCTTTCCAAAAGTTTTTGAAATGTCTAAATGTGAATAATCCCTTTTTTTTCATGTAGAATACAAAGATGAGAAAGTTTTTCATATTCCTACTGTGTATTTAATGACCCTCTCATAACAGAAAACCCTAAAATATTGCGACAGTGGAGTTTTCATGCATTAAAACTGTCCTTTTTTACGACCTTAACTATTTTACACTGAAAAGATACTCAGAGCTTACACTGTCCGCGCATTACTATGTTGATGATTTGTAAAGTATATAAAATCATAAATCAACCCACGAAAAGAGCAGAGCGATGCTAGAAGAAATCTGGGAAGCTGATCAAGCCACAAAAAGTGTCAAAAGTGGCTATACAGCTCTCTTGGTTTATATATATGGCTCTTTGTTGTTCAGATTTATTCCCTGAACAGAGCGTTGATTGTTCGGTAATTAGTACCCTATTCAAGTTGTCATATGGGAAAATGAAACTTATTCTCAATGCTCAATTATATATACAACGTGATGATAGTATTTGAGGGGGATTTTTACTAGATTCTAGGGGAGTATTGACAGTACAGAAAGGAATCGTTAGCAGAAACTGACATCAAAACAAGGTACGTGTAACTGATGCAGCAGTTAGAGGCTGGAAGATTTGAGGGTTTTACCCAGGGACTCAGACTCGTGAGTTTTTTTGTAGTTTTACCAATCCACGAAAAGCGAGAGTTGCAGACCACGATTAAAAGCTGAGCCGTCACAATTATCAAATCATTCTTTTTAACTACCAGAAATTGTACAATGGGTCTATTGGATAAAGGGGTACAAATTGAGTGGTTAGGGTGGCAAGGCCTATTTTGAGGAGGGTAATTACAATCCATTAAATTTAATCCCTGCCCTTAGACCTTGAAAATACCGTTTTTTGGTTTTTCATCAAAAATTTTATAAAGCAAAACTGCCCCCCCCCCTCCTAGATTTGTAAAAATACATTTTTTGATATATTTATTTTTAGAAAATGACAAGGAATCTTTGACACCCCCAACACTCTCTAAAAATGGCACCCCTGGTTGGAGGTATCACTGATGGTGGATAAAAAAACTGACTGCAGCAATTTCCTGGCCTTCTTCTGTAGGCTAATCACATTCCCCGGTTGAATACTATATGTCAAGGTTTTTCAAACTTAATTTACCACAAGCCTCTCTTGACTTTAATTTATCTTTCAGGACTGCCATCACTATAACTGTACATGTATAGCAGCTAGAACCACACTATACGGTGAGCGGACCCCTGATGTACAGCTCATAGACGTGTTTGAGGGTTCTGAGATTACAGTCTAAAAATCCCTCGAAAGTTACAGGATTTATTCGAAAGCTATATTGAGTAGATACACGAATACTACAGTAAATTATTGGGAAAATTTCCACGTACATGGTTGGTTGTAGCATTATTAGATTTGCTGGTCAGTGTGAAAATGTAGTTGTGTAGTAGTATATTCAGAAGTATAACGTGCATAAAAGCCAGAATAAATAAATATTACTATACTTTAAACTTGAAAAAAAATATTAAAAAACTTGGACGGTAATTTTCCATGTTAAATCTATCCTACAGAAGATCCCTTTGAGGCTCAGGCCCTTGGACCCTTTCCCCTTCTCACAAAACCTGACATTTTGATATCTACCTGCAAATTCGGTTTTTGAAAAAAAATTCCTGATCCTATTCATATTTTCAAAGTTCTTATGTGCATTTCTGGGGGAATCATCCTTTTTTTTTGGGAAGCGGGGCTTTTTAAAAGCTAGAAAATATGAAAATTACGTGACAAATCTTGGAAAATATTTTGGTAAACATGGGGAAAAGAAAACTTTTGGCCAAAGCTGACCCCCCTCCTTTCCCTTCATAAGTGTTTGCCATGAACATTCATGCTTTGAGAACTAGAATAGGGCACGCCCTTATAACTCTAATCGATAAACTTTTCAAAATCAAGGTAAACCTCAATAATTTACCTATTTGATAATTTACCCTTTGGATCCCTTCCTTTTTTCATACGTGCGTATAATCGTTCTTATTTTTCTGATTGGTGGTGTGGCAGGGGTGGGGGGGGGGTGGGAGAAGAGGTACAATTGTCCGAGGTTATAGCAATTGATAACACGCCATTCAGATATTTTTCTTGAAAAATAGGTATCCTAGTATTGTTATGGGGGAGGGGAGGAATAACGTTGCCTCCTGGCGTCGAAAAGCTTACCTATATCTTTGATTTTTATTTATCCCTTTTCTGATTCCGATCGCTTTTAGTTTTAATTTTCATAGAGACGAAATCTGGTTAGATAAGTGTTTGAAAACAATATACAAATTTAAGTTATTTGGTAGATTTAGAAATTTAGATTTGGAATTTTTTTTATATTCGGTAATTCATCATGAATTGGTTTAAACGCCTTATATGCTAATCTCTTTAAAGTGTCATACAAACTCAAATGAATAATTACATTGTTCGGTAACAAACTATCAGGAAAGATGAGGCCTCATAAACTTCTTGTGGCATAAGCTCTATCGACAGTGGCGGATCCAGGGGAGGGGCGAGGGGGACGTGCGCCCCCTAACAAGTTTATATTTTGCGCTCCCCTAAAAAAAAACCTGGATCCGCCAATGTGTATCGATGTTCATAGCCATAGCTAAAGAGAAGGTCTGCCAGGCCTCCTCCTTCGCAATGGGATAAGTTTTTTAAAGTTCTTGAGAGGGGAAGTAGTAGCCAATTTTCCCAATTCAACTGAAAATGACAGTGAAAATGAGAAGTGAGCCATATAGCACTATAAAAGCAAATGTATGCTAAAGAGAACTGATCTGTTTTTGTGGATGCTTGAATTGTTCAGGCCCATCTCAGTTTCGATAAGATTTTTGAAGACGCTAAATTTCGGGAAGGGGGCAAACTGGGGTCTGGGGAGGCAGTCCCCCCTGCCCCATAGTAAATTGAGTCCCTGCTCCTCCAGTATTTAATGTGAAAAATTGTACCTTACTGTTACTTGATGGCAGAAATAATTCACGTGAGTTTTATCATAGTTGCCCCCCCCCGCACTGCAAAAAAAAAAGAAAACCCATTTTCTGAATCACTATCCTGGGTTCAGCCTTGTTCAGCTCATTAAAATTTTCTTTCAGTTGAACTGGAAATCAAACTAAATATAGAATGAAAGTATATAAAGATTCAGAACTGATTTATATATTCTTACACTTTCTTATAAGATACTCATCGTAACACAGGTTGTGATATACCGCATACAGGTATACTCGCCTGTATTGTCAAATCTAAATAACAAATGTTCAAACATAAATTCTAAACTTAATATCCATATTTTTAATTCTGAAAGTTTTTTTTGATTTTCCGACAAACTTTTTGCTACTTTCATGGAGAATATTGGCAATCCTGGACTTGGTCATATAAATAGGATAGCATCCTTATCTAACGTCAGAATTCAATCCGCACTCATAAAAATGTTCCAAGTTGTTCGTCCCATTTCACTCATTATTGCCAAATACTCTTGTTCTCATCTGCTATCACCTATCATTCCTAATTTCTAACTCGTAATTCTTCAT
Source organism: Artemia sinica (assembly GCA_027921565.1). Lineage (NCBI taxonomy): Eukaryota > Metazoa > Arthropoda > Branchiopoda > Anostraca > Artemiidae > Artemia > Artemia sinica. The sequence continues at coordinate 45,266,828 of CM051273.1, read as the reverse complement.
AAGACTTTGCATTCATTTCATCAGTGAGCAACACCCCCTTATCACTTTTAATTACCGCTAGGATTCCAGAGTTTACACCTACAGCCATTTTTGTCTTTCAACGACTCTTTCGTTCAATGAACATAACAACGACATTTCGTTCAATGAACATTAAGTTTATTTTTATCGCAAAGTTTTTTTTTTTTTAGTGATTAGTAATTGCAAATAATATATTTTAGAATAATCATAGAAAGTAAGTAAGCCAAAACACAGCACAACTTTGACCATTAACAATCCCTAAGTGGAAAAGAGAAAACGAAACAATATTAGATAAATAAAGAACAGGCTTCCAATAGCCCAATTTTAAATAATGAAGTTTCTTTTTATTGCAACGATTTTGTTACTGAAAATTAATTACATAGATTATATTTTAAAGTGATTATAAGAAAAATACGTAAGCCAATCCACAGCATATCTTGCCCCAAGGGGAAAAAGAGACGAAGGAAAACCATTAGGTAAATAAAGAACAGGCTTCCGACAGCAAGGTTTTTCTTTCCCTTATTAGTCTGTTTTTGTTATGCTCTGAAATTCATTTTTACGTATTTTGTGTACAATTATTTGTTCCTTGGATTTTCACCTTTATCTTTTATTCCATGATACACAACTTTAAATTCGAGATTTTTGAAAGAAAGGCAAATTATAGAGAAACATAAGATTATTAAAGGAAAATGGAAAAATCCGGTACTAGTGCATTAGATGGTCTCTTTTATATACTATACAAGGAAACCAGTCATGCACTGACAGACGAAACCCGCCAGAGACCCATAAATGACTATACATAAATGACTGCAAAGCCGTGGGGTAGCTAGGTTAGGTTACGTAATTTATATATGCTATGCTTTACCCCCCACCCTAATGTGCAAATATATAGCCCAAATTTGTTTCTAAACTTTTATGTATTCATCCTATTTTATTTTATTTCATTAGCATTAACCAAACTTGACTTTTTAGAAGTGACCATCTAATGCACCAGTGCCAAAAATCCTTATATTTTTCAGGGTCTGGCAGTCAGCTAATGGCCCGTCATAGAAAACAATGCATAGTTGTAAAATATCAACTAACCGAACTTTTACAAATGTTACAGTGCCATCTATTTAATAGTTAAATGAGCTAATCTTGCTCCAAGACTACCCTTCTAAACTTCCTACAATAACAGGAAAACTCTTACTTCATTCTTATCAGAGAAACTGTAATTAACTTATTTTTACGCTCCTTTCAGTTTAATTGCATCCCTCCCCAAATGCGTGGAAATAGAATTAGGCTGAACACCAAGTTTCCCGAATTATTTTTTCATTTTTTTAAAATAGCTTTACAAATCAACTGTTGATCAGAAATAACCACAAACAAGAAAGCAAACGAATACAATCAGCAATCTTCATGATTAAGTCTAGGGCTATATCCATGTATTGGGGTAGGAGGAGGGGTATAAATAAACTATGCTTAAACCTCAGCTAAATAAAGTTTCGTACTGCACACGTTAACGGACTGTATGTAAAGATCGATTCATGTTAATTGAAGTAAAAACTCTAAAAACAGAAATTTTGACAACAGTAGATATATTAAGCGTGGGATCCGGGAAAGGATCTCTCCTAGATATGATAATTACTGTTAATTTTAAATTGTAATGTCGTTCTCAAATTTCTTTCTGAAATTTTTTCTCATTTCATTACCTATTAAGACTTTTGTTAGAGTGGTAGTCTTGCAGCAAGGGGTACTATTGCATTATGCGGGCCTTTCTAAAAAGTCAAGTTTGGTTAATACTAATGGAATAAAATAAAATAGGATGAATATATAATAGTTTAGAAACAAATTTGGGCTATATATTTGCACATTAGGGGTGGGGGGAGGTGTTGGATAAAGCATGACATATATTAAATACGTAACCAAACCCAACCTAGGTACCTTCCCCCCCCCTAAATCCCCAAAAACACAGTTTAATATTGTATACGCAATGAAAACCACGCTATTATTGCCTACTCTATAGCGGTTAACACGTCAAAACGGGTTTTATCATTGCCTACTCTATAGCGATTAACCCGAAAGGCCCGCATAATGCAAGAGTACCCAGAAAGGTTACCGAATGAAATATAATTCATTAAAATAAATGGCTTTACTGTCGTGCCTAAATAAAAGAGTGTATAAGATGGAGATTATTATAGAAGGATTTAACAAACTGAATCAAGTCTTAAGCCATAAAGACAACATTGGTACACAATTTGCTTACCACAAGAGGCAATGACGATTCAAAAAGTTAATTGAGGCTATTCAATTACAATTACTCAACATATTGAATGCTGTGAATTCGATTAACAAAAGAAATAAAAATGATGGAGAGCAATAATTTGAATACCGTAAACCTAAACTAGTTCACCCACCAAAATTATTATTTTTGTGAATTTGTGACCCAGACGAAGAGTCAGCAGGAGCAAGCAGAAGCAGCAGCTGAAGCTAAGTTTTGAATAGCACTATCTAACCTTATTGTTTACTGCTGAAGGCAGTGAAAAAGAACCCAAACACTTTGGAAAAGCGATAAATTGCAAATATTGTATCAAACGGTTCGTGGTAACGAACTGTAAGGAAGGAGCGATGCGGCTCAACAGTAACCGAAACTTTAAGAAACAGAGTCTTGATAACAGTAGATACATTAAAAGAATCCAATTTTGATGATAACTTAAAATATATAAAAATAATCAAGTTTAATGTTATCCCTCAAAAGTTACGGGCCTTAGAAAATTTGCCCAATTTCTGAAAAGGGGGGAAACAATCCTAAAAAATCAAGTAATCTTAATAAAATCACACCATCAGATTCAGCATATCAGAGAAGCCTTCTGTAGAGGTTTCAAGCTCCTATACACAAAAATGTGGAATTTTGCATTTTTTTTTTGCCAGAAGAAAGATCACGGATGCGTGTTTATTTGTTTGTTTGTTTGTTTTTTGTTTTTTTTGTTATTTTTTCCACGGAGGAGTTTCATCGAAATAACCACGCGGGAGAAGAAAAGCTCCAACTTGGCGGTTGACGCAATAAAGAATAACTTTATCTTCCTCTCTTGAAACAAAATCCTAGATAAGACCCTAAAAATCCCTAATGGTGCCAAAACTTAAAAACCATAATCAACAAGGCTCGATGAAAAAATGTTTTAGCAAAGATCCAGATAACTTTTTTTCTTATTTTTCTTTGCTTGCCGAATTGATTGTTACTACTTTATACGCCCAATGTTACTGTGTGGAAATCCTTGCCTGGTTCCAGTTCAGACAAAGTGCATTATATATACCTTACCTAGAAATAAAAGTGCAAAGTTGAAACTTTAAATGAAGAAACATCACTGCTTTGCAGGTAATGCAACATACATGTACAAACCCCCTCAGGGACGGACCTAGAGAAAAATATTGGAGGGGGTGCTGATTGACTGCTGATTGATTTCTAATCAGGAATGATTCAGTCAGAGATTTTGTTTTTCCCTGCATCAATCGACCAGTGAGCAGGGACTCACTGAGCCCCTACAATCGATCATTGGTCGAGGATATGGGGATGCACTGGAGCCCCTCTAAGCAAAAACTGATTGCAGATTTGGAGCCAAAGGAGAATATCGTTGTTCACCAACTAAAGTATTTGGAAGCCAAATTTAATATACTGTTTGAACTTCATTTGTAAAATAATTAGAATCGAATTTCAATGCCACCCTCCCCTACGATTTTATTCTTAAATATTATCTCAGAAAAAATCATTGAATCGTTTCCGCCTCATTATTTTAACTTTACATCAGGAAGTTGTTGGAGAGAAGATAAATTATCCTAGGCCTGTATGCGTCATCCTATTTGATAGTGAAAGTAAAATTGTATTCAAACAGCATGATGAGGTTCGACAACGTGGATAAAAATATAAAATTTATTTTAACCTCAAACATACTCCATAATCATCTAATTTACTCTTTGAGCCTTGTACCTTAGGTCCAGTTAATACTTTTCTTTATATTTGGCAGTTTTGGTACCAAGAACACAAAATTAAAGTTTTTTCCATCTCTTGGACCCATGTGTCTTAGATCCACTCGTACCTAAAAATTGATTTTTCTAAGATTTTTCTTTATATTTGGAAGTTTTGATACTATTGACTCTTCTTTTCTCTAGGTTGGAAAATATATTATGATGATATAACATACATAGCGAATATATTGAATTTATCAGTTGTATCTTTATCATGTGTATTCTTTTCTCTATGTTAAATCTCTGGTAGCCTATGTTTTAATTTTTTTTTCTCTGTATTTGTTCTTCTTTTCTCTAGGTAGAAAATTATAGTATGATGACTTTACATATTATACCAACGATGGCTACATTGAAGTTTGGAGGATAAGTGATATGTGTAATTATCATATTGTCATGCGACGAATGGTGGCTACAAAATGATCATGAAGAAGTGAAAAGAAATAAGGAGGATAAGGAGAATAATAATAAATGAAATATTACTATTACTATATACGTTTAATATAAAATGTTAAAATTCAACATTATATTGAATCTGTATTGCTCTTTTTAATGTATGATGATCATATATCTTGATATCTCCACTGGAGGGGGTGAAAAATTAGAGGAAAGCCATTGGGGCCCATGGATATGGTACATGGATGACTATAAGTTCCTCTATAAGAAGTGTTGATATAACCACTCATATACAGTTTTGTTTTCATTTTAAATAATTCCTTAGTGCAATATCTTTAATATCATTGCTAATTGCAATAATCCCATCAATACATTTATTTTAACTTTCAAGTTTTACTATTGTATTTTTCTTTAAGTTACTCTTCGACGTTTTGCTTAAATATTGACGATTTTTTTTTAAATTATCATCTTGTAGGCTGAATTTTCATTCAGCTTCCCAGACTTAAGGACAACAATGCCATGAAGTGGGATATTCGTACCTAAGGAGACTCATAATCCCATATTTACTTTAAAGCTTCATCTTTTGATTTTGATAATTTATGTAAAGTGATATACAATTGCACAACAGGTTTCATAGAGTAAGGCACCTGGATCCCTGTATAGGCTGAATGTTGTGCGTGTCGGATGGCTCAAAAAGTGCATTTCTATACCCAAATGAAAATATTTCAGATAAAGAAAGAAAAAAGAGCAAAAATGGGGTTTTTATAGGCCAAATGAAAATACCGAAAAAACAACAAAGCGAATATTTCGAGAGGACAAACGCCTCTCTTCTTCAGCGCGAAACGAAATAATGTATCCAAGGAAAGTATTTTTCTTTCCTATTTTCTTTCTTTCTTTTCTGTATTTTTCTGAAAAATATTTCAGAAAAATACAGAATGAGAGGGGTAGAAATTGGTCTCACTTTTTCACTTCGCCCCGTTTTCACTATGAGATATTCGCATCTTGTTGATATGAGCACTCATATACAGTTTTCTTTTCATTTCAAATAATTCCTTAGTGCAATACTTACTTTAATATTATTTTAATATCATTGCTGATTGAAATAATCGCATCAATACATTTATTTAAGCTTTCAAGTTTCACTATTGGATTTTTCTATATCACTCTTCTACGTTTCGTTTAAATTTTTTTAATTTAAATTAAATTAGTTTAAATTAAATTAAATTTTATGATTTTTTTTATTATCATCTTGTAGAAAGCAACCTAAATCCAGTTCTAGCTAGTATATTCCATGATGTAAAAAAAATTGAAGGTACAAACCAATTTCATCTTCGTAACTTGTTAGACCCCTCCACTTAACTACAAAGACTATCAGTTTTCTTATAAGAATAGCTTATACACCACACAAATAACTAGCTTCTATCCCAAGGGTATATACCAGTATAGAATTGCGATGATTTCACGAAGAAGTCCCAAAAAACTGGCCAATACCCAGAATAAGGTGTCAGGTGTTTAGGAAGTGAGTATCTCCTTGTCTTGTTAGTCCTCGTTATATGATATTTCATTTTTTCAATTGATTTAGATAACAAAAATAACATAAAGTTTATGTAGAAAAGGGAAAGTCTTTGTATTTTAAAGCATAATATGCTAGGTTAATTATGGGGAGATTGTATCAAAGAGAGGAGGCGAAGTCGTCAATTGGACTGCTCATCTTAGAGTTCAATAACATAGGTAGCAAAATAGCGCTGCCTAAGTAAAGAACGATGTTGGCGGCAAAATGTATTTATTTTTTTTTCCTTTAGACCAGGGCACTTCGTATTGAAGCAGTTGTCGTAGAAACTTCAAAAAGGGCTCATTCGATTGGAAATTGGAATGGCTAGTGCCCTTTTTAATAGTCGAAAGTGATTGGAAGGCAACTAACATCCCTTCCACGCCCACCATTACCCCAAACACATCCAATCAAAATTTTGAGATAGCCATTTTGTTAAACGCAGTTGATAGTTCTGGAAGTTATATCTTTGATCAGGGCACTCCCCCTACAGTCTTCAGGGTAAGAGTTAAAAGTCATATCCTGGGTTTATATATAGCTTTTATTGAAAGCTTTGTAGTAAAAACTCGGAAAAGGGCAAAGAGCTCATTCGATTTGAAATTCAAAGGACTAGTGCCCTTTTTAATAGTCGTAAGTGTTTGGAGGGCAACAAACCTCCCTCTCACGCCCACCTTTTCCCCAAACACATCAAATCAACATTTTTAGATAGACATTTTGTTCAATGTAGTTGAAAGTTTTGTAAATTAGGTCTTTGATGACAAAAGCCCCCCAAAGCCGTCAGGGCAAGGGTTGTAAGTTATACCCGGGGATATATAAGGTTTTTATAGAAAGTGTTGTCGTAGAAACTTCAAAAAGGGATCATTCGATTGGAAATTGAAATGGTTAGTGCCCTTTTTAATAGTCGAAAGTGATTGGAAGGCAACTATTCAAGGGTTAAAAGTCATACCCTGGGGGCATAGAAAGCTATTATTGAATGTTTTTTAGTAGAAACTTGAAAAAGGGCTCATTCGATTTGAAATTCCAAGGGCTAGTGCCCTTTTTAATAGTCGAAAGTGATTGGAGGGCAACTAACCCCCCTCTCATGCCCACTTTTTCCCGAAACACATCAAATCAAAGTTTTTAGATAGCCATTTTGTTCAACGTAGTTGAAAGTTTTGGAAATTAGGTCTTTAAGGATGACACATCCCCCCCCCCTCACAGCTCTCAGGGCAAGGGTTGTAAGTTTTGCCCTGGGGCATATAAGGTTCTTATAGAAATAGTTTCCGTAGAAACTTCAAAAAAGGCACATTTGATTGGAAATTGAAATGGCTAGTGCCCTTTATAATAGTTGAAAATGATTGGAGGGCAACTAACCCCCTCTCCCGCTCAACATTTCCCCAAACACATCCAATCAAAATTTTGAGATAGCCATTTTGTTCAACGTAATTGAAAGTTTTGGAAATTAGGTCTTTGAAGATGACAACCCGCCACAGCCCTCAGGGCAAGGGTTGTAAGTTATGCCCTGGGGCATATAAGGTTTTTATAGAAAGCTTTGTCGTAGTAACTTCAAAAAGGGCTCATTCAATTGGAAGTTGAAATGGCTAGCGCCCTTTATAATAGTTGAAAATGATTGGAGGGCAACTAACCCCCTCTCCCGCTCAACATTTCCCCAAACACATACAATCAAAGTTTTGAGATAGCCATTTTGTTCAACGTAGTTGAAAGTTCTGGAAAATTAGTTAGAAATTTAGTATTTAAGAATGACACCCCCCCCCCCCCAGAGCCCCCAGGGCAAAGGTTGTAAGTTATGCCCTGGGGCATATAAGGTTTGTATAGATAGCGTTTTCGTAGAAACTTCAAACGGGGCTCATTCAATTGGGAATTGAGAGGGCTAGCGCACTTTTTCATAGTCGAAAGCGATTGGAGGGTGAATAACCAGAGCCCCTAGGTCAAAGGTTGTAAGTTATGCCCTGGGGGCATATAAGGTTTGTGTAGATAGCGTTGTCGTAGAAACTTCAAAAGGGGCTCATTCAATTGGGAATTGAGAGGGCTAGTGCACCTTTTAATAGTCGAAAGTGATTGGAGGGTAACTAACCCTCCTCTTGCGCCCACCATATCCCCAAACACATCCAATCAAAATTTTGAGATAGCCATCATGTTGATAGTAGTTGAAAGTTCTGGAAATTAGGTCTTTGAGGATGACGATTCCCCCACATCCCTCAGGGCTAATGTTGTAAGTTATGCCCTGGGGGCATATAATGTTTTTAATGTTTTTAAAGAAAGCATTGTCGTAAAAATTAAAAAAAACTCATTCGATTGGAAATTCAAAGGGCTATTGCCCTTTTTAATAGTCGAAAGAATTCGGAGGGAGAATCCCCTCATGCCCATCATTTCCCCAAACATTTCCGATCAATATTTTGATATAGCCATTTTGTTGAACGTAGTTGAAAACTGTGGAAATTATGTCTTTGAAGATGACAATGCTCCCCCCCCCCCATAGCCCTCAGGACAAGGGTCGTAAATTATTTTTGGGCATATAAGGTTTTTACAGGAAGTTTTATCTTAGAAGCTTCAAAAAGGGCTCATTTGATAAGAAATTGAGAAAACTAGTGCCCTTTTTATTAGTAGAAAGTGATCGAAGGGCAAATGCCCCCCCCCCATAATTTCCCCAAACACTTCCAAAGTTTTGATATAGCCATTTTGTTCAGCGTATCAGAACGATCTGGAAATTATGTTTTTGGGGATAACAAAACTCCCAGCCCTCAGGGTAAGGGTTGTAAGTTATGCCCTGGGGACATATAAGGATTTTATAGAAAGCATGGTCATATAAGCTTTGGAGGGGGCTCATTGGATAGGTAATCAGACGCTCTAGTATTATTTTTAAGAGTCAAAGGGATTGGAGGGCAGCCTCCCCCCCACTCACACACAAACACACGTCGTATTGTCCCGAAATGCATGTAATAAAATTTTGAGTGAGCTATTCTGTTCAAAATGGTCTAAATATCATATAACAAGGCCTTTGGTGTTGAAACAATTCTCAGAGATTAGGGATAAGGATTGTAAGCTATGTCCAGGGGATATTTAAGATTTTTATGGAAGGGATGGTTGTTTAACTTTAGATGAGGCTCAGTCTTTCTCCCTGAAAAGACTATGTCAATATAAAACGAACAGAAATTAATTTAAAAAAGTTTCTCAACAAAATAAGTTTTTTTTTTTTTTAAGTAAAGAACTCCATTAAACAAAAATGAACAAAAATAGAATCAAATAATCTACCAAGAATACAACTACCACAAATTAGTCATACTTACTTAAGAGTCATACTTACTCCCGCCATTTACCCGTGCCATTTAAACATTTGCCTCTCAATTGAATCCAATGAAACCCAAAACAAATAGAAATTAAAATAAATAAGATTCAAGCTCAAAACGAGCAGAAATTAATGTGAGTTGGGTTCTAAACGCCAAGCTTTCTAAAAGCCAGAATATAAATTGCAATTTACTGAAAAAAATTCTTTTAAATGTTTTCACTTTTCTAACTGTAAGAAATCAAAAATCAATTAACTTTTTAAGGAATAAATTTCGGCATATGTATATTAAACTGACAATGCAGATTTTTTTCAGTAAATTCATTTAAATTTTTTCAGTAAGGTACAAATTATATTCTGGTCTGGCTTTTAGAAAGCTCTGGGTTTAGAGGCAAATGTTCAAATGGCACGGGTAAATGGCAGGAGTAAGCATGACTCTTAAGTAAGTACGAGTCATGCTTGCTCATAATCTATAAAACTGCGGACCAAAGATGTTTGACAACTCAGGCACTTCTCAATTATTAGCCTATGAAAATTTGGTCGACACATCCTCTACATTTTCTAAAAAATTTTAATCCTTTTAGTGCTGTCGCCAATTCTTTCTCACAAAACAAATCTTCCGTCACATCCAAGGTATCACAAACTTTTTCATTTTCCTCTATATCTTTTCCTGCAACTCTATTTCGGTGTAGCTAATTCTCAAAAGCTTCTGCCCATCTCTCTTTAACTCTTTCCTTATCGCTAATTGTGGCCCCGTTCCTATCTATAACTGAGCCAAGTCCGGATTGACTACTCCCTCTCAATTTGTTAACGTGCCAGTACAATATTTTACTATTATGCCGTCTAGCTGCATCTTCCTGATCCTCGGCAATATTATCCATGGCCTCCACTTCACACCCCCTTAGTTCATATTTTAATGCTTTCTCCACTTTCTTTACATTCCTTTTGTTTTCATATGATCTGATATGATCTGATGTCACTCAGATAGTTCTTGTACAAGTCCTTTCTCCTTTCTATAAAACATAAAGCTTTTTCACTAATATTCTTGGCTGCAGTCTTAGCTTTCTTCCCCAAGACACCTTCAGCAACTTCACAAATTATTTTTCTAAAATATTTCCAACCATCTTCCACATTATCAAGTTTTAAACTCTCAAGTATAGTGTTCAACTGTTCCTGGAAAGTTTCTCTCAAATTCCCATCCTGGAGTCTACCAACATCATAACTACCCGGGAGGTAGACACCCTTCCGATATTTCAGCTTTAAATTAACCCTTGACACTACTAGATAGTGATCTTTACTTTTAACATCAATAAAGGCACTCCTATATACCCTAGTATCTTGTATTTATCCTGCCAGTCTTCGGTTTACTATAACATAATCAATAAGGTTTGCTGTCCTACCATCACGTGAATACCATGTTAACTTGTGAGCCATTTTAGGACCAAACACTGTATTGGTTATAACTAGATTGTTATACCTGCAAAATTGCAAAAGTCTGTATCCATTACTGTTTTCTTTTCTTACACAAAATTTATTTAGGCTATGATATCATCTATCCCTATTTCTACCGACATGGGCGTTAAAATTTCCTAGTAAAAACATCATATTTCTACTTGGGACCCTGTCTATTTGCTTCTGCAACTGCAAGTAAAATTCATCTGAGTCACTAGTATCTCCGTCAGTCGGTTTCATAGGGAAATACGCTACTATAACTGATACCCTGAAATTTTTAGTCATAAAATGAGCAATTACTATTCTATTATTAATACCTTCCCAGCCTAAACAAAACTTAGCAGCTTCCTTATTCATCATGAACCCTACTCCCTGTCTATGTACCCCATCCTTCCTGCCTCAATAAACAAATTCTAAATCCCCTAATTTAATGCTTCCTACCCCTGGGTTATGAGCTTCTGAAACTCCTAATAAGTCCAGTTCGAATCATCTGAATTCGTCAGTCAAAATGTCGATATGATGGTCATTTTTTAATGCCGTAACATTCCAAGTTCCAATTTTCATGTCCTTTATTAACCATTTTCATTAGTTTACAACAGATTGAGGCTTTCAATATATAAATAAATAAAAAAACTATAAAGTAAAGTTTATTCAGGAAAAATTAAAAATTTATTGAGGCAAAAGTAAGGAAAATCAATCACATGAAAACAAAACAAAAATTACTAGTCTTTTGAAGGAGCCAAACGAGTGGGATTCTCGAGCCGAATGGGGAAGGGGGCTCCATGTCAAATGACACGCAACAAAAGGATTAAAATCGGGTCTTATTGTTGGTGTATGTAGAATTTGGATATTTAGAGAACTAGGGAGCTAATAATTTGACCGATCAGATACAAAAGAAGACATAAATCTAAGGACCTAGGAATATCTCTATGGAGCTTTTATTTTTATGACAGACAAATGTGCTCTTACCTTAAGAGGAATTCTCCAAGGTTGTCTAGTGCCTTCAAGTACAAAAGCCTTTTCTGGGCCAAGTATCTATATTTTGGACTATTTTACCTTTTTTTTTATTTCTGATAAATTTTATTACGTGCTGTTGTTTTTCGTCCTATACACAGTCAAAAAGGGTATGAAAGTTTTATTTATTGTTGAAACTTTGGACATCTTGAAAATGATTTCTGACTGGGAGAACTTATCTTTGTTGTCATCAAAATTGTTTTCATCAAAAACTGGATTTGTGATTTTTTTACTTTATTTATCATAAAAGGTTGTAAATTATCGGAAATTATTCTTAAGAACCCAAATAGGGATTGTCCTGATCGGAGTTCTCGCTGTCCGTTTCTGAATCTCTTTTATCGTTTAATTCGGTGTAGATTATAATCAAAATTAAAAGGGCATGTAATAATCATAATTAAATGGGCACGTATATCTTAAATAAGTGTATATTTGACACGTTTATTTTCAATGTATTTTCTGGCATAGTTATGTCATGGTTGTTATGTTGCAGGAACTGGGAATAATAGTTATCACTAATGTACGTTTATATCATATTTCCTTTTTTTATAAATTGCCTTTTTATTCACTGTAGATATATCTTATTTTATTTTTATTTTTGGGGAGAAAAATTTCATATTTTCATATATGGAATTATTTCCATATTTAATGTATATATTAAATATATTTCAATATATCTCCATGTTTCATATTTGAAAATATATTTTTTTTTTGCAAATGACCTTTTTTCACTGTGAATACATCTTACCTTATTATGTTTCTCTTTTTGGGGAGAAAAACATCATATTTCCATGTTTCCATATATGGAAATATTTCTATATTTAATATTTAATATATATATATATATATATATATATATATATATATATATATATATATATATATATATATATATATATATATATATATATATATATATTATATATATATATATATATATATATATATATATATAATATATATATATATATATATATATATATATATATATATATATATATATACATATATATATATATATATATATATATATATATATATATATATATATATATATATATATATATATATATATAATATATATATATATATATATATATATATATATATATATATATATATATATATATATATATATATATATATATATATATATATATAGAGTAGAGTAGAGTAGAATATTTTTATTTATAACACGTACATAAATAAATGTCACAAAACAGCGCACATGCCTGGTGGCATACTTTAGCGCTGAAAATATTGCCAACGAAAATACACAGCCATTTTCTAACTAAATTTTACAACAACGCAAAAGAAAATCATAATGAACAAAATGCTTAGCATATCATAAGATATTTCTTCACCAGTCTTAGAAAATGTCGCTTGTTGCTGCATTCTCGAACTTATGCAGGAATTGAGTTCCAGATTTTAGGGCCAATGTGACGGATGCTGAATCCCGCTCTCGATGTCGGGTGAATTTCGCACGAAAAGTCTGAACGATGCGTAGTAGGATAATTATGAAATTGAGAATTAGTTGAGAAAATGCCGGAGAAATTTACAGGTAAATTACTATATTGATAATCATGACAAATAATAGAGATAGAAATTAAATGAAGTTGGTACAAAGAGAAAATTCCTGAAGTCCCATATAGGTGTCTAACTAAAGTTCTGCAATCAACATTAAAAAGAATCCTCATTGCTTTATTCTGAAGTATTTGAAGAGATTTGAAAACAGACGGAAAGGTAGATGCCCAAACCGAAATGCAATAGAGAAAATATGGGTGGACGAAAGAATAATAAATAGATTTTAGAATAGCTTCAGGAAAAAAGTGACAAAGACGAGTTAGCATGCCAATATTTCGGGAAATTTTTAACGACAGTGTTTTTACATATTTATGAAACGACAAATTTTCATCCAAAATAATCCCAAGATATTTGAACTGATCCACCCGTCTTAATTCAAGACCATTCAAAAAAAGAGAGAAGGTATCTGACACTACTGATCCAGTTCGCGAAAATAACATATACTGGCATTTTTTTTCATTAAGAGCTAGTAAATTCCTTGAATACCAATCAGATACAGTTAGTAACGTACTTCCGAGGTTCTGGAAAAGAACTGATAGGTCCCGGTGAGAAGCAAAAATTACTACATCATCAGCAAACATTATAATTTTACAAAGAGACAAAACTTCTGGCAAATCATTTATAAAAAGAATAAATAGAATAGGCCCAAGAAGAGAGCCCCGAGGCACTCCGTAATTAATTGGAAAAGTTTCGGAACGGAGATCACGAGATTTATCAACACAATCTAGTCGTCTCCCAGAAAGGTAAGATGAAAAAAATTTAACAGCTTGTGTTGAAAACCCATAAGACTTTAGTTTAAAAAGAAGCAACGAATGATTTACGGTGTCAAACGCCTTTGCGACATCAAGAAAAATCGCCAACGCGTGTTGACCATCATCTAGTGAATCATTAATATTTAGTAAAAGCTCATGAATTGCCAGTTCAGTTGACTTGCCAAAAACTGGTTTTAGCGTATCTGTTGACTTGCCAGCTGATCTTGGGAAACGACGCAAATAACTTTTATCACTTGGTTATAAGCTAAGAAATTCAAAAATAGCGAGTGAGAAAATAGCGGAAACGCGTCTGATCCAAAATAGGATCAAGCTTTGGTTAGAAACCAAGAAATCAAAGACGGCTCAGTGGATGAAGTTTCCAGACGAATGCTATGATCCGCTCAAGCTTCCCCGTGCTGGCTCGGACGATGCGAATGATTCTGATTCGGACGCTTAGAATTTTCTTTTTTTTTTGTTAATATTTCGTGAGGTTTGTGGGGCAGCTATAATACTGAAGTAATTAGGAGTGAATATTGGTAAAATTAGAGTAGTAATTAAATTTACTACTCTTTTACTACTTTTTAAATTTAAGTATTGATGAAAAAATTAAATTTAAAAAGTATTATAACTGCGCATTGAGAGAGTGTTTATGTGTAATTTGCCGCTTGCATATTCTTGATTTCTGTTTATCCAATGAGATGTTTTTCCTTTTCGTGTGTTCTTGCTTTGTTTTTCTTTTCCAGAGTTATAAGAAAAGTACGGGTTTACAAACTTCAGAGTGGTCTACTGTTCTTCTTAAAGGTACAGCCATTGTCTCTCTTCAGTATGTTGGTAAGTAATGAATTCCTGTTCTATTCCTCCCGGGGGTGCCTCCTCGTCAACAAGCCAAAGTAATGCTAGATTAGTAGAGCTGGAAGAAAATTTTTTGGATTTAGAAAATATTTTTGATTTAGAATTTAATAATGAATCAGATACCCCGTTATTTGATAAAAGTATATTTCCTAGAAGCCGTTATGAAGAAGTGTGTAATTTAAGTATGGGACGCTCTGACTCTCAGTTCACTGTTCTTCAACTGAACTGTCAAGGGTTATGCTCATCGTTCGCGGATATAACGAATCTTTGTCAACAGTTGCAGCCAGATGTAGTCGGACATTGCGAAACCTTTTTAACAAGACAAACAGATACCCTTCTGGAAATACCTGGATATACTTCCCGTTTATTGCACAGAACAGCATTGAAGAGAGGAGGTTTAGCTATTTACACACGGCAAGAGTACTCGGTATGCATTAACAAAGAATTAACCCGGAATATAGAAGGAATTTATGAATCAATTTTCCTGGAAATATGTTTACCTTCACAGAAGAAATTAACAGTTGGAGAAGTATACTGCCCACCGGCAGGATCTGTTTCTTCATTCTTGGAAAACTTAAGCCAAATATTGGATCATCTAGAGAAACAAGGGAATGAAGCTATCTTAATGGGGGACTTCAACATCAATCTTACTCTTCCTCTATCTTCCGGTGCGACAGACCTGCTTAGTATGATGTTTGCTTCAAATATGTACCCCTCGACGACGATTCCAACCCGAGTAACTGCCACTTCCCACTCACTGATTGACAACATTTTTTTGACTCTGCCTCCAACATCAGCCTCAGTTCTGCTATCCGACACTTCAGATCACTTCCCTCTGCATACAAATTTCAAAATACAGCATAAATATCCAAAGCCTAATGCTTCAATTAAGCAGGGGTTCACTACCTGGAAACTGAATGACGAGAACTTGAAAACTCTTAATCAAAATCTGGAGAGCACATCCTGGGA
This sequence comes from Artemia sinica, assembly GCA_027921565.1. Lineage (NCBI taxonomy): Eukaryota > Metazoa > Arthropoda > Branchiopoda > Anostraca > Artemiidae > Artemia > Artemia sinica. The sequence continues at coordinate 45,250,963 of CM051273.1, read as the reverse complement.
AAGTGTTATGAATACAGATGATGTTAATTCAGGTTTGAGGAATTTCATAACATTTTCATGAGAATATATACGGATTACTGTTCTGAAAAGCGTTCAAGGAAGACGGGACGGAAAAATCAACCCATAAGCCCTTGGATTAGTCATGGACTGCTCCAGTGTATTAACAGGAAAAATAAACTGTGGATGGATTACACAAATGACCCATGCATTGCAACGCTGGAGAAATATGAAAAATATAAAAAATATCTTCGATCAGTTTTACGTAAAGCTAAACGAGATTATTTTAGTGGGAAAATTATTTTAGCTGAAAGTGGCAAAATTCTCGGAAAATATGGAAGGTTGTTAACTCTATACTGCGTCCCTGTAGCCCCCCGCCTGAGCTTCCATCTAATTTATCTGTAAATGGGGAGACAGTAACAAGACCAGATAACGTTGCAAATGCATTGGGAACATTTTTTGCAGAAGTGGGCAGAAAAACAGCAGATTCTGTTGGGAATTCCGCGAAGAGTTTTAAAGATTACCTTGGCCCGGCATGCACTAAGTCCATGGCAATAGCACCTTTCTCTCCATCTGAAATTCTGCTAATCGTACTAAATATAAGAGGCAATCCGGCTTCTGGGTTTAACCGAGTACATACCAAAGTGTTAAAAGCAGTTGCCCCTTCAATCATAGAGCCCCTTACTTACCTCATAAATTTGTCTCTGCACAAGGGTACTTTCCCAGAACTGCTAAAGAAAGCTAGAATAATTCCACTGCACAAAGGGGGTTCTCGAATTGACCCGGGTAATTACAGACCTATTTGTATCCTCTCATTTTTTTCAAAAGTTTTTGAAAAACCTATGCAACAGCAGCTACTCCAGTTTCTGGAGAAGAAAGGGTTTCTTAATAATCGCCAGTTTGGGTTCAGACCAGGGCACTCCACACAGGATGCACTAACGGCGTCAAGTTTATGGATAAACAAAGCTTTGGATTCAGGTCTACTACCTGCAGCGGTTCTGCTTGACATCAGGAAAGCATTTGATAGCATGTACCATTCAATTCTCCTCGGGAAACTGGAACATATAGAAATAAGAGGTGAAGCTCTGGATTGGTTCAGATCATATCTGAGGGACCGCAGGATTTATTTGGGAGAAGATCCTGGAAACGATGTGCTCGTTAACTGCGGTGTCCCCCAGGGCTTAATATTAGGACCATTACTTTTCCTGATCCATGTTAACGATCTGAGTCGAGTACTGAACCCGGCAGGAACAAATCTTCGCTGCTGTAACTTGTGCCAGGATGAAAACTCCCTCCAGTCCAAAGGTGAAGATGATGAGCTCGTGGCCTTTGCCGATGACACCACGCTTGGTTGCTGTGAAACGGATAATACAACGCTCATGTCTAAACTGAGGGAGGTTCTGGAGGGGACGTATCTCTGGATGGATGCTAACTGACTTGTTATTAATGTTGAGAAATCTTGCGTTCTATTTTTTTCCCGGGCTGGAAGTGTCCATCCGGAGTTATGTGGTATCCAGAGGTGTGATTAGTCGGCCAGAAAAGCATTTTTCAAAATACCTAGGAATCCTCCTCGATGAGAACCTATCATTCGTGCATCATATTCAAGCAGTAGAGTTCAAGCTATCTTGGAATTTTGGAATAATAAAAAAACTGAATAGCGCTTCGCCGCAGAAAACGCTGGTCCTCCTGTACAACGCTCTTATAAAACCCCATTTACAGAATTGTGCAATGATCTGGCAATCAACTTTTCAATCCCAACTTTTAAAACTGAATTCGATTCATCAACGATGCCTGATATTAATTGGAAAAAATGAAGAGTACTTGTCATTAGGGTCCCTGCATCAATTATCATGCTTGACCTTCGTGTTCAAGTTTTTAGCTAGAGAGCTACCATCTGCGTTTAAAAGATTATTTTGACCTATTTCAGACCAGCATAATTTGCATATTCGATCATAATCAAACCTGCAAATATCCCTCACCCCGACCGTGCGATCAGATTTCGCTCCTAACGTAGCTTGTGCACAAATATGGAACGTGATTCCAGAAGAGCTGAGAGGTAGGAGCTCCCTCGCATCATTTAAAAAAAGAGTAAAAAATCATTTAATAGCATTACAAAAGAATAGTTAATAAAAAAAAAAAAATAGAATTAAATGTAAGTAGTAAACTTAATATACAAATGTATGATTTTTAAATATGACGGGGTGGTTTCCCCTGAAGGTAAGGAACGGGGAGGTAATAGTTTTAGTTATTTTCAAAATGAGAGGTATGGTTTTGTCTGAGATTAGTAGCGGTGACCATTCTGCGTATTTTGTTAAATTGTAATGATTTTGGTTAACGGCGTCCAGGAATGGACTGAGTATTTTGATTATGTGTGCTGGGCAGATGTCTCTGAGTATGAGGTCAGCCTCACTAGTGAGCGCATATGCAGCTAAGAAGTTGCCAAATGGAATTGAGATTTTTATTCGTGACGTAGTTGTATATGTGGCAAATAGCCCAAAAATGCAGGATGATTATTAGTCTAACAAGATTTCTGTCATGTGGAAAACCATAAGCTTTTGCAGACTTCAAGTACGCGATGGCTCACCCTTGAAGCTTTTGTTGAAGTGGATCCTTGAGCAGTGGAATCTGCTGCTTTTATTCTTTACCAACCATGGAGAAGTTGACTGCGCTGGAGATAGAGGAGCCAAAGAAAAGGCTAATAAAATTCTTGCTTTTATGCGTGATCTGTGAAAGTTACTCAGTATTTTCTTTCACTTGGCTTACAAAATATTAATGCACTAAACAAAGAGTTTCAAGATGAGGGAACACGGATTCACAGGCTTTGAAAAGTTTGCGACAGACCTATCTGTTGCTCCTCAAGTGCTTTGTCAAAAAGGAAGAAATAGGGCGCGTACAAGACCCATTTAAAGTTCGGTTGAGCCCAGCTCATTTTTCTTGCCCTTGATAGCATAAAGTTGTGACCAAATGAACTGTGACTCATGAGAAGCCTGCAAAACACTGGCCTCTTGAGTGCTTAGCAGGTTCACTCATCCAGATAAGCTGTCTGATTTTTTTGGAATTGTACTCACAAATGAGCAAACGAATTGACTACAATGACCTAACGTTGGAAAATCTGAAATGATTAAGTCCAAATGTTGCCTCATCTGGAGATTTGGACACTCTTGTACCTCTTTTTCAACGGTTTCCAAATTTGTTGGGTGACACCGAGGCATAAAGTGATAAAATGCAAATAAAAATGCAGAAAAACACGCAATTTTGTTTGCTGTTTTGAAGGATGATAAATCCGTTTTGTTTCTGCTTCCATTTTTTTTTTGCTGTGCTAGGGTATGGTACTTGACTTGACTACAGTGAAGTCAGCTATAGTTCACGACTAGTTACTTGGACCTCTTATATTCCTTTTAAAACGTTTGGATAAAGTGGAGACGAAACTTTAACTAAACATTGGATGCAGTCAAATATAGTTCAGTCAATGACCCAGGCGATGAAAATAAATACCTGCAAATTTCAAGCAGAGCATTAAATTTTAAGCTAAAAAAATAATGATAATCCTTATCTAACTTATTATTTAGAGATTGATTTCCTAACTTTATTTTAAATACATTTGAATAATTTAAAGATAATATGTTTATCGATTGAAGGATAACTGATAATTATGTGTAAATGGCGTAAGAATGGTCAGACAGTGAAAGGGGTTTTTGAATTGCACACGCTTTTAACAACTTGCACTCTTTCTGGCCTTGATTTTCACTCTTTTTGACATTGGCAGTCGGCAACCCTGTTCGAAAGTCGAGAACACAAACTACAAACCTTGTTTAATTCCGTTAACAAAAGAAAGGAATAAAGGAAAGTGTTGTTGTGATTGATGTGAAGCTTTCAATTTAAATTTATCTGAATTGATCCGTACAAGGTAGCATTTGAAATGGGAATAGATACAGCAAGATTTTGTGGAGACATTGATGAAGGTCTCCTTCGGCCTATATGCTCATTTGTTTTAGAAGAACCTGTCCAGGTTTGTAGGTTATACACAACCAACTTAAAACAGCGTTCACAACAGTGTCTAGCTAGAATCCCATGTCTAGGCAACAGCCATTCACAAGTAAAATTCGGTACTTAGCTAAAACTACAAATTTAGTTTCAAATAGTAATTTCTTGCCAATCAAGAGAGCTTACACAGGCAAAACTTTCAAAATTGTAATCCCTATTTTTACTGTCACAAGATAATGCATGAGATAAGCAAAACAATTGCCTTAGTGTGCTTCAATATTTGGTAAATTTTTTGTTGTTCATATTATTGACTTATGAATTAAGAGAACATGCCACTCAATGCCTTTTTTTATGCTCTACAAATATAATAGGCTAATCATTTTTGTCAGAAATGGATTTTACCCCCACCCATATATATACCAATTCAGGGTGTATATTTGCATGTTAGGGGTGGGGGGGAAGTTTAAACTTAACCTCTCATTCACATCAGAAATAAAATTTGGTAGGCTAGGCCTAAATATATACCAAATCATATTATTGAGTTAGGAATAAAATGAATACACCATTTTATGCCTTTTTTTTATGCTGATTACAAATAGCCTATAATAACCATTTCTATTGGAAATGATTTTCAGCCCCCCCCCTCCTAACCTAACCCCCACCCCATATGTGCAAATATATGTCCTGAATTGACATATATAGGGGGAGGGGCTAAAATTCATTTCCAATAGAAATGATTGTTATATTTGTAAGCAGCATAAAAAAAGGCATTGAATGGTATATTCACTTCATTTGAAACTCAATAATATGATTTGGTAGGCTGTATAATTATGCCTAGTGAATAAAGTAAACATACCACTCAATGCCTTTTTTCTGCTCTTTCCAAATATAATAATCAGTTTTGTCAGAAATGAATTTTGGTAAATTTCTACCAAGTCATATTATTGAGTTAGGAATAAAGTGAATACACCATTTGATACCTTTTTTTATGCTGATTATGAATATAATAATCATTTCTATCGGAAATGAATTTCAGCCCCCCCCTATATGTGCCAATTCAGGGTTAGGTTGTAGAAATATATACCCTGAATTGTCATATATAAGGGGGGGGGGCTAAAATTCATTTCCAATAGAAATGATTGTTATATTTGTAAGCAGCATAAAAAAAGGCATTGAATGGTATATTCACTTCATTTGAAACTCAATAATATGATTTGGTAAAAATTTACTGTATTAGGCTCCCATTTTATTTTTGATTTGGTAAAAAGGTACTGTTATATTAACCAGACTCTTTTATATAGCACTCTTCTATATTAGGTTAATGCTAATAAAATAGGATGAATATAAAATAGTTTAGAAACAAATAGCATATATTAAATAAGTAACCTAACCTTGGTACCTTTCTCTCAACCCCCCCCCCAAACCCAAAAAACAACAATTAAAATACAGTTCTTGTCTTTGTTTATATCCCAGAAGGCATTGTAAACCTGTTTTCTTCATGCATCTCAGTCTATTTTGTGACTGGTATGCATTGTTGAAGATAAAAGAGTCCAGTTAATAGAACACACCATAGAACCTCTCCTATGGTGTGTCACTGGGCCTAACACAGTGACAAATTTTTTGCCATCATTGACCCGGAGCACAACAGATCCAGTATGGACCTTAATTTGCTCTGAAGTGCAAATTAAGGTAACAGTACCAGTAAAAATTTACAATCATGGCCTATGATAAAGAGACATGTTAATAAAACAATTCTTACTTTAAAATCTGTATAATGATCCTAGTTAACATATTATCAAAGGGGAGAACCTTTATTGTCAAATCTTTCCTCTTTTTTCCTTTTTTTCCAACTTAATGCAAGTCTACTTACTCCTGCCATTTATCTGTGCAGCCATTTAAACATTTGCCTCTCTATTAATTGGACTATCTGTCTTGGCTTTTTCTACAATTAGCCATGTCTTGATGCCTACTTCAAAATACTTGATTTTCAATTCACATTTTTTCATTTTCAAATAATCTGTATATATAATTGAACACCATCAGTGTCATCTAATAATTTCTTACAAAAAAAACATATTAATAGACAAATACCGATAAATTATTAGTTATATGACATTGGGTTTTTGTTTATAAACAATTATCAAGACTTAGAGGATAGACAAAAATATTTAGAAATGTTATAGAAAAACTGGAAATACAAGGAAAATAGTAAAGATAATGGTTCTCCCCCTTCAAAATATGTTAACTAGGATTGTTATTATTATTAATATCAAAATATGTCAAGTTGCCAAGTGCCATATCATTCACTTTGGCAAACAGAATCCATGCTGCTCTTATTTTTTTTAGGCCACCCAATCTCTTCTGTAAATAATGAGCAAGATCTTGGTGTCAATATTGACAATGAATTAAATTCAGCATACATGCTAAGAGGTCTGTGGCTGGGGCTAGTTCAACCTTGGGTTTGATTAAGTGTACCATCTCCACTTGTTCTTCTAAAGTCATCAGTCTTCTTTATAAGGGACTTGTGTGTCCTAAGCTTGAATTTGGAATGTCACTTGCCTCTTCATATTTTAAAAAGGTTATAAAAGTTCTTGAAGTGATATTTGGCATACAAGAGCTTTCCTATCCTGTAAGACTATCAAAGTTGAACCTCCCTACACTTGTATACAGAAGAAATAGAGGGGATGCCATTTTAGCCTTTAAGTTATTGAGGGCTAACATTCTCCTAGCATTATTCCCTATTGTTAGTACCAATTCAAGAACTAGAGATCATCAACTGAAACTCATCAAGCAGTCTACAACATCTAGAGTCCATACTCAATTCTTCTCAACATGTATTGTCAACAGTTGGAACAAATTATCTAACAAAACTGTTACTGCTCAATCCATTGATGTTTTTAAATGAAGGCTAGATCCTGAGTAAGCAGCAATGTCAAAGGTTACCCATATGGATGTAAGGCTAAACAACTTAATTTAGTAAATGAGAAGAATTGATTATTAATTTGACCAAAGGACAAAAATATGCTTAAATTATCATGTTTGAAAATACTAGAGAACACTTAAGTTATAATGCCATGCCAAAACATTATTCTGCTTCTAATAAATCACTGTAACATCTAGGGGGGCCCATATCTGTTTAGAAGAGGGGTCCATATCTGGATAGTCAAAGAACATGGGATGTGTAATATTTTTTCTCTGCATTATTGGAGGGGGGGGCAACTGCCCCCTCCCTTTGCCACCCCCAAACAACATCCCTTTCTCTGTATAATTAATATCTTTATATTTACAGCTCCAAAATGTGAACCTGCGTTTTGTAATACCTGCATTATTGAGTGGTTGACATCAAACCATACTTGTCCTATAGACAAAACCAGTTTAACTATTTATGCTCTGAAGCCTGCTCCAATGATCCTGAGGAATTGTCTTTCTATGTATTTATTTATTTCAATATATTGCAAATATGTATAAACTGATTTTTAAAAGACTTCAGACAGGATGGGTTTTGTAAAGTTTTTATTCTTTTTACCTTTATTTAGTTTATTAAAGTTTATAAAAATTTTTTTTTTTTTTTGTTCTTCCAACCATGCTTTAAAAAGTGTAAAGGAATAGAACTTCCCAATCAGTTCTTCTGGATGATTTGTTTAGATCAACTTGTTTTGCAAAATCTTGACTGGATTCCTGTGAAAATAGGCTTTTTCTCTATATACACTATTTCTAAAATTTGCTTTAGGAAGTTTTTGTGCAGATATACTGTTTTGCACCATAAAAAATGTACTAGGAAATTTTGACCACTCAATTTTCTTCTGATATTGATTATATCCTATAAATGAATAGAATGGGACATAAACCACTTTAACAAGGCGTGAAACAAAGTCACACTCAGGTGTTTCTAGCTAAAATTGTCTTCTACTTGGGGATATTATAGAAATCAGTTTTTTGACAATGTTGGATTTCTTATCTTGTTGGACACTTCGCTTAATCAAAAGAATGTTTACTAGCAGATCTCAAAATGTTGTTACTAAGCTGTATTAGTCTAGTTCAACCAAGGCTAGAATTTGGAATGTGTGTTGAATGCCCAATCAACAAGACTGACCAAGCAGCAATGGAATCAGTCCAGAGGAGGGCAACAAAATGTATTAAAAGCCTCTGTGATGTTCCATATCCACCCTGTCTGTAAAAGCTCAGAATACCATCTCTAACATATAGATGCAAACAAGGTGATGTGATACCAGCATACAAGCTTCTAAATGCTGAGGATACAATTCCTAACCTTTTCCAATTGAACAATTCAAAGAGAACTCGTGGTCTCCCTCTCATAAGCTTTTCTGGAAACAAGCAAATACCAGACTAAGGAACACATTCTTTTCAAATAGAGTAGTCAGCTTGTGGAATTCTCTCAGTGAAAAAACAGTGACATCTACCAGCATGGAGGCGTTCAAGTCATCAGTGGATAGGGAGTGACTCAATAAACCATGGAGCACTGCTTGGGACCCCACAGAGGTCCAACTATCTTCACTGAAGCTTGGGGACACAGGATTCATCCTATTGCTTACAATTGCAATTTAAGGTAATAATTTTTACTGATTTTGTTTCTTTTCAAAGTGACCTTCAACTATGTCATGTAGGTCACTGGGAAAGTTCTAAGTTCTGAGTTGATTTTCAATCTCTGAAATCTTTGCTTGCCATTTCTTGGCAAGTTATGTTTGGTTTAGAGGGAGCCACAACTGACTTAAATTCCTCTAAGTCATAAGGGGCTTCTTGGCATCATTTTAATCTCAATATTTCCTTGGACTCTGTCAGCAATCATCTGTGTATATCCTTTAATCAAGTAGTAAAGTGTCACTAACTGAAGATCTTTAGCTCCATTGTTCACAACAAATTCAAGAACATTAATCAGTGCATAGTTGTCATAGGGCCCTATTTTATGGTGATGCCTCTACATAGAACACTTATTCTGGGGGAACTTTAAGTAAATTGATTAAACTTTACTTGAAAATGCAGTCTTTTCTATGGTCCTCCAAATACATTTGTTTGGAGCCTTTGATTGGTCTGTCAGATACCCTTTTTGGGCTACTGATTGTTTTGGAGCCTTTTGATTGGTCCATCAGATACATTGTTTTGGATTTATAAGTCATGTGAAACAGTAGATAAGCTGTAAGATTGAACTGCCAGTCTTTGAAACCATAGGAGATACAACAATATACCCATATATATACTTCACATATACCAATTGATTCAGCACAAAAAATTACATAACAAGCCACCATTAACTCAAAATCGAGAGAGGGTGCAGATACTCAATTGATACAAAAGCAATTTAAACAAAATTGTTTAAATCTATCTATATAAACTGATTAATTCCATCATTCTTATTTGATATGTAGTGGATGTTTACCTGCTTGTGCGTTGTTTTGCTTTTTAATATTATAAAACATGTATATAGATAATGAATATATGATCTGAAATCAAGATGATAATTGTGTGTGTCCAAGCTTCAATTGGGAAATTGTGGCAATCTTTCTTTAAATAGAAAAAAGATGAATTTTCTCTTGGAAGCAGAAAAGCCTTAAAGTAGCTTTCAAAATGATAAGACTAATTTGTAGTCTCTCACCATCCTTGAACATTCATGATGTTGATAACTATTAGCATATACATAAAATTATCAACAAGAGGCTGGTTTGTTCTTTCATGCTTTAATTTACAGGTTGCTGTAAAAAGAAAAGAAAAAAAAAGGTTCAGCATTGCAAGATTTTTATTGCTTTTAACTAAAACTTAAGTGAAGTTTTTATTCCTGAATCAAATTTTAGTCATATTTTTTTATTTGGCAGATTTCTTCAAAACTTTTTTTGTAGTTTTTGCCTACTAAGGGGGTTTGGAGGGGAGGTTTAAAAGAGGGGTATTGTAGACCTTCAGACAAAGTGTTTTCGGTCCTAGCTTTATGATGGTAGCCTACCCTTGTCGCAATTCCCAGTCTTTCAACTCCAGTAATGGAACCAAAAAGTTCATTTTTAGTGATTTATGGTGCTTTGCAATAGTATTATTAAGAAGAACTTACAAAAAAAGCTTGCAGATATGATCATTGGCTTTAAGTGAGCCATTCAGCATCTCCCTATGAGATTGTGGTAGCATGCTTGCCCTGGCGGAAAGAAAAGAAGAAAAAACGAACCCATCACTGCAAAAAAGAAGAATTTTCTGTCTTTTCATGATTCAGTTCCAAAACAGAGTTTTTGACATTTGGGATTCCAATAGTGTTCTTTTGATTTTGATCTGCCACCAGTTTCAAGGGATTTGAGCTCTTTTAAAAATTTCTGAAAATTTGTTTCTGCAATGAACTTTACGTTTGAGTGAACATGTATAATACTTTGCATTTCTTTGTAGCTTTAAACCAGACAAATTCTCATTTAACAGTTATTTTAAAAATATGATTTGGAACTTTTGGCTTTATGAAAGTAGTTCACTCTTTACAGATTGCAGCCATTGTTGCAACTATGATCTAGTAATATATAGGGCATGCAAAGCCAGAACATTAAGGGAAGATTTTTCAATTAGCATAACAGTCATAGATGACTTTCAAAGTTAGAAAATGTTATTATTGCTCTAAGCTAGTTAAACGTGGATATCCTCTGTAATATCATTTAAATTTTCAACAGATTTTTATTTTTATGCAGATTAACCTTGAGCTGTAGCAACCAGACACATGGATGTCCTGCCTTATTGACATTGGAAAGACTCGCAGCACATATTCTAGAATGTCGCTTCAACCCCAAGAGACTTGTTACTTTCCAATCAGGATGTAGAACTTCTATACCATTTGAGGAACTACATAAGCATAATTGATTTCAAAGCTTGAAATTTGAAGTAGAATCAAAATTGGCAATATTTCAAAATGAAAATGAAGAAAAAATTTCCAAGATGCAGTCAGAATTGGACATGCTTAAAACAGAAGTTGATGCATTAAAAAAGGAAACCCAGAGAAGCAGTCAACAAATTCAGATTCATAACTGTTACCAAAAGCTGGACGAAGTCAGGCAGTAAATCAGGTAAATCTTTATTGCTCTGTGGTGCAAATTCATAGAAATATGGAGGGGAGACAAATGTGTTTTTTTTTTAACTTGAGTAATATTTTCCATAGTTATTATGAGAAATGAAACAACAACAAAATGCATAAGTGGAACAAATTTGTGTATTATTACTGACTAAAGCAAGTTACAGCATGGTAAGGTCAGAGTATAACTACAAAAGTCATTGCCACTGTTTAATAAAACATTTTGATAAAACAAAAATGTGATGAAGCTATTTGGCCACCCACTGGGATGGATTCTTTTTTTGGGATCTGGCTGTCCCAGTGAGCAAGAACCTTGAGCGATGGAAACAGCTAAGTCCCCCTTGACAAAGTTGGTAAAATAACACTTGAAAATTTGTAAACAGATGGAATTTCTAAAGCAACATTTATTTTGGAAAGGTTTTCTTATGGCTGATTTTGATTTCCTACGGACTTCGGCCCCGTTTTGTATTGACCGACCTCACTGATTGCACATTCCCTCTTTGTTTCTCTTTCCCTCTTTACCATATGATTTATTTTATAGTTAGTCCTTTTTTAGACCTTACAACAACAACTTTTTTCCTGCTCATTTTAGGACGTTTCTTTTAGAATATTCGGAATCAGCGCGTCTTTTCGGTCAGGAATTGTATTTTTTTTTTTTTTTTTTGGTCAAATTTGGTAGAAAAAAGTGTTAGGTTGTAAAAGGGTTAAAGAAGGATTTCTTGTAAAGTAGGATAATCAAAAGGAAAAAAACTGAAAAAAAAAATCTACAAAATGTTGTTTATAGCCTATGACTATGACGAAGAATAATGGGGAAGGGGAAAGGGTGACTTGGAGGGAGTTAAACTGGAAGTGAATCCTTTGCACTTTCAGTTGTTTTCAAAGTTTTGTCCAATGGATAAAAATTGCTTGAATGTAACGGAATCTACCAATTTCTGAGCAAAGACTGATTATAAAGTTTGTCGGCGTGGACAATAAGTCAAAATTAATAGGATTAGAAAAGGCTATATATAAGTAAAAAATAAAGTTGAAAATGAACAGAATATAAATGGATAAACACATACAACTGAATATTTTTTTTAATATATGAAAGATAAGATTAAAAGAAAAACGAAGAATAACTGATCCGAATTTTGAACAAGCTGAAATTACTGCAAATAAAAGTATGTTCATTGCCCTTTTAACGGTGGGCTACAAGGGACAGAAAGGTTTAAAAAAAAAAAGGATATTTTTTGTTAAAGATTTCGGGGAATACTCCTGGCGCCCTTGATGGAGAACTAGTGTTTAGGTGAGAAATCACACGGCGAGTTAGAAAATGTATCATAGAATATGACTTAATTTTATTTGATGGGAAAAGGAGAATATTGATAACTACAAAAAAAAAACCTGAAAAAAGTTTATAGTTTGTTCTTCTGTATAAATGTGTCTTATTGATTCAAGTTCTTCTTTGCTGTTGTTCAATATTGCAGCAAATATAACATGCTTCTAACAAATATAAATATAACAAACATAGCTAATATGGAATATAACGCGTAGTATGTACAAAATATTAGGAAAGAGTGCAGAGTCAAGGCGTTTTGGTGGGCTTCACCTAGCTGACTTGCCTGATCAAAACCATGGACGTGCTGCCGGTTTAAGTTTTTCTTCTAATGTTGTTTGACAGCAATTTTAAACGTTTTCGGGCGCAGTTAGGCTACGTTTAATTCTGATCTAATTGATTTAGGAACCAGCAATCCAGGCCTTAAATTGCCAGGATTATGGCAGCTCGAGTACTCGTACTTCCTACAGACCATCCAATTCCATTGTTTCTTATTTTATTTTTTTTCTGTTATAAGAATTGTTTTTGTTATGTGAAAAGCAAGAGTATTATATTAATTAAGAATTGAAGGAAAAAAAGAAAGAAAGAAAGAACAACTTTGTTTGTTTGTTGATTGAGTTGATTTTCATTGTATTAATTGTGTATTTAGAAGAAACCTCCTAGAAGCCGAAAGGAGTCTTATCATAGATACCAGGTGCTGTTTTTCGAAAGTAGAAGAAAGAAGCAAAGGCGTTTTCTTGGTTATGTTAGATTTAAAGGAGCTGTAAGATCAAAAAGGTTTCTTTTTTTTTGTTTTGTTTTTGGAAAAGTTAAACATTGTATTAATATTAAGTTATTGAATCTTGCATTATTTTCAGAATAAAACTTTGGAACAGCTCTAAGACAATGGCTCCAGATATCTCCAATCTGTTATTCAAAAAAGTTAAAAGGGCAATGAACATACTTTTATTTGTAGTAATTTCAGTTTGTTCAAAGTTCGGATCAATTATTCTTCGTTTTTCTTTTAATCTCATCTTTCATATATTTTAAAAAATTTATTCAGTTGATCCATTTTACGTTCTGTCCATTTTAAGCTTTATTTTTTATTTATAGCCATTTCTAATCCTTTTGATTTTGACTTATTGTGCGGCTTTATGTCTGCTATTTATAGGCTTTAATATGGCCCTTAATTTTCTCTGGAGAACTTTTTTGGAAAATGTATTTTGGAAATGAAATGCTCTTCGTTTTTTAATTGCCTTTTTTTGTTTTATTTTTCAACTGTGGCAATAATTTTTAGATTTTTCATCCCTTTAGCTTTTGGAAAAAATGAATTTCCTGTCACAATGTTTGATAACCTTTAGTTTTGTGCAATAAATTATAAGATTATTATTGCTATTTGATATGAAGGCATTATGTTTACATATATGTTGAAAAGAATCAAAAGACACTATCAATATTGAGGAGTATTTTTAATCACAAAATTCTATTGGCTGAAGTTATTCTAAAACTGTCTTGTAGACGCCCTTTCATGAATTTTGATCTACCTTTTATAATTCTTGTTAAAAAGGTTATTTCAATTTTTCTTTTCTAATTATAATTATAACAGTTAATTATAAAAACGTGTTTTGTTTTCTTCAAAAAAGAAATGAATGCCAGATTTGGTTTAATTTTTATTTATTTGTTACTATTATTATTTATTCTATTTATGTTGTTATTTGTTTTATAGTATTATTGTTTTTTTCTGTCGTCAGCCAGGTTGTCAAGGCTCTTTAAGCCTAGTAGAGAAAACAGAATTCGTTGCCAAATTTCAGTTATCAGTTATTGATAAAATGATGTTTTTTTTAAATAATCATTGCCAGTTTCAAGGTCCAGTTTTGGTTGCCATATAACCAGGTCCAGTTATTCAAGGTCCAGTTTTGGTTGCCATATGCCATATTGTCAGTTTCAAGGTCCAGTTTTGGTTGCCATATGCCATATTGTCAGTTTCAAGGTCCAGTTTTGGTTGCCATATAATTTTGGATGTAAAAATACATCCAAAATTTATTTCTATAAGCTAACACTTATATACAGCCATACCTATCCTAATTTTGCATTAAACTAAAGTTAAACCAGATAGATCTGAGAATTAAACTTGAATCAGGCTTTCAATTCAAAAGATACAGGTCCTTTCAAGGCCCTATCCATAGGGGAGGGTTTAACGGTTTTTTTTTGTCCTTCATTGGAAAACCGATTAGTCTATCACGATCAGGTTTTCTTGACACTTCATCCAAATAATCACTTTCTTTGTACATACCCTTGTTATTTCTGTATAATTGAAAAAAAAAGTTTCCACAAAAGAAGTTAAAAAAAAAGTAAAGAACTCCATTAAACCAAAAATGAACTAAAATAGAATCAAATAAACTAACAAGCATACAACTACCACAAATCAGTATTAATAAATAAATGAAACCCAAAATAAACAGAAATTAAAATAAGCCAAACTCAAAACGAGCAGAAATTAATATGAATTGGGTTCTAAAACCCTATGCTTTCTAAAAGCCAGAATATAATTTGTACTTTACTGGAAAAAAATGTGCATTGTCAGTTTAATACACATATGCTGATATTTATTCCTTAAAATCTTAATTAATTTTGATTTCTTGAAGTTATAAAAATGAAAACATTTAAATGAATTTTATTATTTAATGTCTCAGATCCTTGCTATTTATAATTTAAAGTGCCTGTTTATTGTTGTATATATTTCGCTATTCTCAATCTTTTTTTATTGATAACATCTATTTTGAATTTTAGTTTTTTCTTTTCTGTCACCAAGGACAGTGAAAATAAAAAATGATTGGACAAAATAGCTCAAGAAGGCATAATGTCTTTAGGAACTGTTTTACTTCATCCACTTCCAGCTGCAAAAAAAATACTAACCCCCAACGCGGAGCAGAACTATGAAAGTTGGATATATTAATAGAATTCAATAGAAAGCATAAATGAAAGCATCACTACTCATAATTGCTAGGGAATCTAGAGACTGTTGATATTTGAATTTTTGTTGGATATAGATCGTTGTTTAATTTAAACGATTAGTTCTACCTATTTGTTTTCATGGCATAATGTGGTAACATCAACAAAACTGTGGCGCTCTCTCAAAATGTTTTGTAATTTTCGATAACTTGAAAGAAAAATTGTTACAAATAGTAGTTTTCAGGTGTGAATATACCTAAGGAAGGGTTTATAAAATATTTTTTATTTTGATTTCATAGGTAGTTGAGTGCTCGCCTATAAAGCGGGGCTCCCATGGTGTCAATAAAGTTAATAAACTATTTCATGGAAGTGTGAACCATAACATTAGTCCCACTCACAAAAGGATTTCACCTTTTTGACTTTACAGCAATTTTTCATAGAAAGTAACAGAAATAGTCAGACATGGAGCTGAGAAAACCATCCATTTAAGCTTTTTCCCCTTTTAATAATATTAAAAAAAATTTTTTTTTGTTTCTTTTATCACGCAAAATATTTGAAAAGTATAAACTATTATACTTGTAGACACTAATTTGCATGTTGTTTATTTGAAGTTTTCCACATGTCTTCTGTTATTGGTTGAACTTTGTGGACTTTCTTGAAAAGGTTAAAAAAGTTAAACTTTTTTCCGACAGCAATAAAGTCAACAGTCATGCGAGGAAAACGGTTTATTAACTTTATGGACGCCGTGGGAGCCCCACTTAAGTGGGGGCTCCACTTAAGCCGCACTTAAGTGGGAGCCCATTCAAATTTTATCACAGCTTTCAATTCTATGTTGTAGACATTGATGCTTGATAGGTTATTCCTTAGAAGCAGCAAACAAGTAAATATAGGGCTGTAGAACTGCCTATATAAATGTATCTGCTAACAACAGGGTGAATTTATGGTTGTAATTTGTGCTGCAGTATTAGTTAGGTGCGACAAAGAGTTGTAATAAAGTGTGCCACCAAACTATAAACAAAAAAGAAATTGATTTGAATTCTATTGCTTTTTCATCTGTTTTATCTTTCATTTCTTAACTTGCCTTTAATAAAATATGCAACTTTTTGAAGATGGGTTCGAATTTTCCGTTATCAACAAAGATTTTCACGGACGTTTTTTGTGCATATGATTTTAAAACAAACTCTGGGACTTTTTTAGCATGGACCTTTTTTTAGCATTCATTGCAAATAGCACGATTCTTTGGATGTTTTTTTTTACTGAATGTTAACGAATTATGCAACAAAATAATCAAAGCGCAAACAATCACTTTGGGAAAATTGAAAAAGAAGTATTCATTAATCTTAGCCAGCCGCGTGCCCAAGGGACAGCGTACCAAGGACCAAGCGACGCTCGATTTCCTTTGACTGTATTTATTCTATTCGAATTTTTTTAGACTGAGCTTTTTGCAAATAGCAGGATTTGCTTAAAACGAGTTTTATTTTATTAAATATTGTTCTAAGAATCTTAAATGACCTTTATTTTTGAAGGAAGCCACAAAGAGGCTAACCGATTCTGGATGTCCTTTGGAGATGGTTAAGACCCTAATTGGGAATTCAAACGAAAGTCGATGGCCTACGTTCCGAAGAAGCTCGAAGAGCAAACCGGGATCTAATAAAGGACTATCGCTGTCGGCTCGGACATGGCTATTTTGAGGACGGATATATCAAGATGTGTATTATAATGGCATCAGATAATTCTCACATGGATTTTTCACATATGACCAGATTAAAAAAAAAAAAACACATTTTGTCTCCCCTCCAAATTTCTATGAATTTACACCACTGAGCAATAAAGATTTACCTGATCTACTGCCTGACTTTGTCCAGCTGTTGGTAACAGCTGTGAATCTGAACTTGTTGACTGCTTCTCTGGGTTTCCTTTTTTTAATGCATCAACTTCTGCTTTAAACATGTCCAATTCTGACTGCATCTTGGAAATTTTTTCTTCATTTTCTTTTTGAACTATTGCCAATTTTGATTCTATTTCAAATTTAAAACTTTGAAAGCAATTATGCTTTTGTAGTTCCTCAAAGGGTATAGAAGTTCCACATCCTGATTGGCAAGTAACAAGTCTCTTGGGGTTGAAGCGGCATTCTAGAATATGTGCTGCAAGTCTTTCCAATGTCAATAAGGCAGGACATCCATGTGTCTGGTTGCTACAGCTCAAGGTTAATCTGCATAAAAATCTGTTGAAAATTTAAATGATATTACACAGGATATCCACGTTTAACTAGCTTTGAGCAATAATAACATCTTCTAGCTTTGAAAGCCATCTATGACTATTATGATAATCGTAAAATCTTCCCTCACATGACCAAAATTGTGACAATATTAATTTTTGTTCTTCTCTTATGATCTTATGTAATTGAAGTGTTTAATTAAAAATTTATCTGTTAAGTGTTTACCTCTGATTTTTAAATTGTTGAAACAGACTTTAATGTGTGTTTTGATTGCTGCGTTTCATTGTCTGGATCAATAATAAAGACTGTTCAAGGGTTCTTACGTTTTTCCTCTTAGTTTCAATAAATATTCGTAATTATGTTTTCTATAGTGTACGAAAAATTTGTTCACTAATATAATAGTATATGAATAAATATCAATAATTTTTTAGTCTAGCATTACAAAGCCCAAAGCAATTATTGTACATATCCATTTACAGAAAACTACTAAACTTAATGTAACTGAATGATAGTCTTTAGTATTCTTAATGAGTTGAACGACAATTTAAGTCCTTTCATAAGCCTTTTGATGCAAAATGCAAAAAAAATGTCGAACATTGAAGAGATTGCCTGGCATCTTTTGTCCCTTATGGTAAATAGAATTCTAGAAAATCGGACATGACTCCATCGTCAAATTGATAAAACTCCTCTAAATTTTGAATCACTTTTTTTGAATCACTTGGACATCTTTTGTCCCTTAAGGTAAATAGAATTCTAGAAAATCGGACATGACTCCATCGTCAAATTGATAAAACTCCTCTAAATTTTGAATCACTTTTTTTTCGTCCTTCCCCTTGTATAATAAATTTGTTGCTTATGCAAGCTATTCTTTTGCACTGCCCCTACATATCAGTCAACGATCACCAATGGAAAGCATATCTCGATCTTATTTTTTTATATTTCAGATTTTAAAATACTCAGTAGTGCCCAACTTGTATTCTAGCTGTGAGCAGTTGTCAAACCTCAACGCCATCTATATGCGCAAAAGGAAATCCTGTAAAAAATAAAAAATGCTTAGTTTTTTATGATTTGCTGCTGTCAATTTTCAGGAACTAAAACATTATTGTTGCCTAATATTCTTATTTCTAATGATTTGATCTGCAGAAATTAATGCTATCTTATTTTTGT
The DNA here is from genome assembly GCA_027921565.1 of Artemia sinica. NCBI lineage: Eukaryota > Metazoa > Arthropoda > Branchiopoda > Anostraca > Artemiidae > Artemia > Artemia sinica. The sequence goes on along the minus strand of CM051273.1, from coordinate 45,232,306 downwards.
TTGGTTGCTGAAGAATAATAGAACTAAATTTGTCTCAAAAGGCGGTTATCCTCAAACTTGCGATTTGACTGAATATCAAGCCTCAGTGCCATCTATTCACCGAAAATCAGAAAACTTAAGAAATAAAAACAAAGGCTTAGTTTTTTTTCTCATATTACTAGAGAAATCAAACTCACAATAAAACCTGACATTTCATGAATAGCAGAAAAGCAGCATGGATAACAATTATTTATATCAACAAAATTACAATTTAAATCTTAACCAACGAGACAGTCAAGCAAGAGGCAATTTTCTTCATTCCCTTCCTCTGTGAACATTAAGTTGAAAATAGGGATTTTATTTTATTTTTTTTATAAGACAGTAGAATGCGGCCCTTGGATATAGGGTTGAAATATTCATCTAGAGTTGCATTTTACCGTCTTATAAAAAAAATCCCTATTGTTGTACTTATTATTTTTGATGGTAAGGCAGTGTGGTCTTCGTCGCTATTTTCGACCCCTCCCCCCCAAAAAAAAACAAAAACAAAAAACCCTGCGTCTACCCCTGTTGTTCCTTTCCTTGTGGCTGACATATTATGGGTTCTTTACATTTTTTTTAATTCATACAAGTTATTGCCAATATCCAAAGAAAAATTCTTGAAATAATGGGGGGGGGAGGCGGAACGGGTACCCTTTCAGTAGTCTTCTAGTGAAAGAAACAAGGATTGTTGGAAGTCAGTACAGGAAGGAGTGTAAAGTACAGCGGGTCTGCATGCTAAATGTGTTAGTTACAGTTATCCTGCTGTTATGAAGTAAAAATTGTTTTCTGACTTCAAACTATCCAAATACTTTACCCCCACCTCCTAAGGGGTTTTTCCGCCGTCCAACAGAAAAATGTTAGCTAACATTTTTCCCAACAATCGTTTTTCCGCCGTCCAACTAAAAATTGTTAGCTAACATTGTTAGAAGATTTCTCTAACAAATCGAATGCTTGTTGAAGGAAATTGTTGGGGAATTTAAAGCAAAATATTCAAAAATAAGCAAGATGGGTACTTTTATGCTCACAATATTGATAGAGAATCGAGGACTACTGCTATTTTTTTTCCTTTCCCCTTTTAGTTTATTAGAAATATCTTTTCTGGTAATCTCATTGAAAAAAAAAATCAATTCTTCCGTTGAAAAAATAGAAAAACAACGAGATTGTCACGTAGTCATAGCAATTTGATATGATCAAAAATCTAACGATTTCACTTAAGCAATCAAATTATATTTTTTACTAGGTTGATCCACTTCCTCCATTCATGGGATAATTTATGTAAATGCACTAAAGAGTTAATTTAGGAAAGCTTAAGCCCTGGTATTTAAAATTTTCGCCTAAATTCAATGTACTTTGCCAAATAATAAAATGTTTTGTGTCTGTTTCACTTGCTGGCATTAATAGTTATATTTTTTTTTCTATAAGAAATGAACGCTTTGAAATATTCTATTAATTGAATTTCAAAGCTTTGGTATCAGTTGGGTATTATCAAGCTGAGATAAACTCACAGCAACACTATCTTGGTCAGAATTTTTCTTTGAATTTCCTGCCCAATATCATGTTTCTGCGAATTGTTAGCTAACTATTTCTGTTAGCTAACAATTCTGTTTCCGCCGTCCAAACAAATTTTTGTTAGCTAACATTGTTAGCTAACAATTGGATGGCGGAAAAACCCCTCTAATGTGCAACCATGTAGCCCAAATTATATATTTCCTATCTATTCTGTCACTTGTTTTTGTCTTTTCTCACGCTAAGCTGAAAGAAACTAGCGAAAGAAAAAGGTTCACAGTGCGTCAATAGATGAACATTAAACAACATGAGTGGTCGGGGGTATATCACACAGGTACAATATACTCATCTTTATCTATCTTTATTGGGCAGCAACATCTACCGAACTGCCACATAATCTACCGAACTGGGGGGAAAGGCGGAGGAAGGGCAACATCCCTACTTTGTGCCTCCAGCACTGATATTAAAAATTATTTTCTACTTAAAAATCGACTGAAAGAAAGGGGATTGTTGGGGTTCCACCCCTGCTTCTTTTCTTTTCAGATAAATGACCTGGTTTTGTTCCGTAATTACTTTTGCTTAGATTTGCCTATAGTATAATTTTCAATGACAATTTAAAAGTCTCGTTGATAAGCTATAGTTGTTTTGCAATAAGTAAGCTTTGAACTAAATTCTATTTTGGACTTCCTGGTTTGAGTCATTGAATAATAAAGCTAAGAAAGTAGAATTGGTTTTGAATGGGAATTGAGAGGATTGATTGGGCCAAGCAAAGGTCCACCCCTATGAACAGTTGCTGTAAAGAATATTTTTGAGTTAGTCTGCATTTAGACCCCGTTCGGGGAAGCATATTTTTTTGGTTGTTATATGTGACCGCTTGGAAGAATACAAGTAAGGTATTTTCTACGAACTGTACTAGTTTTCCCGGAACCCAGGCAGGGTAGGAATAGAGTTACGAGATACCGTCCTTATTATATTGATAGGGGGGGTTTGCTACCTCCAAGGAGAGAGTTAGAGATTTTTAGTCGTAACCCAGGGCGGGTACACTTGGCTTTAGAAAGTGGCCATTTGACCACTAGATCACGTTATCATACCCTGGGACAGGGTATACTGTAGGGTAGTACCAAACCCGATATTTGCAGAACCGGTGTGGTAGACGCGGGTATCACATTATAATTTGGGGCCGGGGCTTTCCCCTCCAATAAGTGGTGACACCCGTACATTACCACGCCAATATTGGGCCATTGTAGCTTACCACTAATACTGGTGGCATCGTGGCCTACCGGTATAACACTGGTGGCCAAATACCCGAACAGGGATGATACAAAGGCCACAGACCCATTCTTAACTTCTTTTTATTATACAATTCACAACTTAACCAACTGTTGCACTAAATTAGGATGTTTTAGTGGAGTGACTACCCGATTTTATTTCTGATGTATTCCATAGTAATGATGTTGTCAGTCGCGGAAAAATTTTAAAATGTTGAATCTCATGATCCATTTTTTGACAACCAAACCATATCTTATGCTTCTATCAGCTGTTTAAAGGTTACTGATCAGGCAGAACTGTAAGGTCGATTTTTTTCACCAAGGAGATAACTGTTCGCAGTTAAGAAACGCGTGTCACAAATCGTCGGCTGTTAATTACTGGCTAAAAAACTGAAAAATAATATTCTAGGAGGTTATAGAGTCAAGTTCACTTTGTTTACTTATCTTAAAAATTAGTGAAAACAACAAAGTCGTTGTTGAAAATGAAGAAAAACTCCAGTTTTCCCAGTCGAAAAAAAATCTGCCTACGAGCTATTTCTGAACCAGGTTTATACAACACCAGTGTACTCGAACATCAGCTGGTGGTTAAGCCTAGTTTTCTGTATCACAGTTTAGATTAAGCTTTATTGAATTGCGCTGATTATATTTTGAATTTAACCCGTTTCGAAGAGGTTTCTTATGCGCTGATGAATTTATATGATAATTCGTTTTTCATTCAATGAAATCTTTCGTTCATTTGGCTTCGATTCAATGTAACTAGAACTGAGTTTCTTGTTTTCAATCGTAAAGGAAGTTATCTCGGCCCAGATGTAAAACTAGGTAACAAAACGGTAAAAAACTTTATCTAGCATAGTGAATCTTTAGTATAGGCTACCTATTGGTTATGACGTTAAGTGGACGCGAACTTTCTTAGTATAAGACTTGCTAACACCTCATACACTTAGTATATGTGGTTGTTACACAAGGCCGTATTCAGGGGGGAGGGGTTACCTGGTTTGAACCCCCTCCCCCCCCCCCCCCCCCCCCGAAATGTTTGTTTGACTCGTAAAAACGTAACAAAAGTGGACATAAATAAATTTTGTATGTGTTTTTTGAGGTTTTTTATGTACCCCCCCCCTAAAAAAAATTAGTACCCCCCCCCCCCCCGAACAAAAATCCTGGATGCATTTCTGTTTTTACACCATATACTAGCGCTCTCTCGACTTTGGACCTTTTTTTAGATAATAAAAGTAAAATATGTTGCATTTTCCGATTTTGTAAATTTACCTTATGCTTACCTCCCTAACAGAGCCATTATTAGGATAGGTAATGGCCGGTGTAAAATGAATTTAAGCCCCCCCCCCCCCCTCCAACTCAAATATAAATAACAAAAAGTCATATCAAAGCGAAAATTGTATCAGAATGGGCATTACCCCTGCCACAGTACCCCCCAAGTCACACTATGCACACGCACCCCCAGTAGTTAGGAACACGGGCATGTTTCTAAAGGTGTTACATTTTATGTTAATTATTTTACCAATGCATTAATTTGTCTTAAACTTTGTATCTTAGTTTCAATGGACAAATCTAAGTCATGTTGAGCATTGCCATAAATGGTGCAAAAAGAGTTGTTAGGTGTCTGTGGCTTAAAAGATTGGTGCACAAATTACGGAGAACAGGTCCCACCTTGTCTTAATTCATGCATAAAATGATTTGAAAAGTCCATAGTCATACCCGCCTCTTCTTTGCCTTTTTATTGGCTCTCTCTCCATTATTTTTCCTTCCTTTATTATTGTTTCCTAATTTTCTCCCCTTTCCTTGCAAGACAGAAAAGATAACACCTAAACCAGAATCGCTTCAAATCTAAGACAAAAATATTGTGGCAATTGCTTCAATCTAGTAGAGTAAGAGAAATAAAACAGTGCTCAGTTTGAGCTTTGTAAGTGATATTCAACTTATTGATGTTTACGCCCGAAAATGAAGCATCATTAGTACCGTTATTTATGAAATGAGACGACCCACAATCATGGGCACACTTAAGCTGATTTTTTTTTTTTTGGGGGGGGGGGTTTACCTGGTCTAATCGGCACTTCCAATGCTGTATAATGGAAATGTCAAAACAAAAATATAAGGCTGCGTCATTCAGCAAGAGGGGGGGGGGGCTGGAGCGTCCCCCCATTTAGGCGCTCATGGTTACAATACGAGTTGAGGTGGGCTTTTAGCTGTTAGAAAAACTTATTCGCCTCATTCACTGGCACTGAGTCGCTCAAGCAGTAAATGTAAATCTTTACAATAATGTAGACAAAGCTGCAATTGTGTTTTTACCTGGGAACGATTGATGTTACTTTCTGCAGCTTAAAGCTTACCACTTTCATTTCCAAACTGCTTCAACGTGGAGTAATTGCATAAGTATGTCTTTTATTGCGACTAATTAAACGAAATAAAAGTGTCATTGCATTGGATACGTATGCTGGAACATATTTCGCTGATTTCCAAAAATACCTTTTTTGTGTCATTAAAATTATGTTAATGACTTAATGTTATGACTGTTAATGTTATTAATTAACATTAATTAATGACTGTTAAATTTAAAATTAAAAATTAATTAATGACTGTTAATGTTATGTTAATGACTTCCAACGAAAACATTTGATGTAATATGTTTTCTATGTTTGTTGTAAGAAATTCAAAAAAGGGTAATACCTTGACGAAACAAATCAGTATTATTTGGACAAATATAACAAATTCTGTTGATGTTGGAATTGTCCATTCATTGAATGTATACCCTTAAAGAAGTATAGCCTTCAAGCATTAGTTTTGCTTTTTTATTTTAGAAATTCATTTTTTTTTAAATGAAAATGTCTCTATTTTTGGAAAAAAAAGTGTTTGTTTGCCACTAGTCCCCGGCACGGCTACGTGGAGGTCTTCTATATTGATTCTTATTGTCGCTTGTCTTCTAGCCGAGGCTTTTGTCTCAGTAAATAAGCAGGTTGATTTACATCATTTTTATGTTACCTTTGGGATAGTTGTCTGTGTCTGCAATATTTCTTCCATTAAATCCATTAGGCTCCATCGTAGGTGGAGCCTTAGGCTCCATGGGAGCCATTAGGCTCCCATAATTTAAAGAATGTGCAAGGCGGTCTTCAACCACTTCAACACGAGAGGTCTATAAGTACATTTTGCCTTATTAAGGTGGTTCAAATTCACCTTCAGGAGTTTCTCTTGGATGTGCTGCTAAGTTTGTTTTGTGATGAAATTGTCCAGCTACTTTGAAGCTGAAAACACTTAATGCAACGATATTTAATACTTTTTAAATGCATTTTAAAGAAATATTTGCTGTAAAGACGGATAAACAAAAGCAAAAACAGCAAAATATTGTATAAAGCCTATGGCTCTGTCCAAGGATTAAAGGGGGGGGGGGGGGCTTGAGGGCAGTTAAACTGAAAGCTAGTGTCTTTGGGGTAGGCTGCTTTTGAAATCCACCGGTCTATATATTAAAAAACAGGGGTGGACAATGGGTCTGTAAGGGTGGGCAGTGGGTACGAGCGACGGAAGGGATATCGAAAAAAATCCTGATGCTTCGAAAATATAAAATATTTCCTGTTAAAGATATCGGGAAATATTCCTGATGCTCTTGAAGCAAAACTAGTTTTTAGATGAGAAAATCATCCCGCTGAGTTATAAAATCCATTACTGAATTTAAGTTAGTTTTACTTGACGGAAATCAGTTGAAAATTTGACAAAACTAAAATGATTTTATAGTTTGCCCTTTTTAGATAAATATTTGTGCATAAAAACAGCTTTTTGAATCGAATTTCCTCTGCTGCTTTCGATGTGCTGCTATTGAGTTTTTGTGCTAATTGTTGTGCAGTATCAAGCAACATTGGAGGATTTCATTTTTTCAGATAAGATAAAGTAAATAATGTAATTAGAATGAAACATAAATAGATGATAAAAATCGTTTTTATTACATTTAGGGAGGGATCCAAGATTCTCTGTGTCAATTTTTAATCAGTTTTTTTTTGGGGGGGGGGGGACCAGTTACACGGGACATATACAACATAATAGGAAAAAGTGCGGTCGAGGCGTTAGGATGGAGTAGATCCAAAGGCCTCACCTAGCCGACTTGCCTGATCGGAACCATTTTCGTACCTCTGGCTCGTTTTGTTTTTGGACTTAGTTAGGCAATGTTTAATCCTGATCTCATAAGTTTGAGAACCAGGAAAGCCGTTATAACTTGGTTATATTAGATTTAAAGGAGCAATAAAAAAAAACGAACAGAAAAACAGAGTCAAACTTAAAACGAGCAGAGATTAATATGAGTAGGGTTCAAAACCCCTATGCTTTCTAAAAGCCAGAATATACTTTGTACTTTACTGAAAAAAAAATCAAATGAATGTGCATTGCCAGTTTAATATGCACATGCTGATATTTATTCCTTAAAATCTTAATTAATTTTTGATTTCTTAAATTTATAAAAGTGAAAACATTGAAAAGAATTTTTTTCAGTAAACTACAAATTATATTCTGGCTTTTAGAAGCATAGGGGTTTTGAACCCTACTCATATTAATTTCTGCTCGTCTTGAGTTTGACTCGGTTATTTATTTTAATTTCTCTTTATTTTGGGTTTCATTTATTTATTGATACTGATTTGTGGTAGTTGTAGGCTTGGTAGATTATTTCATTCTATTTTTATTAATTTTTTATTTAATGGAGTTCTTTACTTTTTTTTAAATCTTTTTACGGGGAAAGTTTTTTTTTAATTAACTGTTTATAGATCAGAACAGATAGTAAGAATCATGATGGCATTAATGCCAAAGTTATGGAACATGTTTGGTCAATTAGAAAGAGTTTAAATATAATTTTCTGAAGCTAATCTTGGAGTAAAGTAGCCAAGTTACGTGATGTTTGAACCAAATAACGCAAAAAGTTTCAATCTGCATTATCAAAAATCCGAACAGAGCCTCATTTAACGCAAACGAAGGAGGGGGGTGGTGGTGGTGGTGGTAAAATGTATTTTAAGAAATCCAGTGGGCAGTTTTGGGTACTGTTTCGCTTAATGGTACACACTAAAGAAGTCAAGTTTGGTTAATGCTAATCAAAAAATATAATATAGGATGTATATATAATAGTTTAGAAACACATTTGGGCTATATACAGTTCAAATATTGTAAATTCAGTGAGAAACCACGCTCTTCGATCAATTTAGATAGCAATTACCCGCTTACGGGTCTCCATCACGGCATTCATTCGACTGTCTATAGCCGTTGTGTACCATTAAGCAAAACAGTACCCAGTTTTGTTATTTATTCGTTTACTCGATGAAAATACTAAAAGGGTATTTTTCAAAGAAAACTATAAAAAAAGGTCATTTCTGAAAATTTAGGAGAAGTGAGGGCGAATACATCTAAAAGTCTGTCTCCATTTGGCAGATTCTGCAAATTTACACCGCCAATCTGCAAATTTTATTTAAATGGAGACTTCTTTTCCGGATCCGTATTGGCAGTTTGCAGGTACTGCATCCTTCGTCTGCAAGATTGCAGAATGGCAGAATCTGCCAAATGGAGACTGGCTTTAAGGAGTGGGGTAACTGACCACCAATTGACACCCATGGAACCAAAAGAGGCTAATGCATCCCTTAGTCCCTCTGCCTGTTACCGACAACTTTCTAACAGAAAGGTAAGAATTTAGATATTTATGATTGAAGGGAGAAGAGGGTTCCCTACAAAGGCCTCTACTCTCTAAACTATCTACCACCAACTTTTAGTGAAAATCTCGATGTGTATCATGTTGTTTGAAGCAGTATCATTCAAGGGTTTTCAACTAGTATTAGAGGAGGCACAAAGTCAACCTGTAACCCTTCCAGTAACCTCCCCCTCCCTACCCTCTTCCAGTAAACATTTTATTAGACTTTGACTTACTAGGCATATTGCATATTGTTTAAACTGGAATCACACAGATTTTCAATCTGTATGATTGAAGACAAAAATGGGCCCACCACCCTTTCAACCCCCATACCCCCTCTCTCTTCTTTGCCAGGGTTTTAGTAGGTAAATATGTTGTATATTGTTTAAAGCGAAACAGGAAAATGATTTTCAATCTGAATTATCTCAATCCCCCTCATACCCCATCGAATGCCAAATTTTAGAAGAACAGTAGGTATGTTGCAGCATGATAAAATCGGAACCACGAAAGGATTTTTTATTTGTATGACAAATCAAATGTTTTTCAATCTGTATGACCTGAGATGTAAAGTGAACCCTTGGCTTTTCCAATACCTTCCTTTTGCCTACTTTCTACAGGGAAAGTAGGCATGCTTTACTTTCTTGCAGATATGAAGACTTTGCAGTCTAAATGAGTTGAGGAACAAAGTTAGGCCATTCCCTAGGGCACTCTCGAGTCATTCAACTCTTAGATAACTGATTTTTCTGGTTTTGAGTGTTAGTTGCGCAATGATATAGCCCTAAGGCACTCTTGAGAGTCAATGGCCTCTCACATAACTGATTTTCTCTGGCCTTGAGTGTATATATATAGTCTATTATATATATATATATATTATATATATATATATATATATATATATATATATATATATATAGATATATATATATAATATATATTATATATATATATATATATATATATATATATATATATATATATATATATATATATATAATATATATATATATATATATTAAATTTTTAATTAAAATATTCCTGCATCGTAGTTAATTTTTTACGAAAGAATCAGCTAATTGTAACCGAATCTTGGAATTGTGCAAACCGTTTTGTTCAGGTCGAACAAGGCAAACTTCTGAAGTGTGTTCTGGATTAAAAGTAAGTACCATACTAATAAAATTAGCATCAAATTATTATCAAGCAGGATCAACGATCTACATAACAGTAATATCAAAACAGTTACATATTTATGGACAAATAATGAAGAGAAAGAGAGAGAAAGAGAAAGAAAAAAACCCACTAAATTGACATAAAGAAAGGGAGATATAGAAAATAAACGTACAGTTGAAGTTTGATCGACTTCAATTGTTGAAGGTGTATTTGTTTCAGAATTCATGTTGGGACTGATACATTATCTATATTCCCATCAAACTTTGTATAGTATTTTGCTTAATCAAAAGAATTACACAAGAAGGCATCGACTCATCAGCTGATAACCGTTAATTTTGGATCCAAAAGAACTTCCTCTACCTATAATTGCAAAATTAACACTTTAACTAAAATTACCTTGTAGAAGATACACGATACTTTAAATACAAGTGTGAAATACGTTACTGAAATAAGTTGTATACTGTGAAATACACACACACGCAACACACAGAAACACGCAATACACAATCACACACACACGCAACACAAACAGACACGCAACGCACACTTGCAAAACACAAACGTAACACACACGCAAGCAACCCACAAACACACTTACACAACACACATACGTAACACGCACAAGCACGCAACACACACCCATGCACACACGTAACAGACAAACACACACTCGCAACACAAAAACGCACGTTACACACTTAAAACACAAACACACTCATCACACACACGGAACAAACACGCAACACACACACATACGCAACACACACACATACGCAACACACAACATACACCCAACAACACATACACCCACACACGCAATACAAACAAACGTAACGCGTGTCTGTGTGTGTGTATGTGTGTCAAATAGAAAATTTTCAAATTTCTCTCTCACAACATTTTAGAGAGATGTTTTCAATTATATAAAATTCCCGAAAATCATGTTTTCTTTGTCCTTGAATGGTCTAGAACAGTAATTTCTGGTGCAAAGTGTCATAAAGCTTTGAGAACAACCACTAAAACCCGTGCTTTTCTTTGGATTTGGATCCCACACACATTTATTAGTAAATAATGAATCTCAAAAGCAATACTTTGCCGCACTGATGTTTTCAATAGGTATTTGTTATTAAGATATTTTTAATATTCAATGCAATGTAAAGCGATTCTGCATTGCGGTTCCCTTCCACATATTATATATGGTAATGTCAGATGACCTAGCTGGCCTATTTAGATGACCTAAATTATAATCAAACACGCGGAATAGAATCATATATATATATATTTGTGTGTTTTAGCCCTTAGTAGAGAGAGTCTAACATATGTATAGTTTGATATAAGTAAAGACCTTTTATATATACATATATATATATATATACATATATATATATATATATATATATATATATATATATATATATATATATATATATATATATATATATATATATATATATATATATATATATATATATATATATATATATATATATATATATATATATATATATATATTTATATATATATGGACTTAAATATCAAAATGATATATAGTTTGGAAGCACTATTGGATGAATTCGCCCAAAGATTAAACAAAGAAAGTAAAGCTTACAACAGCAATGCTTTTATGAAATTTTTAAGAGAAAAAACAAGTTTTTTAACTGAAAGTAAGGACCCATATTAAAACTTTAAATAAATAAAAATTATCCATATATGAGGGGGGCTTCCCCCTCCTAAGTCCCTCTTTCTTTATGCTAAATTTTGATTTTTTTCTCAACTCTTTAAGAAAGATTTCGCAAACATTAGGGCCGCTTAATAAGAATAAAAGCTTTGCCAAAGCAATAGAGACTTTAGTTTAAAGAGCAAGGGATTTAGAAGGGTGCAGCCCCACTTATATATGCACAATTTTTTTGTCTTTTCTGTACTTTCAGTTGAAAAACTTTTTTTCGAAATTTTATTTTCTGATTGTTAATCAGATCATGCCGGAAAATCCGGCTCCCTCGAGGTGATTTCAGGCACCATCCCCTGTCCCTACTCTGCACCCACCGACACTCTGTCATAACTAATGATTTCAAATTCAAAAAAAGTTTACTATTCATATTAAACGGTCATTCTGTTTTAGGAGTTGACAAAAAGTCAAAACTTGCGATTAACTAAAAGTATACGCACACTAAAGTATACGCATGCTATATACTAAACTATACTATACTATATAATTACGTATACTATATAATAAACTATACTAAAGTATACGGAATAATTTCTGTATATTCTAAGTTTTGATGTAGATAAATATACGTATACTATATAATAAACTATACTAAAGTATACGGAATAATTTCTGTATATTCTAAGTTTTGATGTAGCTCCTAACTTTCAGTTTTTTTTTTTTTGGGGGGGGAGGGGTACAAAAGAAATTTTTAAGAACGTATCAAACTTCCTTATGATTTCTGGGTATATTTCTGGTCTATGCTGTTATTCTCTAAGTAAAGAATAACATTAAACCCCAAAATGAGCAGAATTTATTCCTTAGAGGAGGGGTATTGCCCCCTCCTTATCCACCACTCCACCTTAAGGTAAAAAAAACGGACTGTGCTCATTAGATTAGAAATTGAGTGTTCTAGTCCTTTTTTTTAAGTCCAGAGGGATTGGAGACCCACCAGCTGCGTGGGGGTGATATTTTCCGGGGGGGGATTTTTTCTGTTTTTTTTCTAGGGGCATTTTCCTTTGGGGTGGGGGGTATTTTTCGCGGGTTGTATTTTCGGGGGGGGGGTTAAACGCCGGCCACCGAAAAAGGACAAGGAAAGATAAAAAAAATACCACTAATATCTTTGCATGCGTCAAACGAGGCATGCTCAATGCTGATAAAAACCAGAAAAGAACAGAAACGGACTTTTATTACCTGGATAGGGTTGGAGTAGCTTAAATACATTTGGTTTGTTTTTTTTTGTCTGGGAGGGAGGGGGTCAATTGTTTTTGGTTTTCTTAAAAAAATATATTATTTCTGGTTTTCTTATCTATTCTTGCCCTGTTCTTGTTGTTTCATTCTCCCGGTTTCGTATTGCTTTCGTTTTTATTCTTTTGTTCTACTAACATAAATGAATAGACAAATCTTAAGAAGAGTTCAGCTAAAATTGAATTACAAACAAAAATTTAGCTAATGCCTCCTTCCCTAACTGTATCAATCTAAAGCCTACTGTGTCATTGGCGCTTCAGTGAAAGCGAATTATATTACGAATATTCCCTTTTCCAGTTATTAGAGCATTGAAATGAAAGTGAAAATTACACTACTCAAATTTTACCTATTCAATTTTATCTGTTATAAAAAAGAATTTACTATTTAAATTTTGTTTATTTAAATGGAATTAAACCTTTAGCCTCCTTATAGTATATTAAACGCTAAATGCATATTAAATGCGCTCATACCTTGTGGCAATTAAATATTTCTCTTTCTTCTTGTAATATAAAACATTGCATTCAGACGTCTACAGAAATTTCAGCCCACTTCGCCACTGCAGAAGTGGGTGGTTCTGACCGATAACAAGCTGAGCATTTCGATGAAATCAGATTCCAACTCGGGTATTTAGCCTGTGGGAAAATGAATTTTGACTATAACTAATGGGTTTGAATATAACCTATTGGGGATAATGGGTTTTGACTATGTACTATGCGCCTGAGTTCGTTCAGTTCGTTCTATAGCCTGCTGCAACTATGTTTGAAATGAGTCTTTATCTGGGTCTACCTAGAGATCTGAAAGGTATTATGTGGGAAATAGAGTAGAAAAGGAATAGCATATATTAGCAATAAGTAGGGTACTTACGTATTATACCGACCACACGGTTGCTCTTGGTCTGTTTAAAACTGGTTTATCTGTGTCCACTCGGAGATAATCAGCTTAGCCTTAGTGAGATAAACTACTATGCAGGTATATTTTAATTAAATATTTAATATATAGAGTTGGTTAGGTTAGGTATTTCATCTAATGCGTTCTGGGCGGCCTGCTTTCCATAATTCTCTGTTGTAGTTTCCATAATTTTGTAACTAAAGTATTATATTTTCATCAGATTTTGGTGTATTTCATTATGATTAACCTAACTTCACTTCTTGAGTGTGGTCGGTATAATACATAGGTACCATAAGTAGGAATAAAAGCTGAAATGTACTGACCAATTTACTACCACAAGGACTATAAAGAACCTTTAATCATGAAACTGAGATCAATGCAAAAGTCAAAATAAAGGTTAAAACTTGAAAATAAGTATAATTTACGTGACACTTAAATAAGAACTGATTTTCTGTGTGACTCATTAATTTTTGTTGGATCATAAATTTCCAGTTCATCCATTGCCGTGAGAAAGCTGTAGTCAATTGGACATGGTGCTTTGAATGTTTCAGGACAAGCAGGGCCAAACAAGAACTGACCAGGGCCATGAGGTGTTCTTCCCAAAATAAAATTTGCAAAACTATGTCTGAATATTGGCCATGTTAAATTAATTTGACCATTCTGCAATGAAATAACAGTTTTGAGCGTTTTGCACGAGTATTGACGATGGATGATACAATTATGATACTTGTGTTCCATCATTTCATAGGGGGGCTTAAGGCTTGAGATCTGTAAGAGGATGCCGAGAATAATACAAAGTCCGGAAAGAGTCAATGTGCTTGGGCTAGATTAGCAAACGAAAAGATCTATAAGAAATTTAGGTACTTACGCATTATATGGGTCTAAGGAAGCCAGAGACGAAAAACCCGCCAAACGGTTAATTCAAGAAACCGCTATAGAGTAATGCAATGCAAAGCGTGGTTTTCATTGTGTTTACCATATTTAAACTGTTGTTTTTTTGTTATAGGGGGGGGGGCGAGGTACCTGGGTTAGGTTAGGTTACGTATTTAGTATATGCTATGCTTTTAACCCCCCCCCCCCCCTTAATGTGCAAATACATAGCCCAAATTTGCTTATAAACTATTATATATTCATCCTATTTTATTTCATTTCATTAGCATTAACCAAACTTGACTTTTTAGAAGGGCCCATATAATGCGTAAGTACCGACATTTATAATACGCAATTTATAATGCGCAATTACAATTTATAATATTGCAATTTATAATACACGATACACTTTTCTTGACCTATATTTAGTTATGACCTAGGGCAAATGTAATTTTTTAGATGAATAAACTACTTCATTATGTTAGATTTGTTAACACATAAAAACAACAACACATAGAAAAAAACCGTGTCTCTGTTGCATAGTTATTCTAATTTTGTTGATTTTTTGTGCTATTAATTAAAAAAAACAAAGAAAAGTAAAGGCCATTTTAAACTTAAGCTCAGGAGATACAAATACCTGTTACAATTCAAACTCAAAACGACCAGAAATTACTATTAAAGAATAAATGAAACCAAAACGAACAGAAATTAAATAAACAATCATAGCAAAAAACATACAACAAGTAATAATATAAATGAATAAACAGATCTTAAAGCGAGTAATGCTTAGATTGAATATGAAAATCAAGCTTAAAACGAAAACAAATATTTTGCTATTAAAGTATAAATGAAATTTAAAACGAACAGAAATTAAATAAACAATAAATGCGAACAAACATACAATATATATTAATGTAAATGAATAAATAAATCTTAAAACGAGTGAAACTTAAATTGAATATGCAAATCAAGTTTGAATCGAATAAAAATAACTAAATGAATGTCTAACAGGTATTTGAACAAAATGAGTATCTAAAAATTTTAATAGAATGTGTTTGGGGAAATGGTGGGCGTGAGAGAGGGTTTAGTTGCTCTCCATTCACTTTCGACTATTAAATAGGACACTAGTCCTCTCAATTTCCAATCGAATGAGCCCTTTTTAAAGCTTCTACAACAAAAATTTCTATAAAAACGTTATATGCCCCAAGGGCATAACTTACGACCCTTGTCATGATGGCTATGAGGGGGAGGTTTATCATCCTCAAAGACATAATTTCCAGCCCTTTCAACTACGTTGAACAAAATGGCCATATTAAAATGTTGATCAGAAACGTTTTGGGAAATGATAGGCGTTGAAGGGGGGATTATCTCTCGATTACTTTCGAGTATTTAAAGGGGCAATATCCCTCTCAATTTCCAATTGAAAGAGCTCTTTTTGAAGTTTTTACGACAACGCTTTCTATATGACATTATATGCCCCCAGGGTATAACTTACAACCTTAACCCTGAGGGCTCTTGGAGGTTGTTATACTCAAAAACATAATTTTCGGACCCTTCAACTACATTCAACAAAATTGCTACATCAAAATGTTGATCGGAAGTGTTTGGGGAAATGATGGCTATGGGGGGGGGGTGGCATTCGCCCTCTGATCCCCTTTGACTATTATTAAGGGCACTAACCCTCTCAATTCCCAATTGAATGAGTCTTTCTGAAGCTTCTACGACAACGCTGACAAAGACCTAATTTCCAGAACTTTCAACTACGTTGAATAAAATGTCTATCTCAAAATTTTGATTGGCTGTGTTGGGGGAAATGGTAGGCTTGAGAGGGGCATTAGTTGCCCTCCAATCACTTTCGACTATTAAATCGGGTACTAGCGCTTTCAATTTCCAATCGAATGAGCCCTTTTTGAAGTTTCTACGATAACACTTTCTATAAAACCTTATACACCCCCAGGGCATAACTTACAACCCTTGCGCTGAGGGCTATGGGGGGAGTGTCATCCTCAAAGACATAATTTCCAGACCTTTCAACTACGTTGAACAAAATGGCTATCTGAAAATTTTATTGGATGTTTTTGGAGAAATGATGGGCTTGGGAGGGGGTTAGTTTTCCTCCAATCAATTTTCACTGTTAAAAAGGGAACTAATCCTTTGACGTTTTCGAACCTTCTATCACAACTCTCTGTAAAAACCTTATATGCCCCCAGGGCATAACTTACAACCCTTGCCCTGAGGGGTGTGTGTGTGTGTGTGTGTGTGGGGGGGGGTTGATCATCCTCAAAGACATAATATGCAGAACTTTCAACTTCGTTGAAAAAAATGGCTATCTCAAAATTTTGATTGGATGTGTTTGGCGAAAGGGTGGGAGTGAGAGGGAGGTTTGTTGCATTCCAATCACTTTTGACTAGCCTATTAAAAAGGGCACTAGCCCTTTAAATTTCCAATTGAATGAGCCTTTTTTTGAAGTTTCTACGACAACATTTTCAATAAAAAACCTTACATGCCCCCATGGCATAACTTACAGCCTTAGCCCTGAGGGCTCTGGGGGGGGGGTTGCCATCCTCAAAGAACTAATTTCCAGAACTTTCATCTACCTTGAACAAAATGGCTATCTAAAATTTTGATTGGATGTGTTTGGGGAAATGGTGAGCTTGAGAGGGGGGCTTGTTGCCCTCCAATCACTTTCCACTATTAAAAAGGGCACTAGCCCTTTTAATTTCCAATTGAATGCACTCTTTTTCAAGTTTTTACGACAAAGCTTTCAATAAAAACCTTACATGCCCCCAGGGTATAACTTATAACCCTTGCCCTGAGGGTTCTGAAGGGGTTATCATCCTCAAAGAGCTAATTTCCAGAAATTTCAACTACGTTGAACAACATGGCTGTCTCAAAATTTTGATTGGATGTGTTTGGATAAATGGTGGGCGTGGAAGAGATGTCGCATTAGTTGAGAGGAGCGTTAGTTGCCCTCCAATCACTTTCCACCATTAAAAAGGGCACTAACAATTTCAATTTCAAATTGAATGAGCCCCTTTTGAATTTTCTACGACAACGCTTTCTACGAAAACCTTATATGCCCCCAGGGCCTAACTTATAATCCTTGCTCTGAGGGCTGTGAGGGAGTTGTTATCCTCAAAGACCTAATTTTCAGAACTTTCAACTACGTTGAACAAAATGGCTATCTAATAATTTTGATTGGATGTGTTTGGGGAAAAGCTGGGCGTGATTGAGGGGTTAGTTGCCCTCCAATCACTTTTGACTATTAAAAATGGCACTAGTCCTTTGAATTTCCAATCGAATGAGGCTTTTTTGAAGTTTCTACGACAACGGTTTCTGTGAAAATCTTATATGCACCCAGGGTATAGCTTAAAACCCTTGCCCTGAGGGCTGGGGGGGGGCTCAATGGGCTCAATGCCTCAATCCAACCTGAATGGGTAGATGTCTGGGTAGCCGCAGCGCAGCAATGAGAGATGACTGGCGACTCTTCTTGGATGCCCTAAGGGCCTCTGAAGGAATAGGAGGATCTAAGGTTAAATTCCACACTTTTCTTGATGGGAGACTGAAACCTCTACAACAGGATTGTCAGATGTGCTGGAGTTATGGTATAATTTCTATTAAGATTTATGGTCCCCTTGGGGTGTTTTCCCTCTTTTTTCTCAAAAATCATGGAAATTTTTCTCAGGCTCGTAGCTATTAATGCGTAGCTTCAAGCTTGAAGAATTTTGCGTATTTGGAATCACAATAAAAATCGAATTCTTTTGATGTACATGCTGTTGTCAAAATTTCTTTTTTGAGTTTTGGTTACTAATAGCCCAAGCTGCTCATTACTTAAAGTTTGTTACCACGAACAATTTGATTAACAATTTAAGAAAATTTAAACTTTCATAATTTATTCAGCAATGGTCTAGTTGAAGCATAAATGTTATATATTTTAGACTATAACATCTGGTTCAAAGTGGAAAATTACCGCTTATATTACCGCTTATAAGCGGAAATTACCGCTTAAATTAATATCCGTTTTAGAGCTGATATTTACCGCAGTCATTGCTCGATATGCCTCTTTCTAGTTGAAGCATAAATGTTATATATTTAAAACTATAACATCCAGTTGAAAGTTGAAAATTGCAACTTATATTACCGCTTATAAGCGGAAATTACTGCTTAAATTAATACCCAGTTTAGAGCTGAAATGTACCTAAGTTATTGCTGGATATGCCTCTTTCTAGCTGAAGCATAAATGTTATATATTCTAGACTATAACATCCAGTTCAAAGTGGAAAATTACCCCTTATAGCGGCTTATATTACCGCTTATAAGCGGGAATTACAGCTTAAATTAATATTCAGTTTAGAGCTGAAATTTACCTAAGTCATTGCTCGATATGCCTCTTTCTAGCTGAAGCATAAATGTTATAAATTCTAGACTATAATATCCAGTTCAGAGTGGAAAATTACCACTTATTGCCGCTTATATTACCGCTTATAAGTGGGAATTACTGCTTAAATTAATATCCAGCTTAGAGCTAAAATTGACCTCAGTCAGTGCTCGATATGCCTCTTTCTAGTTGAAGCATATTCGTTATATATTTAAAACTATAACATCCAGTTCAAAGTGGAAAATTACAACTTATATTACCGCTTATAAGCGGAAATTACTGTTTAAATTAATATCCAGTTTAGAGCTGATATTTACCTCAGTTATTGCTCTATATGCCTCTTTCTAGCTGAAGCATAAATGTTATATATTCTAGACTATAACATCCAGTTCAAAGTGGAAAATTACCGCTTATAAGCAGAAATTACCGCTTAAATTAATATCCGTTTTAGAGCTGATTATTACCTCAGTCATTGCTCGATATGCCTCTTTCTAGTTGAAGCATAAATGTTACGTATACTAGACTATAACATCCAGCTCAAAGTGAAAATTACAACTTATATTACCGCTTATAATCGGAAATTACTGCTTAAATTAATATCCAGTTTAGAGCTGAAATTTACCTCAGTTATTGCTCGATATGCCTCTTTCTAGCTGAAGCATAAATTTTATATATTCTAGACTATAACATCCAGTTCAAAGTAGAAAATTACCCCTTATAGCGGCTTATATTACCGCTTATAAGCGGAAATTACCGCTTAAATTAATATTCAGTTTAGAGCTGAAATTTACCTAAGTCATTGCTCGATATGCCTCTTTCTAGCCGAAGCATAAATGTTTTAAATTCTAGACTATAATATCCAGTTCAAAGTGGAAAAGTACCACTTATAGCCGCTTATATTACCGCTTATAAGTGGGAATTACCGCTTAAATTAATATCCAGTTTAGAGCTGAAATTTACCTCAGTTATAGCTCGATATGCTTCTTTCTAGTTGAAGCATAAATGTTATATATTCTAGACTATAACATCCAGTTCAAAGTGGAAAATTACAACTTATATTACCGCTTATAAGCGGAAATTACCGTTTAAATTAATATCCGTCTTAGAGCTGTTATTAACCTCAGTCATTGCTCGATATGCCTCTTTCTAGTTGAAGCATAAATGTTATATATTCTAGACTATAAAATCCAGTTCAAAGTGGAAAATTACAATTTATATTACCTCTTATAAGCGGAAATCACCGCTTAAATTAATATCTATTTTAGAGCTGATATTTACCTCAGTCATTGCTTGATATGCCTCTTTCTAGTTGAAGCATAAATGCTATATATTCTAGACTATAACATCCAGTTCAAAGTGGAAAATTACCGCTTATATTACCGCTTGTAAGCGGAAATTACCGCCTAAATTAATATCCGTTTTAGAGCTGAAATTTACCTCAGTCACTGCTTGATATTCCTTTTTCTAGTTGAATCATAAATGTTATATATTCTAGACTATAACATCCAGTTCAAAGTGAAAAATCACAACTTGTATTACCGCTTATAAGCGGAAATTACTGCTTAAATTAATATCCAGTTTAGAGCTGAAATTTACCTCAGTTACTGCTCGATATACCTCTTTCTAGTTGAAGCATAAATGTTATATATTCGAAACTATAACATCTAGTTCAAAGTGGAAAATTACCGCTTATATTACCGCTTATAAGCGGAAATTAGTGCTTAAATTAATATCCAGTTTAGAGCTGAAATTTACCTCAGTTATTGCTCGATATGCCTCTCTCTAGTTGAAGCATAATTTTTATATATTCTAGACTATAATATCCAGTTAAAAGTGGAAAATTAGCGCTTATATTAACGCTTATAAGTGGAAATTACCGCTTAAATTAATACCCGTTTTAGAGCTGAAATTTACCTCAGTCACTGCTTGATATTCCTTTTTCTAGTTGAATCATAAATGTTATATATTCTAGACTATAATATCCAGTTAAAAGTGGAAAATTAGTGCTTATATTAACGCTTATAAACAAAAATTACCGCTTAAATTAATATCCAGTTTAGAGCTGAAATTTACCTCAGTTATTGCTCGACATGCCTCTATCTAGGTGAAGCATAAATGTTGTATATTCTAGACTATAACATCCAGTTCAAAGTGGAAAATTACCGTTTATATTACCGCTTATAAGCGGAAATTAGTGCTTAAATTAATATCCAGTTTAGAGCTGAAATTTACCTCAGTTATTGCTCGATATGCCTCTTTCTAGTTGAAGTATAAATGTTATATATTCTAGACTATAACATTCAGTTCAAAGTGGAAAATTACCGCTTATATTACCGATTATAAGCGGAAATTAACACTTAAATTAATATCCGTTTTAGAGCTGAAATTTACCTCAGTCATTGCTCGACTTGCCTCTTTCTAGTTGAAGCATAAATGTTATATATTCTAGACTATAACATCCAGTTCAAAATGGAAAATTACAACTTATATTACCGCTTATAAGCGGAAATTACTGCTTAAATTAATATCCAGTTTAGAGCTGAAATTTACCTCAGTTATTGCTCGATATGCCTCTTTCTAGTTGAAGTATAAATGTTATATATTCTAGACTATAACATCCAGTTCAAATTGGAAAATTACCGTTTATATTACCGCTTATAAGCGGAAATTAGTGCTTAAATTAATATCCAGTTTAGAGCTGAAATTTACCTCAGTCATTGCTCGATATGCCTCTTTCTAGTTGAAGCATAAATGTTATATATTCTAGACTATAACATCCAGTTCAAAGTGGAAAATTACAACTTATATTACCGCTTATAAGCGGAAATGACTGCTTAAATTAATATCCAGTTTAGAGCTGAAACATACCTCATTTAGTGCTCGACACGTCTCTTTCTAGCTGAAGCATAAATGTTATATATTCTAGACTATAACATCCAGTTCAAACTAGAAGATTATCCCTTATAGCGGCTTATATTACCGCTTATAAGTGGAAATTACTGCTTAAATTAATATCCAGTTTAGAGCTGAAATTTACCTCAGTTATTGCTCGATATGCCTCTTTCTAGTTGATGCACAAATATTACATATTATAGTAGTATACGCCCCTGTAGAACCGACTGATGGAGATACTAGTGACTCAGATGAATTTTACTTACAGTTACAGGAGCAAATAGACAAGGTCCCAGGTAGAAATATGATGTTATTACTGGGAGATTTTAACGCCCAGGTTGGTAGAAATAAGGATAGAAGGTATCCCAGCTTAGGTAAATTTGGTGTAGGAAAAGAAAACAGTAATGGATACAGACTTTTGCAATTTTGTAGGTATAACAATCTAGTTATAACCAATACGGTGTTTGGTCATAAAATGGCTCATAAGCTAACATGGTATTCACGTGATGGTAAGGCAGCAAACCTTATTGATTATGTTATAGTAAACCGAAGACTGGCAGGATCAATACAAGATACTAGGGTATATAGGAGTGCTGTTATTGATGTTAAAAGTAAAGATCACCATCTAGTAGTGTCAAGGGTTAATTTAAAGTTGAAATATCGGAAGGGTAATTACCTCTCGGGAAGTTATGATGTTAGTAGACTCCAGGATGAGAATTTGAGAGAAACTTTCCAGGAACAGTTGAATACTAAACTTGAGAGTTTAAAATTTGATATTGTGGAAGATGGTTGGAATAATTTTAGAAAAATAATTTGTGAAGTTGCTGAAGGTGTATTAGGGACGCTTTATGTTTAATAGAAAGGAGAAAGGACTTGTACAAGAATTATCTGAGTGATAGATCGCATGAAAACAAAAGAAATGTAAAGAAAGTGGAGAAAGCATTGAAATATGAACTAAGGAGGTGTGAAGTGGAGGCCATGGATAAAATTGCCGAGGATTTAGAAGATGCAGCTAGACGGCATAATAGTAAAATATTGTACTGGCACGTTAACAAATTGAGAGGTAGTAGTCAATCAGGACTTGTCCCAGTTAAAGATAGGAATGGGGTGGCAATTAGCGATAAGGAAAAAGCTAAAGCGAGATGGGCCGAACATTTTGAGAACTTGCTTAACCGAGATAGAGTTGCAGGAAAAAATATAGAGGAAAATGAAAAAGTTTGTGATACCTTGGATGTGAAGGAAGATTTGTTTTGTGAGGAGGAATTAGCAACAGTACTAAAAGGATTAAAGAATAATAAGGCTCCAGGTGCTGATAGGGTAGTAAATGAGTTTCTTAAATATGGTGGCTCTGAGGTTAGAAATAAGTTATTGAAGATTATGAATATGATTTTTGAAAAAGGGGAAGTACCTAACGATTTTAGGAAAACCTTAATTAAGCCACTTTATAAGAAAGGTGATAAAAGTGAGTGTGGTAATTATCGAGGCATTAGTCTGGTCTCTGTAGGTAGCAAATTGCTTAGTAATATGATACTTTTTAGACTGAGAGATGCTGTAGACAAAGTTTAAGAGAAGAGCAGTGCGGTTTTAGAAAAGGTAGAGGATGTGTTGACCAAATTTTCACTCTTAGGTTAATAATTGAGAAGTGCCTAAGTTTTCAAACACCTTTGGTCCTCAGTTTTATAGATTATGAGCAAGCGTTCGATTCTGTTGATAGAGGAGCTTTAGTAAAGGTTTTATCCTTGTATGGTATACCAGACAAATACATTAAAGTGATTAGTGCTATGCACGAGAATAACACTGCTGCGGTTAAGGTAGGAAATGAGGTTAGCAGCTGGTTTTGTATTAAATCAGGAGTTAAGCAGGGTTGTGTTCTATCCCCCTTTATATGGATTATTTTGATGGACTTTGTTTTAAGGAGCACAGGAAAGCCTATGGGAGACCACGGAATCAAATGGGGAGGAAAAAGTCTCCTAGACTTGGATTATGCTGATGATTTAAGCATCCTAGATGAAAGTGTGAGCAAAATGAATGAAGTTTGAGAGGTTTTGCGAGTTCAGGGTGCTAGTATTGGTTTGAAAATTAATGTTAGGAAGACTAAGTCACTAAGGCTAGGAATAAGTGAAGATGAAAAGGTGACGTTGGGTAATGAAAAGATTGATCAGGTGGGCAGCTTCACTTACCTTGGTAGTATTATTAGTAAAGATGGTGCAGTGAAGCAGTGAAGATGTTAAAAATAGAATAGCCAAGGCTCAGGGTGTTTTTTCACAGTTAAAAAAAGTCTGGAAGAATAGGAAGATAAGTCTACAAACCAAGATTAGAATCTTAGAAGCTACAGTGATGACAGTGGTCAAATAAGGCTCTGAAGCATGGACGCTCCGAAAAGCGGATGAAGATTTGCTAAATGTTTTCCAGAGAAATTGCTTAAGGATTGTTCTGGGTACCCGGCTGACTGACCGTATTTCAAACAATAGGCTATACGAAAAATGTAGTTCAATACCGCTTTCTAGGTCTATAATGAAAGAAAGGTTGAGGTGGTTAGGGCATGTTGTGCCTATGAAGGATGACAGATTGCCAAAGATTGTTCTTTTCGGCCAACCATCTAGGGCTAAACGGAAAGCAGGTCGTCCCCGTCTGGGGTGGGAGGACGTCATAAAGAAAGATTTAAAGGAAATGGGAACTTCGTTGGCGGGTGTAAAAAGGGAGGCTTTGAATAGATTGGGGTGGAGGAGGAGCGTGCGTAGCTGTGTTGGCCTCAGGCGGCTTGGTGCTGCGATGAGTTGTTAGTAGTAGTAGTAGTAGTATATTACCGCTTATAAGCGGAAATTACCGCTTAAATTAATATCCGTTTTAGAGCTGATATTTACCTCAATCATTGCTCGTTATACCTTTTTCTAGTTGAAGCATAAATGTTATATATTCTAGACTATAACATCCAGTTCAAAGTGGAAAATTACATTTTATATTACCGCTTATAAGCGGAAATTACCGCTTAAATTAATATCTGTTTTAGACCTTATATTTACCTCAGTCATTTCTCGATTTGCCTCTTTCTAGTTGAAGCATAAATGTTATATATTCTAAACTATAACATCCAGTTCAAAGTAGAAAATTACCGCGTATATTACCGCTTATAAGCGGTAATTACTGCTTAAATTAATATTCAGTTTAGAGCCGAAATTTACCTCAGTTATTGTAGATATGCCTCTTTCTAGTTGAAGCATAAATGTTATATATTCTAGACTATAACATACAGTTCAAAGTGGAAAATTACCGCTTATATTACCGATTATAAGCGGAAATTAACACTTAAATTAATATCCAGTCTAGAGCTGAATTTTACCTCAGTCATTGCTCGATATGCCTCTTTCTAGTTGAAGCATAAATGTTATATATTCTAGACTATAATATCCAGTTCAAAGTGGAAAATTACAACTTATATTACCGCTTATAAGCGGAAATTACTGCTTAAACTAATATCTGTTGTAGAGCTGATATTTAGCTCAGTTATTGCTCGATATGCCTCTTTCTAGTTGAAGCATAAATGTTATATATTCTAGACTATAATATCCAGTTCAAAGTGGAAAATTACAACTTATATTACCGCTTATAAGCGGAAATTACCGCTTAAATTAATATCCAGTTTAGAGCTGAAATTTACCTCAGTCATTGCTCAATATGCCTCTCTCTAGTTGAAGCATAAACGTTATATATTCTAGACTATAACATCCAGTTCAAAGTGGAAAATTACAACTTATATTACCGCTTATAAGTGGAAACTACTGCTTAAATTAATATCCAGTTTAGAGCTGAAATTTACCTCAGTTATTGCTCGATATGCCTCTTTCTAGTTTAAGCTCAAATGTTATATATTCTAGACTATAATATCCAGTTCAAAGTGGAAAATTACAATTTATATTACCGCTTATAAGCGGAAATTATTGCTTAAATTAATATACAGTTTAGAGCTGAAATTTACCTCAGTTACTGCTCGATATGCCTCTTTCTAGTTGAAGCACAAATGTTATATATTCTAGACTATAACATCCAGTTCAAAGTGGACAATTACAACTTACATTACCGCTTATAAGCGGAAATTACTGCTTAAATTAATATCCAGTTTAGAGCTGAAATTTACCTCAGTTATTGCTCGATATGCCTCTTTCTAGTTGAAGCATAAATGTTATATATTCTAGACTATAATATCCAGTTTAAAGTGGAAAGTTACTGCTTATATTACCGCTTATAAGCGGAAATTACCGCTTAAATTAATATCCAGTTTAGAGCTGAAATTTACCTCAGTCATTGCTCGATATGCCTCTTTCTAGTTGAAGCATAAATGTTATATATTCTAGACTATAACATCCAGTTCAAAGTGGAAATTACCGCTTATATTACCGATTATAAGCGGAAATTAACACTTAAATTAATATCCAGTTTAGAGCTGAAATTTACCTCAGTTATTGCTTGATATGCATCTTTCTAGTTGAAGCATAAATGTTATATATTCTAGACTATAATATCCAGTTTAAAGTGGAAAGTTACTGCTTATATTACCGCTTATAAGCCGAAATTACCGCTTAAATTAATATCCGTTTTAGAGCTGATATTTACCTCAGTCATTGCTCGAAATGCCTCTTTATTGTTGAAGCGTAAATGTTATATATTCTAGACTATAACATCCAGTTCAAAGTGGAAAATTACCGCTTATATTACCGATTATAAACGAAAATTACCGCTTAAATTAATATCCAGTTTAGAGCTGAAATTTACCTCAGTTATTGCTCGATATTCCTGTTTCTTGTTGAAACATAAATGGTATATATTCTAGACTATAAGATCCAGTTCAAAGTGGAAAATTACCGCTTATATTACCGATTATAAACGGATATTATCTTTTAAATTAATATCCAGTTTAGAGCTGAAATTTACCTCAGTCATTGCTCGATATGCCTCTTTCTAGTTGAAGCATAAATGTTATATATTCTAGACTATAACATCCAGTTTAAAGTGGAAAATTACCGTTTATATTACAGATTATAAGCGGAAACTAACACTTAAATTAATATACAGTTTAGAGCTGAAATTATGCCTCTTTCTAGTTGAAGCATAAATGTTAAATATTCTAGGCTATAACATCCAGTTCAGAGTGGAAAATTACAACTTATATTACCGCTTATAAGCAGAAATTACTGCTTAAATTAATATCGAGTTTAGAGCTGAGATTTACCTCAGTTATTGCTCGATATTCCTGTTTCTAGTTGAAACATAAATGTTATATATTCTAGACTATAACATCCAGTTCAAAGTGGAAAGTTACTGCTTATATTACTACTTATAAGCGGAAATTACCGCTTAAATTAATATCCGTTTTAGAGCTGATATTTACCTCAGTCATTGCTCAATATGCCTCTTTCTAGTTGAAGCATAAATGCTATATATTCTAGACTATAACATCCAGTTCAAAGTGGAAAATTACCGCTTATATTACCGATTATAAATGGAAATTACCGCTTAAATTAATATCCAGTTTAGAGCTGAAATTTACCTCAGTTATTGCTCGATATGCCTCTTTCTTCTTGAAGCATAAATGTTATATATTCTAGACTATAACATCCAGTTCAAAGTGGAAAGTTACTGCTTATATTACTACTTATAAGCGGAAATTAAGATTTAAATTAATATCCAGTTTAGAGCTGAAATTTACCTCAGTCATTGCTCGATATGCCTCTTTAGTAATGCTTTCCAGGTCTTCAGTCAACTCAATTCCCAGGAATCTACTATGAAACTCTTTGAATTCTCGTTTCGTAATGGAACCTGATCCTGAAATAACATTATAATTGAAACAGATATTCGTACACATTTATGGTAGATGTTTTTGCAAAACTTTTGCTTGCAAATCTCTTTTTTTGCATCTACTCTTTTGAAAACCATTCCAGTCTACTAGCCACCAGGGCCATCCAGATAAATCTTTGAGCTGTGTCAGTGTTCTGGTTCTGGATTCAAAAGCCTCTTGATATGAGCTTTAAAAAGAACCATTCAATAGAAAAATATCTTAGAAGTCACGGTTACAATACGTGCGCCTGAGCTGTTGCCACGTTTTACCACCTACGCCATATTTTTGGTGCCACTGAAGTAAGCAAAATATGCTATATTCATCCCAATAAGTACCATGTATCTACAGCAAAATATGTAGTCTCGTGGGGAAATTAAAAAACAGGTCTTTTGGGTTTGTGTCCCCTGTCCCTGATTTGCAAGGGTTCTTATGGGCTATTCCATAGTTTTCTATGTTTCTTTGTTTTCTACTTTTGACCATTTTTGTATTTAGTTTATGCCTGCTCCTTTTTCTGGATATAACTTTTAATTATTGTCAGAAGGAGGGGACTCAATTTCATACATTAAGTGAAGAATTGAGCATTAAGTTCTTTTTTAGGAGTAGGACTGAGATTGCCAAAAAAGCACAAACGCGATTCTATACATTTTAAGTAATTGTAGAAATGTTTATCGTTTGATTTGGGGACGAGGGCTTCCGTTCCCTTTGTATCACTTCTTTCTAGATGGATACTATGAAAACTGTGCTAGACAGGAACACCCCATCCCATTTGGATGCATATGCAGCAAAGACCGTGGCACTTGTAGTAATTTCATTAACGAAATATGTTAGGGATTCCGATTATGGAGGAGATTTTTCACCTTTGAGTTAGAATAAAATGGAAGGCCAATTTTTGTTTCTAGAAGAAGAAGAATATGTATTCTTTTTGATACTGCTAAAATAATGAATAAAAAAATAAATAAAAAGTAGACGTTTGAATTTATTTGGCTCTGAATAACAGTCAAAATTGGCTTTTAAGGATTACAAAATTGGCTTTTAAGGATAGGCAAAGTCAACAACCTATAGTAGGAAAGGAGAGCCTGATTCCTCATTGCCACCTGTAGCACAAAAGTGCTATTTTAGCACTATTTCATTGTGTGTGGCACTGTAGCACGTGCACCTCATCAACCACAGAGTGTATGGGGATCATAATCCGGGCCAAACTGGAAATTATGAAGTAGGTTGAAACCAGGCGTGTCGTGAATGTTTGGCTAAGACATGCATTTTTGTCGAAGCCAGTACCACTATTAACAAAGATTTGAATTTTAACAGAAGAGGATAAACTGCATCAAGCGTAAATTGTCAAGTGCCATTTGACATTTCAAGTGACATTTTAGTGACAAGTGAAATATCAAGTGCTATCTGAATCTCAGCTGGTATATCCGATTAAAAGCATAATTCTTGTCGATTGTTAATTTTCTGTGAAATATTTTCTGAGAATACTCCGAAATTTATCTTTGAGGCAGCCAAAATGAAAGACATAAATTTAATCATTTATAATAGTTGAGCAATAAACTTAATCAACAAGCATTTGTTTTTTTTAAAAACACTTTCTTCTAGAAGGAGGAAAATATTCTAATCATAGTGCTTAAAGTTAAACATTTAATCTAAAATAAAATATATTATAATATATTCATATATTAATTTTCATTATTTAGATTATAATAACATTATAATTGATAATTATTACTAATAATGATAAAAATGATAAATAATAACAACAATAATAATAGATATTATTAAAACTATTGTTATTATAAATAATAATGGTTAATAGTAACTGATAATTTATTTAGATTATAATATATTAACTCAAAATATGTACAATATTGAACCTAAATATTTAACTTCAGAATCAAAGGAGGAGCGAAATGAGTATTTGATCTTTTTTCATCAAACGACTTGAAATGTGGCTCGTGAAGAAAAATTTAACTCCCACCTAACTTTAATTTATATTAAAATTTAATTTATATTAACTTTAATTTAATTATATTAACTTTAATTTATTTTAAATAACCTATTCCGGCTTCTCAGAATCACAGGTATAACCATAAGAAGAACTGACGACTAATTGTCGCATACAGCCGACTATGGTTAAAACAACAGCACAAGCTATGCTATTTTTTTGGCAATATTAACTTCGGGGGTTGCCATTTTTTTGTGTGCCTTGCGACATGGAGGTTTAAACCATAGTTATTAGGGTTTTCCAGGTTTAAAAAAAAATCGTGACATCTGTGCTATCAAGACGTGAAAAATAAAAAAAAATATTCATAAAGAAGTTGTGGCAGTATAGCAAGTGTGGCTATTTGTGGCAGTCACAAAATTTAGGTCCATTTTTCACTATTCAACAGAGTTTTCATTTGTTATATTGACTTCCCTTATAAGCTCTTTCCAATTAGCCTACCATATGATTCTTACTATAATTCGGCCTTTGGTAACCAGATCGCTGCTTCTTTGGATCTAGAATCGGTATAGCAGATTTTTAATTTCGGGACCAAAAGGTATCCTAAACTGGGCATCTAAAGTAATGGTATGTAGCAAAAATGTTTAATTCTTATGACTACAGTTTTGTTTCTTAGGGGGATGTGGATGTAGTATATAAACGGAGATTTGTCTCTTATTTTCTTCTTTATATACTTTCCAATTGCGTTTTCCTAGCAAAACGGTTAGAGCAAGGAAATGTCAAACCAGAACCCTGTATACATTGGGCCAATATCATGCCATCAACCTTACTTTTTAATTTTTTAAGTGCTAAAATTAGCTATAGATTTTTAGATAAACTGAAGATTTTTAGTTTAAATTTTAGAATATTTAAAGAAATTAAAAATTGTAAAAGTTTAAATATATTTGAGATAAATTTTAAGGTAAACCCCTTTTTTAGATACACTTTTTGGGTACCAAACTAGTGAGCAGCTGCCCCGACCTTAGAGCCAAATAAGCCTGACCTTGTTACCGGAGAGCCAATTTTAGTTTTATATCTAATATATATATAATATACTATATATATATATTATTTATGTTTCTGTTTTTGCCCGAATGCTGATTAACGGTATTTATGAATTCCCCACCATAGATATCTTGATGAGAAAAATAATACTTAGGCTAAGCAATTTTGGCTTAAATATTTTTTCACATTGAAATTTTTTTTATTAATATTTTTAACATCTGGCCTTTTTTCTCAGAAGGCAGTTGTTTCTCCTAAGCTTGTTTCCCCTAAAAATCTTAACATCGTGGTTAAGACGATACAAGAAAGGCCTTTCAATAAAGCTACAAATTTAGTAAACATCATGAAGTTTGGGATAGTTCTCTAGCTGAAAGATAAACATGAAATTTAATTTGCCATTCAATGCTCTTTCCAAACATAATAATGCTACCATTACAACTACATTCCAACTACAACAGTTCAGTGGCGGTCCTGACCTCTTTTGCGCCCAGGGAAAAATCTTGATTAGTCCCTCCCCTATCTCCCACAAAATTTTCAAGCCAAATTTTAACAAAATTTTCATTTATTAACAGAAATATTTTCACTTATTAATTAATTCATAATTTATGTTTTAATGTATTGTTCAAATTATCTAATTATTATTTTAATTTAATCATCTCAGTTATTATAATCTAATAATCACATTTTATTGTTGATTTATTTTTATTTTTAATTTAATTTTAGTAATTAGTTAATTATGTATTAATTATTTTTAGTTATTAGTTCCTCCCTCTATTGTATTTTAATAGAAATAAAATTTCAAAATTACAAAATGACTATAACAATTATATAATTTATTTCACATTTTGCACCCATAAAATTACTACACCAAGGGTATGCGCCCCTTCTGCCATCCCCCTAAAACCGCCTCTACAACAGTCCTAACTGCGGTTAAAATTGTCAAAGTGCAGTCCTCCTAAAAGTGTATAGTTTAAGTTTAACAGAAGATATCACTAAAAGGTAATTATAACCAGGGGCGAATCTCCAGCATTTTTATTGGGGGGGGCAAGAGGGGTTCATATCTGGATTGTCAAAGGACATGGGATTTATAACAGTTTTTTCTCCACATTATTGGGGGGGGCAAGTGCCCCCCCCCCTTGCCACCCCTAAACGACGCCCCTGGTCATAACTAGGAATACAAAATGCTGGACCTACGACTTTGGTAAGGGTAATCATAACAAGAAATTCGGGAGTTAACAAAAGATGCTGCAAAATGACTTACCACTCCTGTTTATCAGCAGGAATAAAATTCTAGGTATTGTTTGTAGCCACAGAGGTAACGAGGCAAACGAGTGGCATCCATCTAAAAGATTGCCCCAGGCATCTAACCATTCTTCTAATCCAACACTTTCATATAATGCTGAAAGAGTAACATTTAAATTTGCTTTAATAAAAGTAGATTAATAAATTCGTTCTTTTTCGGGGTTTTGCAATTCTGCATAACTCTGGAATACCCTAGTTTACCTTTTCTGACTAAAATAAAAATAGTTTTGGGGCTCACACAATAATTGGGTCTTCGGTAATAATGCTGAGGGTCATTGGGGCTTATAATTGAGGTAATTGAGGTAGCAATTGACAAATTCTGGGAACTAAGGGCATATAAGTTGGGAATAGCTTCTTGATAATTTACACATGGGGAACCAAATAATAAAATAAATGAGACGATAGTGTGTCCCTGTAAATGTGGTAAGTCAACCGTGACTCTAATGACTCTATAATTTGTAAGTAATTTCTGATGCTGATCGTTTTTTTGCGTAGCACAGGTGCTGATCTCATGATTTTCTGCCTTCGGCCGGAAGTGCAATTCGTGGCTAGGAGCAAATCATTTGACTTCTCCCGTGCCCCCCCAGATTTCTCCAGGTATCCATTTTGAAACTGGTCGACTCAGCCTGAGTGCACCATTGACCTCCGTTCCAAACCAAATAACCGGCGACACCAGAACTCGAGCCCTTGTTCTAAATATTCCAAGTCTAGCGCTCTAACCACTTAACTTGGTGGTTAATTTAGCCGTTGGATTTAGCTATGATTAAGATGGATAACTTTTACAGTTTGCCAGAAAATATTCTCTCTGTTTATTATCTTTTTCTTTTTTCCAGAATTAAAAATATATGTGAGATATTAATAATTTTCTTTTCTATTTCACGTATTATTTTCAGCTATATTTTTAAATGTATTGTAGATCGTTGCTTTGTTCTATTTGCTGAAGTATTTTTATAATTTCATTTGTATATTTTATATACTCCTCGATTTTGAGAGAATTAAATAAGTAAGTAAAACAATTTGTATTACACATGACTGATAAAAAACAACAATACATTCATTGTTGTTGAAAATAAACAATTCTTCCATTCTTCAAATTCATTCTTCTAACCATTCATGATTCAAGAGACACTGCGGAAAATCTACAGTTCCACACGAGTTATAGAGAGTTAAGATTCACCTTGATTTTACTATGTATTTTTCAAGTTCAAGAAATAAAACAGAGATAAACAAGAATCTTCAAAGATATACCTTTAGACAGCCTTATTACCAGATCTCTCTAAGGGAATAAATTTGTTTTCTGTGACATCAATGATAAAAATAAGTTCTGGACATTTTGTCTGACACATACTTATGAAGTTATGAAATTATAGTTACACCAATAAAGTCATCTGGGAATTACGAAGGACAAGTCGATGAAGTATAAGCGACAAAAATAAACAAAATTTGTAACTAATTGAGATGAGACTGGAGTGCTATTTGTGGTAGTGAATTGAAGACAGTAAAGCTAGCTGAAAGAAAAAGGCATAAACTAAAAAAAAAACCAAATTGATTCTTATACAACAAATTCAGAAAAATTGGAATGAGAATTTATATCTCACCAAAATGCACAAAAAAATGTGGGAGGGGGCGATTAGGCTAACCAGCAGAAACTATGACACGTCAAGGAGCAGCGAATTGATTCATGCAAAGATCATTTCTGATATAGTTCATGTGGGATCCAAGTCTTGTATGAATTTCTGACTATTTCATCCGAAAAGTGCTTAGGAGAAAACATTGGGGAAAATGAGCGTCAAAAGTTCTATTTTTGTCATTACTAGTGGCGTGCTGTGGCTATTGTCGATAGTACTCCTGGGCTGTTGCTTACTGTAATCATGACATAAACTACATATCTAACCACAAATCTCTTAAAAATTTTGCCTTAAAAATATATTGAACTTGATTTTATAAGGCTCTTTCTAAAAAAAACCAGGGCAATTTCTTAGCCACACAGCAGTAGATGGACTGGGCTTCTTGTCTTCAACAGAGCAAGTAAGAGTTAAAACCAGTTTGTGAAAAACACTAATAATGTAGGCACTACAAAATAAATAGTACTAGCGATATCAGAACGTGATAGTCTTGCTAATAGGTTGCATGCCTGGCATCTACATTAACATATGGCGCAATATCTCCAAGAATTTCCAGCTGAAACCCAAGGTCTTTTTAGCGTCTAGGTCTCTGGGGTGACGCTTTCTAATTAAGTCAAAATTGGGTTTTAGTAAAAACATTAAGACGGAACTACAAAGTTTCGAAATACCACTTTTTATTAAGATAAAGAACACATCCTGGTATGTGTATGCTTAATAGGAAATTGAGAAGTCACCACTTCCTTGCTATGTGTGTCAATGGACCCAATAAGATGTGGTTGATGAAATGTATTTAAAGATATATTTTTTGGGAACGGGGGGAGAGATACTAATTTTATGCCGGACTGACCTCTGGTCCGTTGATTTTAGAAATAACTTGAAATATTGTTGGATTATTGTAAATGTCCAAGTATCTTATTGTATTGTACTTTATTGTAGATTTCCTATACTTGTTCACTTCCTGGGACAGCCAGTTCCAGTGGCTTATATATTATTAGAACCTGTATCGTTGTGTGTTAGCTGAATAAAAATATGGTGTTACAGACAACCTCTCTACAATCTTAAACTAGTCCGTTGAATATTCCCAGCTGGCACGCTCCATTAGTCAGGTCATAGCGTAAGGCACGCTACCAAAGTTTATTTGGCCATAGTTATCTCCCCTATAAAGGGAGAATTAAAGGCAACAAGCACAATCTCACCATAATACCTTTAAACCACTTTACCTCATCTCTACAGTGCATCTTTTGCTGAATTTTCAAAAGTGTTGGATCTTCTTTTGTTAATTCAGGTCAGTTTCAGCTGTGAATTTTCGGGGAAAACATTTTTTGTTCGGTTTATTTGGATCCGGCTGCTTGCTTTAAAGTAATATCCACTTTACCACAAAATGGTTCATATGATTCAGCGAGGACAGATGCTTGCTAATTTTGTCTTTTCCTCTAATTTTCAAAGCTTATGGTAGTAAAAAAAAGGTCATCATTAGTTTTCCGCCCAATGACTCAGTTTAGGCAACTGACCTAACTTACATTGATATATATTTCTTTTTAACAGCAGAGAAGGTTAAACATATCTCTGCTAAGCTATTAAGTATCTCTACAGGTAGTCGAGGATTGTACCCAAGTTGGCAATTGTTTTTAACCCCCCCCCCCCCAAAGAACGCCATATACGGTTGTGTTGTCATGGACGTATGGCTCAGCTAGCGGAAAAAACTAAAAAGGATGTTTTGCTAAAGCATGGTAAATACAGAAGCAACAGGTAAGTTTAAAAAAATGTATATAAAAACTAATAAATATAAAAACTTAATAAGAAAAGTAACACTAGAGATCTTAGGTGAATACTTATGTAACTTAAAATTATTTACCAAAATGGCACTTTGTGTATAATTTATAAGATTCTAGACTGTTTAAACAGAGCTGATGAAACTCACATTAAAATTACTTGGCGTGTAACTTACACTTTAGGTCATACTACCCAGAATATAAGCTCACAGAGATATGGGTAAACAAAATGCTGTTTAAATAGACTTTGATCAATATCACAAAAGATATTCCAGAAAGTACTAGCATGCAAATTTGAAACCGAGAATCGACTGTTTACAAATCCAGGATATTTCTATGTTTTCCAATGTTCAAAAAAAAATTGAAAAGCCCAAACCAGTTTTAAAATTGAATAAACCAGTTTGGCTGGACAAAAAAAAAGAAAAAAAAAGTTTGCGTAAGGATCAATAGACAGTCAGATTTTTCTAATACCGAGGTTTAGCTAGGAGTAATTTGAGCCAATAGATTTTGTGTATAGAATTTTCTGATTGGCTGAAAAATTCAATGGAAAATTCTGATAGGATCAGGGCTAGCTAAATCTTTGTATTAGTAAAGCCTCGTTGTGATTGGCCCTTAAGACACTTTCGAAGGAAAATAAACTGTAGTGGACTGTTCAAGAAATTTATTCAGAGACAAAAAAATCTAGAAAATGCCAAAGCATGATGTAAAAGTTTGGTTTAACAGTCTATGGATTAGTATACGAATCACATTTGAGCTTAGTATTTGACAGGACCTTATTAAAGCACAAGTTTTTAAATGTGAATGTGAAATTAAGAACGAAGCCTTCTTATGTATTAGTTCTTCCTTCAATTCTTAGGAACAAATAAAGTTTTTTCTTAGCAAAACGAGAAGGCATTTGTCTTCTTTTCTGATAAAACCTTGGAAATTAGAATCCCATATTAGTATTATGTAGACCTTTTGCCTCATCCCCTTTCCCCTGTAAGGGCATCTCTGCTAGTGACTATGTCATAAGACTCCAGCCTTACCTCTTCAGATGCATATCTTTTCAATGGGTTGTTAGCTTCTGATTGTGTTTGGAAAATTCACATCTGTTGCATAAGCTATCGTTATCAACTCAGACCTAAGCAAGCTGCTTATGCTGGAAATTTTTTCGGCTGTACTAATAAAAAAGTGAGCTTTTGATTTGAAATTATACGGTATAACAATTTTTGCTTACCCCTTGTACTTTTTTTGTGCTTCAAGAGAAAGGAGAGAAAACTCTCATGCACCTCCCTCGCCGTCATTAACTCCAAAGACTCCAGTGGCCATTCTGTATAATGACAGATTCTCTGAAAAATAGGAAAAATAATTTCGCCAACTCTATTGATACGAAATTTCCGAAACTTCCATAAATAAAAAAAAATAATAAAAAAAGAACTGGAGGCTTCCAGATTGACCTTTGGAGAATTCAAAAATTAAGCTATATTTAAGAATTATAAATTAAGCTATATTTAAGAATTATATATATATATATATATATATAAATATATATATATATATATATATATATATATATATATATATATATATATATATATATATATATATATATATATATATATATATATATATATATATATATATATATATATATATATATATATATATATATATATATATATATAATAGGTTACAGCAGGGGCGTCGTTTGGGGTAGCAAGGTTTGGCAGTTGCCCCACCCCAATAATGTGGAGAAAAAATATAATACATCCCATACTCTTTGGCTATCCAGATATGGACCCCTCTTATCCCAATCCCCCCCCCCCATTAAAAATTATGGAGATCCTCCCCTGGGTTACGGTGGTCTATGGATTGACCTTTCCAGAATAAGGGTTCCATAAATACTGCTATATCCAGAATGGCTTGGAACATGCGTTTGGAGGATAGACACTAACTTAGACATGGTCAACGGTTCGCAGAACTAACCTTATACATATTACCCAAGGTAAAGATGTATTTTATGGGGTTTTAAGTCCAATTATATACCAAAACACTCCCACTCGTGAAACAGGAGCTTAAAACCGCGGTGTATAGTGCATAGTATATATGTATATTACGGGTATATGACTTTGTACGGGTACATACGGGGTATGCATGTATGTACGGGTATATGTATGAATAAGCATCAACATAACATGTGTCTTAACTTTCATGCAACTGACTATTTGGGTGAATTTTGTATTCGTCTTAGGTAGTTTTTTTACTATTTAGATTAACTAATATCATGTTATGGCAGAGACAGACCATGATAAATTTGACAATCAAAAACAGCAAAGCGACATCGTTTTATGGATTTCAGCTGTGGTGCATGATTAAAATTGAAAATAATTGTAGAAAATCGTTGAAAAGCGAAAAACTGTTGAAAACAAAAGTGTCCCCAGAAAAAATTTACTTCCTATATAAAAAAGAGTTCGATTTTTTTTTTTTTTTTTACTGTGAATTTTTACTGATAATTAAACAGGCTGTCAAATATTGCTGACCTGATATTTTTATATTTATTGATGACTAGCTAGTCCTTCCTGCTTTGCTGTGATCTCAAAAGTAAGGAAATTCAAGGAAAATCCCCCCCCTCCTTGTGGAAAACTCCCCCTTCACAGAAAATTTCCCCCGTGAAGATTACCACTCATTAGATTCTTCCTCCCCAACAGTTCCCTCCTGTAAATTTTTCTCTTAGGTAAATTACCCCCATACCCAACAATTCCCCTGGAAACTTCTTCACTCATGTAAAATAAGGATTGTTTTTCTTAATATAAAAGTATTTGAAAAACTAGTTCAGGATGTACCCGTCGGGTTGTTGGATAATTAATATCCAGAAAATGTAAATTAGGTGAACGAAAGCAACTGTCAAGTATAATGTATCTAATTTCAGTCAGTGTGAAAAGTATTAAGATGATTTTGGGGAAGGGATTTTATGCCTAAAAATTTTGCAAGAGTGTGCTAAACAAATTCTTAAGGTTTCTTGGCGATCGCATGAACAGTGTTGTAATACATATAGGACCAGTTTTAGGAAAACATAAGTGTGATTCAACCATCCCGGGACAGGCTTGTATATATTGATTCTCATTGTCACTTGCCTTCTAACCACGGCCTCTTCTTGATGTCATTGCGTG
The DNA here is from genome assembly GCA_027921565.1 of Artemia sinica. Lineage (NCBI taxonomy): Eukaryota > Metazoa > Arthropoda > Branchiopoda > Anostraca > Artemiidae > Artemia > Artemia sinica. The sequence goes on along the minus strand of CM051273.1, from coordinate 45,194,043 downwards.
ACCAAATGTTTAATACAACCACCTTGGGAAAACTACGAATTCTCCCTTAAAATTGAGACCTAATCAAATCATTTATGACCAGAAATGTCAATATGTCAGTTTAAGAAAAAAACAAAAAAACAAACAAAATACATATTTGTCATCGATTACGAGGCCAGGCCCTGGCACCCGGCACGTGGCAGGTTTGTACATATTGATTCTCATTGCCGCTTGTCTTCTAACTGCAGATAATGTGATACTCTTCTTGATGTCACGCCTTCAGGTTAGGTTTGATACAACAACCTTGGAAAAATACTAAAAAGGGATATAATTTAAGGTAAAGATGTTTTAAGTAAATACACAGTTTTTCGTTTATGGGAGTATATGTTTTCATCATTTTTTGTCTTAAGTCTTTAGGTGTCCAATAAGCATTAAGGAATGAGTTAAAAAAGTCTTGCGCGAATTCAATTCCTCCTTCCTGTTAATGCATGAAAGAATCATCCATTTTATAGACTTTGTTTTCTTCTAAAACTCGTTGCGATTCTCGTTGCGATTCTCGTAAAACTCGTTGCGTTTCTTCTAAAACTCGTTGTTTTCTTCTAAAACTCACTGCTGCTTCTCTTCTAACCGCAAATTTCTTTCACGATCAGAAATACTCGTTGGGATACTGGTTGCCAAATGTATTCCAGCAGCAGTTCTAGTTTGTACTTCATTTTGGTGCATCATTATCTCAGACTTTTTTCCATGCCTGTTACTTTAGCTGTTTCGATTCATTCAAAATCATGTGTTCTAATGCCTATACCCTCTTAAACATCTAAAGTTGGCATAACCCTTGTTTTGTTCTTTAGATTCAAGTAATGGGGTGGGAAATCAGCGATTTGAGATGAATTAAAAAAATTCAGCTGAATTCCTTTTTGCTTAACACGTTCCTTATTCAATCGTTTTTTTTTAAATATCTAAACTCCACAATAGCGTAATTATTGTGTTGTTCTTTAATTTTAGGTCGCATTTTTGTTTGTAATTCGATATGATTTGTTGCTATTTCTTGTTCCACGTCTTTGTCTTTAGCTGTCCAGTCATTTGTCCTTTTTTTGTAATATTACACGTGACATAGCTACTAACTGTTAATTACACCTTCTATCTTTTACAGACGCTAAAATAACATGTTTCTTATTCAACTGTAACTTTCAGAAAAGCAGTGTGTCATCCTGTGTAATTTTGCATGCGTCATATATACTAAAAGCGATACGACCACTCCTGGGGCGCAATTGATGTAATTTATGCTCTTGAAACGCGCTCGTAAATAGGAAATCACTTATATGATTTTTTTTTTACAAAATTCAGGCTCTAAATGAGTTTGTCATAATCATCACGTTATTTTTTAGTTTTAAGTCATTATGGGTTAAATCAGTAATTTCAATTGAATTAAGAAATTTTGACTTGAATTCTATTCCTCCTTCCTGTTAATCTTTCAGGGAGTCATATTTTTATATGATACATACACAATTATCAATCGTTTATAGAGATAAGATATATATATATATATATATATGTATATATATATATATATATATATATATATATATATATATATATATATATATATATATATATATATATATATGTATATATATATATGTATATTTATATATATATATATATATATATATATATATATATATATATATATATATATATATATATATATATATATATATATATATATATATATATATGTGTATATATATATATATATATTTATATATGTATATATATATATATATATATATATATATATATATATATATATATATATATATATATATATATATATGTATGTATATACATATGTATATATATATATATAGATATATATATATATATATATATATATATATATATATATATACATATATATATATATATATATATATATATATATATATATATATATATATATATATATATATATATATATATATATATATATATATATATATTATATATATATATATATATATATATATATATATATATATATGTATATATATATATATATATATATATATTATATATATATATATATATATATATATATATATATATATATATATATATATATATATATATATATATATATATATATATATATATATATATATATATATATATATATATATATATAATATATATATATATATATATATATATATATATATATATATATATATATATATATATATATATATATATATATATATATATATATATATATATATATATATATATATATATATATAGTATCTTTATAATTGAGCAATAATTGTGTATGTATTTATTTTTCTCGAAAACGGGTTGATATTTTTTGGGAAAATTGGCATCCGGGGATATTCTGACCTAAAAAAACGATCTACATAGGTCAGAATTTTGAGAAAATTCGTTAAAAGCCTTAATTAAAAAAAAAAAAAATAATGTGAGTGACGTCATGTGAGTGACAATGGATTGCACACAATCCAAAACCTTAAAAAAGAAAACCACAAGTTTGAAGCTTAGTTGAAATCGTTATTAGAACTCGGATTTGATTCAATAATGTCTTGTAAAGACATGAAAAAACGTTGAAATATTTTAAGTTCATTTCAGAACCGCTAAAGTTATTATGTAAAGTGCAAAAAATTCATGGTTTCCCTGAGCAAAAATTTTAATGTTTTAATTCAAACATGAAAAATACCAGAAAATTTAAAAATTAGTTTGTTTTTTGTTAGATAAAATCACCTCGCTACGTGATTAAGCTTACAGGTTTGAACGCAACCAGTTATATTATGTCAGTAAGAAGCCCCAAAAACGAAAATTTGCAATTGCTACAAATGATGATTCTCTATTTTGACAAAGGATTACAACACTTCAAAAACCTCAAAAAGGAAGACCAAAAGTTTGAAGCTTAGTAGAAATCGTTGTTAGAAACCGGACGTCCTGTAATAATCCAATATTTTTGAACAGACTGCAGTATGAAAAGACATTAAATCACGGAAAGAGAAAAAAATTGGTAATTGCATAAATATTTGTATATATTTTAACAAGGGATTACATCAATTCCAAAACCTTAAAAGAAAACCAAAAGTTTTAAGCTTAGTAGAAATCTTTGTTAGAGAAACATTATCACCGAATTTCTTTCTTATAAGTATAAGCAATGTCTTTTTAAGACATGGAAAATACTTCAAAATTTTTTTAGTTCAGTTCAGAATTGTTAAATTTATTATGTAATTTGCAAAAATATTTAAGGTGCCTGAGCAGTAATTTTAATGTTTTAATTCCAGCTAAAAAAAAATACCTGAAAATTTTCAAATTAGTTTGTTTTTTTGCAACATAAAATCAACTTGCTACGCCATTAAGCTTACAAATTTGAACGAAACCAGTTATGTAATATCAGCAGGAAAACCCCCAAAAATGAAAATTTGCAATTATTACAAATGAAGATTCTCCATTTTGACAAGGGATTACAACAATTCGAAAACCTTGGAAAAGAAAACCAAAGGTTTCAAGATTAGTACATATCACTGTTAGAAATCTGGCTAGCTTCAATAATAAAATATTTTTGAAAAGACACAGCATAAAATGACCTTAAATTGCGTGAAGAGCAAAAAACTGGTAATTACAAAGAATATTTGATTATATTTTAATCAGGGATCACAAAAATCCAGAAATTTTAAATAAGAAAACCTTTTTGAACGCAACCAGCTACACATTGTCATTAGGAAGGCCCAAAAACGAAAATTTGCAATTAATGCAAATGATGATTCTTTATTTTGACAAGGGATTACATTAATTCAAAACCTTAAAAAGGAAAACCAAAAGTTGTAAGCTTAGTACATATTGTTGTTAGAAATCGGCCTAGCTTCAAGAAATCAAATATCTTGAACAGGCCTCAGTATGAAAAGATAGTAAATTGCGTAACGAGCAAAAAATTGTTATTTGTAAAAATTTTTGTATATATTTTAATAAGAGATTACAACAATTCAAAAACCATAAAAAAGAAAACCAAAAGTTTGAAGCTTGATGAAAAAAAAAAAAAACTGGTCCATTTGCCTTAAAAGAAGGCCTTAAAAAGTTCCAAATAAACTTTTTTGACCGGGTTTCAAAATTAAAACTATAGTTGCAGGCCAAAACGACCCTATCATGTAAACGAAATGAGATTGAGGGCATGAACCTCCTGAAATGGGTCCAAAAACAAAGTCTCAAATTGGCTTGAAACTTCTGTCTATTAAAATATGTGTTTTGTTCAAATAGCTTAAAAACTATATATTTCAGTGCCTTATCCAAGGGAAGGCTGATGTGGATAAACATTTGTAGGCTGACGAGAGTGGCCATAAGAATTATGCCCGAAACTAGGACAGAAAACGATATTTTCTGATCAGCACGAAAGCTTTAGAATTTCTCTGGGCCAAGGAGACCTCATGATGTACTAGAAGGTGGAAGGGTGTTATGGGGCGTTATGGGAAGGGTGGAAGGTGGAAGGGTTTTATGGAAACTAAACACTTGGTGGCTCTGATTGGTTTGAAAATAATTAACCGTGCCAGAGTCGCCGTGCCAGAGGGACCCCAATATTCAAAAGTAAATAAGGCTGCTTTTATGAACCGACCAGAAGCGGGGCCTGGAAAATTTTCTTCAAACGGCTTGAAATTTATGTCCTTAAGCCCTTGAACAAAGGGAAGCCCCAACACAAAAGCAAAAAATATTGCTTCAATCGAAAATAGGACCGAAACCAGATTGAGTTAGGAAATGGCCAAAAAAAGAAGAAAAATTGAGTAGTAACCTTGTTTTTGCTGTCATATCTTCTCAAAGTTTATAACAAACAAAATCAATAACATTTTGTAAAAGGTTAATTCAAAAGAATAATATAAGCATGAAGTTGCTTATATTAAATCTATTGCTCGTGCAGACTATACTATAGACTTTTACAATATAAAGTTTCTTTTTTCTAGAACTGTTTAAAAAACCTTATTATTCTAATTAAGCTGCCCCGGTGTTTCAGGAGTCGTTCTTAAAGAATTGGGACAAAAAGTCATACTTTAGCGTAAAGAGTGAGGCATTAAGGAGGGGCAACCTCCCTAACATACGTATTAGTTTCTGTTCGTTTTAAGTTTTGATGTTGCTTCTAACTTTCAGTTGAAAAGAAGAACTTTCCTGATATTCTAGGACTTTTGATTCGATGCGATCACCACTGAGGAAAAAAAAAACATCCGTGATCTTTCTTCTCGCAAAAAATAAAAAAATTCCACATTTTTACAGATGGGAGCTTGAAACTTCTACAATAGGGTTCTCAGATACGCTGAACCTGATGGTGGGATTTTCATTAAGGTTCCTTGACTTTTAAAGGGTGTTTCCCCCTTTTTCTTAAATCAGGGAAATTTTCTCAGGCTCGTTACTTTGAAGGGTAACACTAAACTTAACGAATCTTATATATTTGGAATCAGCATAATAGCCAGTTCCTTTGATATGTATTGATATCAGAATTTCGTTTTTTAGCGCTTCGGTTACTACTGAGCCGCATCGCTTCTTACAGTTCGTTACCACGAGCTGTGTGACAGGTACTATTTAAAATATACATCCCACTGTACAGAAGATTTTGGATTTTAAAGAGACTCTTACACAAATTCTTCATATTGTCCTATTTCCTACATTCCACATAATATGGATTCTAGCAATATTTTTAGTAGTTTTACTACCACGATCCAACAAAAATTTATTCATTCATTCATTCATAGTAGTTTCTGTTCGGTTTAAGCTTGAATTGAGTTCTTAGGTTCTAAAAATTGGGCTTTTGCTCCTTTCACGTTCTAATATCTATTTTTACTTTTATCCAGAAAACTTTTTCGGAGAACCATTTTTAAAGTTGGTTCTCTCTTAGATTGTGGGAGTACGATTGCTAATAAAAATTATTTGTAACCGTATTTTGTAGAACGGAGAAAACACGTCAATATGACTTTTGTAAATATTTGTTTATAATCGTATTGGTATATAAAGAGCCGTTATCATTTAAAAAAGTATCCAATTAGGAATAAAGACCTCATATTTTGTGCAAAGAAGGAAATACGCCGATAAATGGTATTTTTGAAAAGGTACATTTAAGAATAAAAAGATATACATATTCAGTGTGTTTCACACTTTAATTACAACTAATATAGGATAAAAGATGTTATAGTTTGTGCAACCCACGATATAAGGCAACAAGATAGATTTTTTGTAAGTTGTGTTTAAAGCCCATTTTTGGCGCACTTCAATTTTTCTTGTTAATATAAAAAAAAAGTGCTGCCATCTAGTGATCTGGATGTTTACTCCTCAGTTAAATATTTAATCTGCCCTCTATGACTTCGGAACTAAATTTTTAATGGGACAGATGACGCCGGGTCGGACAATTTAAACTAGTTATACGGCCAAATACATTTATCTTGTTAATCGACTTTTGCACAATTTTTTCCACAAGAGAAGATTTTCAAAGAAAATTAAAAAGATACATTTCTGAAAGTCCTAATAATATTGGATATATTAAAGTTAAAAAGAGAAATAATTTTAAATGTATTTTGTTTTCGTTGTAATGTCAGTAGTAGTAGCAGAAGTAGCAGCAATAGTAATAGCAGGAGTATGCACAAAGTGCCTTTTGGTTAGTTCAACATCCCTCTCATTACGCCCTGAAAGTTTCAACTTCAAATTGTAATATTGCTCATGCATTGGCAGCCTAAATATACATAATGTGTTTTGATTTCGCCTTTTCAGAAGCAACGTCCTTTCGATCTTGACATATGCGATGGAATGTTTAAAACTCACAGCTGAGCAGGAAAAAACGACTCACTGCATATGAAAACAACTGTCTTCGACGTATCCTAAACATCAACTGGAAGGATAGGATAACAAACATGGAAATTCGCCACTACACAAACCAGCCTGATGTCGCTGATGCAGTCAGGCAACGAAGATGGCGCTATCTTGGCCATGTTATACGTATGCCAAGATCGAGACTACCGAATATGATCCTCCGGTGGCAACCAGACGGCACGCGTCGGCGAGGAAGGCCCAAAAAACACGCTTCACAGGACATATGAGCGGGACAGGAGAGCCCTTCACGCATCCTTAATCCCAGAGTGGGAGGACATTTACGCCGCAGCTCATTTGCGGGATGATTGGAGGCTGTTAACGGACGCCCTGTGTGCCTCTGGAGGTACAGGAGGAGCTAAGGTCTAAGGTAAGGTTTTGATTTAGTACAAAACCCCCTAAAATTCCCGGAAAGTTTGGTAGTCACAGCAGTAGTAGTAGTAGGGGTAGCAGTGGTAGTAGTAATAGTAGTACTAGCAGCAGTAGAAACAGTAGTGACAACCTGTATGCACGTAGTGTGATTTAATTTTATTCAAATTCTCCCTCAGAATTCCCTTATATTTTCACCTTAGAACTCTGACCAGAGGTCAAACACGCCCCTCCTTTCCCGATAACAAATACTATATGTAAATATCGCAGGAATTATATAGATTACAGTCCTTGCCTTAAGGGCTGTAGGGGGGGGGGGGGTTCTCACCCCCCGAGAGATAGTTTTTAGACCATTCAACGACGATGAACCAGAGGGCTATCTCAAATTTTGATCCTATGTCGTTAGGGAGAAAAGGGTGCGTGGGTGGTGGGCCGGTTGCCCTCCAGTCACTTTTGAATCTTATAATGGGAACTAGAGCTTTCAATTTCCAATTGAATGAGCCCCTTCCGAAGTTTATGCCGCAACTCCATCTATACGAATTGCTTTGGTGAAAAAAATATATATATTGTCCCCACTTCGCTCTTTACTTAAGCAGCGCTATTGCGTCACCTATAGTATTTAAAAAGTGCTGCCATCTTGTAATCTGTTTATGCGCAACTCAGTTCAATATTTAAGCTGCTTCATGAGTTCAGAGCTGTTGTTATAAGATTTGTTTGCTAATCAGATATTTTAGTAACCGTATTTTATGGGATGATGGAAACACGTCAATAAGAATTATTTTTTGTAAGTGTCTATTTAAAGTCCAAAATGGCCTGTACCGCAGCGGGGTGTATATTTTAACTAGCACTTGACGCGACTAAAGACATTACAAGATACTTCATGATGTAAAATATTGGTTTATTTTTCATCGTTTTATTGATTTCTGTTTGCATAAACATTGTCTTTCTTGAGAAAATATGACAGCAAAAAGCTGAAGCTACTGTAAGTCACGCAAAGAGAGAGCGAGAGAGAGAAGGAATAAAAACATATTTGACATTCAAGTTTAAACAAGAAGCAAACCTAAGAAAAATGAGACATTTTGTTCGGGTGCACACATAATTTTTTTTCTTTGAAGAAAAAATTGGGGGGGGGGGGAGGATTGTGTACTGGTAATTAAAGAAAAAAATTGGAAAATCTTATTGATAATATAGAAGACTAAGGAAAATATTTCAAAAATATCCTAGAGGAAAGAGGTATCATTTTTGTTTTTCTCTTTGACCTCAGATCCAAAAACTGATGATATGGGAGTAATAAAACCAAATAAAAACCAATTATCAGAAAAAATATGCATTTTTTGTGCAAATTTGGAGGTTTTTGAAAAATAAGATAGGAAAAACACCGAAAAAGAAAGAAAACAAATTAAGAAGAGAAAAAAGAAAAATTTTACTTTTAATATTGAAGAGTAAAGAAAAAATAAAAGATGATTTATGACAGGAGCAAGGAGGGTAGGCATATAATACGCGTGTTTTTGATTTTGCTCTTTGACCTCACATCCAATAATTAACCGTAGGAGAGGGGGTGAAATCGAATATAACCCCATTATCAGGTGAAGTTTTCAATTTTTTTTTGCTGGAATTTTAAATATTTTGATGGAGAGAAAAAGGAAAATTGTGTTAACAGTTTAGATAAAGAAGGAAAAAAGAGAAAAATGATTCCCGGGAAGAAGGGGAGATAAAAGGTTCCATTTTGACTTATTTTTCTTTTACCTCATTTTGATGTTAGGTCAGAAACAAAAATAAAACTAATCATAGGGGATGGGGAAAAACCAAACTAAATTCCACCATAAGATAAATTTATTACTTTTTGGACAAATTCTAAGCTTTTGGACATTAAGTTAAGAAAATAACACTGGAAAATCTTATTAATAATATAGAAGAATAGCTAAAAATTACAAAAAAGACTCTAGGGGAGACCAACGATATCGTCTTAATGTTCTCTTTTTCCTCAAATCCAAATATATATCGTAGGGCAAAGTGGAAAACCATTTAGAATTCCATTATGATATGAAATTTTGAGTTTTTCCATACGTTTTAAGTTTTTGAGCATTCAGTCTGGGATTTAGCTCCCTCAAATTGACACCTTTTCAACTGAGTAGCGCAATACAAAACTTAAAAAACAGCAAAAATAACAGAGATTAAAGAAAATGGCACCAACATTTAGGGTTCAGTAATTCATAAGGGAGAAAAAAAGAATAAGGTTATCCAGCAGGGTATGCAAGAAGGTAGATATGCCGAGAGAGAATACATTTGTGTGGTATTATTATATGTTAGTACTATTGATCGAAAACACGTGGAAATTTTCCTTAAAATGTTTACAAAAAATGATTTTTTTGGGGGGAGGGGGAGGGGGAAGGGGTACAAAAAAACTTTAAAAAACGCATCAGAAATTTGCTCATATTCATTTTTGTGATGTTTTTACGAGTTGCAAAAATATTTCGGAGGGGGGGGGGGGTAATCGCACTTATAAGAAAAAAAATATACAAAAACGGAAAACCCAGATTTGGTTCTATCAGCCTGTAAATGAACGCTCATAAATTGTTTCAAGTTATTACGTGTTTTGTCTTCTAAATGAGTTTCCTAATTACTTTCAAATCATTTTTAGATTTAGAAAAAGGATTTTTCAAATCGTTACCTTCTCTTTCCATAACAATATTGAATTTCCAAAATAAAAAAGCTACCACATGAACAATAGCCATTTAAAAAGCAAAATAAACATTCTGTGAAAACAGCAGAAAATTAGTTTTATTCATTATTACTATCTTTTCTTTTGGGAAAACTTAAGGTAGAAGAATTCGGTTTTGACACGGTGCAAAGTGAACATACTTCCTCGGATAAAAGTTACATGCCTTTCTCTTTTTTCGTGGCCAGAGTGAAAGGAATGGATTAAACCGTTATATTTAATGAACGTTATGCAGATTATCCTGAGACGCAAAAAAAAAAAAAATCCAAAATGAGCTTTTTTGCTTAGATATTTCTCCAAGGTCATTAGACCCTCTCTTTTCTTTATTACTTATCTAGTGCCATAAAGCTAAAAAGAGTGATCCAATAGAAATAAGTCTATTTCGCCAAATCTTTGGGAAGGGGGGAGGGGTATCATTCACTTGGAAAGAGTGGATGGTTTTTTCTACATTAAGCTTTACAGATTAAGTTTAACATTTCAGTAAATAAACACAACTGCGGCAAACATGTTAAAGCTGCAATAAAATCATTAAAATAAAATGCAAAAATTAAAACAACAAATGTTTTCCTATATAAGAACTAGACATTTTGGGATACCTTGTTAAAATGAGAATGACTCCCCCCCCCCCTCCCGAAATGTTTGTCCGACTCGTAAAAAAAATTAAAAAACGCATCAAAAATCTGTTTGTATTCATTTTTGTTACGTTTTCTACGAGTCAGACAAACATTTCAGAGAGGGGAGAGAATCAAATCCTAGAACTGAGTGCCGTAATTTTACGATGTAATTTTTGTAAGTACTGTCAGAATCATTAGAGCGGATGTGTCTTCTTTTGCCCTGTACTACTCCTCTATCAGGCTACTCATAAGTTTTTAATATATTTGCATAAGATTTGTTTACAATATTCTATGTGGGGCTATAATTTCTCAGTGAGGATTGCTTTTCCTTTTTTACAATTGCATGATATATAATACACCTATTTTATTATAATTTAAGTAAATATTGTGATTTAAATTGAAGTGGTGTAAGATTACCCAATATTATAGATATAGATAAATAAAATAGATAATTAGTAGTATAGATAAATAAAACACCACAACAAATAAAACATTGCCTATGTTGAGGTAGATAGTATGAAAGATGGGGTCACCCATGGGTAACTTTTCAAGGATACTTTTATTTGGAGGATACTTTTAGGTTCAAGGATACTTTTAGTTGGAAATGAATCTTGTTTTCTTATAACCGACATAAAATGTATTCTCTTAATATTTTCACAGCCTATTCAAGGCTTTTTACCATCAAGAGATAGAAGAATGAGAAAAATTGGAGATATTTAAATTTAAAAATTCAAAGATGAGAAATTTTTCCTCTGAGGAAAATTTTAACATCATTTAAGACACCTACTAAGATTGTACTAATATCATACCAAAATTGTGATCATAAATGATCAGAGGATAGCCAACCTCGCCTCTTCATGCCCTATTTTCCGCAAATGCAACCAATCAAAATGCAACCCTAAGATTTGAGCCAGAGTATCTGAAGTGGGGAGACTTCTGGTCAAAATTATTTAGTCATAGGTGCTCTTCATCAACACAACAGGTTCTAGTACTGACATTTCTCTACCTTGTGGTTGTGGTTTTGATACTGTGGTTAGATTTATAAATCTTCTTATAGTTTTTTCAGATTTCCGTTCTCAAAGGAGCCTTTTAGCGGGCTTCTCAGATTTTACCGGAAGGTTTTGACAGTTCGTGGTTATAGACTGTACCTAAGGAACGACTCAGTCCAATAGTGACCAAAAACTAAAAAAAAAAGGAATTTTGATAACTACTAACATATCAAAAGAATTTGTTTTATGCTAATTCCAAATATGTAAAATTCATTAATTTTTAATGTTGTCCATCAAAAGCTACGAGCCCGAGAAGAATTGGTTGATTTTCGAAAAAGGGATGAATCATCCCTAAGAGGTCAAGTGATCTTAATGAGAAGCCAACCATAAGATTCACAATATGAGAAAACTCTGCAGTAGAGATTTCAAGTTCGTATCTCCTAAAATGTAGAACTTTGTATTTTTTTCAGAAGAAAGATCACGGATGCGTGTTTATTTGTATTTTTTTTTCAGGGGTGGCCGCATCAAACCAATGGTTCTAGAAGAGGGCTCATTCAAACGAAAATTAAAAGTTCTAGTGCTCTCAATAAGTAATTGAAATACTGGAGGGTAACTATCCCTACTCCCACGCTCCTTTTCCTTGGATCCCGACATGATTTTAAAAGCATGATATAAAGTTCATCAAGTTTAATTTATTTATTTTTATTTATTATTTTATTCAATAAAGGTTATCAATTATTATTTTATTCAATTAATGTTACCGATCAAAAGTTACGAGCTTGCAAAAATTTGTCTAATTTTTGAAAAAGGGGGGAAATACCCCCAAAGACCAAGTGATCTTAATGGAAATTCACACCATCAGATTCAGCATATGCAAGAACGCCACTGTAGAGGTTCCAAGCTCCTATATACGTACAAAACGTAGAATTTTGTATTTCTTGCCAGAAAAAAAGATACCGGATGTGCGTTCATTTGCTTTTTTTTTTTTTTTGTTTGTTATTCCCGGAGGTGATCGTATAGATCCAGTAGTCCTAGAAGATCAAAAGAGGACTCATTTGACATGAAATCAAAATATCTAGTGCTTTTTTTAGTGACTAAAAACATTGGAGAGCAGCTAGCTCCCCCTCCCAGGCCCGTTTTTCCCAAAATCGTTCCACCAAATTTTCGGATAGCCATTTCTTTCAGCATAGTGGAAAAAACACTGTCTTGAACACAAACAGAAACATAACCGCGGGCAACTGGTAATCTTTGATTAAATTGGTTGACGAGCTGAACAGACAGAATACAACCTACTTTGGAACTCTCAGGAAGAACAAGCGCGAGCTCCTAGCACCGTTTTTTCCACACAGGGATCGTGAGCCTGGTTCTTCAGCTTTGCTCAGAAGAAGACTATTGTATCGCATATGCCTAAGAACAGCAGAGCATTAGCTTTGATCTCTTCTATGCACAACACAAACACGATAGATGCAAACTCAGGCAAGCCGAGATAAGAGTTTTACAACGCAAATGAATCTGGAGTTGACAGTTTAGATCAAAAATGTGCCAACTACACTACCAGCTGTCGCTGTCAGCGCTAGCCACTTGCAAACTTCTTTGCAATGCTTGATATTGCAGGTGTAAACGCAGGAGTATTTGGCAACACAACAAGAAGTCAAGAAAAGGTGATCCAGCGCCGAAAAATCCTCACACAGTTGGGACTATCCCTTACGAAGCCTCATTTGATGGTTAGAGTATCCATAAACTCCCTTCCACGAGAACTTCGAAAGTTAGAGTCTAATATATTTGGAATCGAGTCTACGGGTAGTTCAGACGCTGAACTTTTTTATTCTGGACGCAAAAATCATTGCTACAATCTCTGTCCTTGTTCAGTGGACCGGAAGACAACTAGGGTCTGCAGCATCTGCAAAATGGGGTGCTGCATGCAGCACCTTAACGAAGTTTGCCCAGCATGTATCTACATGACTCATTTTTATGTTAAACATATTATATTTGATTGTATTTGCTTAAAATTAAATTACAAGTTCCTATCTGAAATAGTTTTTATTTAGAAGCGTTTTTAGTTATGGGGTAAATAGTTACCCCACCCGACCAGTTAAGGGTTAAGGTAACAGTCAAGATTAAAACAAACACAACTTTACACGAACAGGAATGAGGCCAGTGGGGCCATAACCTCTTGCCTCTTAAATTTTCTAAAGGCCAGAGCATCATGTCTTATTTACTGATTATTTGAAAAAAACTACGTTTTCTAAAGAGTTAAAGAGGCTGAGTTACAAGGTCGAACCTTAAAACGTACAGGGATTAGGAGGCACAGTTGGGGGGCTACCGCCCCCCAAACCCCCCGCTTTCGCAGCCTTTAAATATAAAAAAAAATTTCTTTAAACTGAAAGTAAGGAGCGACATTAAAACCTAAAACGAACAGAAATTATTCCGTATATGAAAGAGGCTGTGCCCTCCTCAACGCCTCGCTCTTTACGCTAAAGTTTTTATTGTTTAAAAAAAGAGTTGTGAGAAAGTCAAACTTTAGCGTAAAGAGCGAGGCGTTGAGGAGGGCACAGCCTCTTTCATATACGGAATAATTTCTGTTCGTTTTAAGTTTTAATGTCGCTCCTTACTTTCAGTTTAAAGAATTTTTTTTTTTATATTTAAAGGCTGCGAAAGCGGGGGGTTTGGGGGCGGTAGCCCCCAACTGTGCCTCCTAATCCCTGTACGTTTTAAGGTTCGACCTTGTAACTCAGCCTCTTTAACTCTTTAGAAAACGTAGTTTTTTCAAATAATTTCTGCACGTTTTTGTACAGTTTATTACTTATTATTGCTTGACTAACTGTTGGCTGATCGTGTCAGGAGTTAAAGTTGGGGGACTGCCGCCCCCCAAACCCCCCGCTCTTGAACATTCTTGTGTTAAGGCTTTTAATTCCTGAATACTCAAATCAAGTCGTACAGGGTGCCTCCTAATCCCTGTACGTTTTAAGGTTCGAACTTGTGACTCAGCCTCTTTAACAGCCCCCCAACTGTGCCTCCTAATCCCTGTACGTTTTAAGGGTCGATCTTGTAACTCAGCCTCTTTAACTCTTTAGAAAACGTAATTTTTTCAAATAATTTAAAAAAGAAACTGAGTTTCTTTTTAAAGTTTAAATTCAGTATATAAAAAAGATGCTCTGATGGTGAATCGAACCCGGGTTTTCCGCCTTACTGTCTGGAGTATCAACCGCTGGACTATACAAACACAATAGTAATTGTTGTTTAGCAAATGGAAGCTATTTTCGACGCAAGCAAATTCCCAAAAATCTTGATATGTGGTTTTTGGAAAACAGGGAAGGAGTGATCAGATTGAGCTGAAATTTCGAGGATAAGCTCCCAGGCCCCAGGAAAGCTTATCCTCTAAATTTCAGCCCGATCAGACAACGTTAAAGGGGGGTTGTGGTGGGAAAAATTAACATGGGCTAATATAGGAAAACGAGGTTTTTCGTAAATGTAAATTCGGGGGATAATTTTTTCGGTCTGAAAATATCAAAAGGCCCTAACAGGTCGAATTCTGCTTCGAATGAGTCCTCATTCAACCGGATCCGTTGCCAACTGTGGCCTGTAGGCGTGGCTAAGAAAAAAAAAGAAATGATGATGATGAATTTTAAGTGGCTATATTTGGTTTTTTGAAAACAGGGAAGGAGTGATCTGATTGAGCTGAAATTTCGAGGATAAGCTCCCGGGCCCTAGAAAAGCTTAACCTCTAAATTTCAGCCCAATCGGACAACGTTAAAGGGGGGCTGTGGTGGGAGGGTCCAAACTTCCGGCCCAGTTTACCCCATGATGATAAAGTCGGAGGAGGATGAAATTTTGCAAGTTTCTTAGTTTGAGCTTGGGCTACAAAATGCGATTACCGCCGTCTCTCTGCGACCTCTAGGACCTGAAATTGCTTAACATTGTGGTGGGTCGCCTCTTTATAGAGGCACAAGTGTGCCTCCTTGAAAGCGACTTTTTATTGAACCATGTTTTTTTCTCACATAGTTATAAACCACCCGACAATAAAATAAATATCACAAGGCTAGTCAAGGCTTTGAAACAAGAGTGAAGCACCCCTACCCCCTTTACACCCTCTCAGTGGCTTAAATGTCATCTGTATTTCATTTGAAACTATATGTGTTTTGAAAAAAGCTTTGTTTTATCAAAAAAATGATTCATTACGACAAAATGTTTCATGATATTAATTCTTGGATTAGTTAATTAATTAATTAATTATTAATTAATTATTAATTAATTCAGAATTAATTAATTCTGAAACTACAAAAAGTTTCAGCAACTATCGAATTTTCATTGTAATAATTATAAAGGTAATTTTTTCCAAGCGCGTTTTTCTATATTTTATATATTTTGTATGTATGCTTTAGAACTACATAAATTAAATGAAGGTAAACCGGACTGCTTTTTAACTTGTATGCTCTGACGAAACTTAATATGTCTCATTTAATTTGATTACTGTTTTAGTACTAGGATATAGGTAGCTCACTTTTCTTAGTTACCTTTCACAACATAATTAGCTTGAGCCGACTTGCCCTTTGCAACATTACCTGTCAGGTTATTTGCTTTTTATCTACTAGGGGAAAAATCAACCTCTAAAGAATCTCTCCATAGGGAAATTTAACAGGGGAAAACTAAAGTATCGTTCCTTATTTCTGTTTGTTTAAATTGGTATTCTTTGATTCAAAAGGTCATGTTGTTTACGTGACAGCTAACCATGATATTAGCTAGATTGCGGTGATTCGAAGAAAAACAATAACAGGGGAATTTACTGTTTTTAAAGTTCTCACAAAAATCGGGCCTTCGGTAGTTGAAATAGCAGGTTGCTAATTTATAACCTTTTAAAACAAATTAATAGAAAAGATGGATCGTAGTATCTCCATAGTATCCCATAAAACTGCCCCATTAAAATTTCATAAAATTAAATTGCCCCGTAAAATTGTATAAAATAATATATAATTAAAGAATTTATCTAGACTTTCTATCAAAAGTGATTCTTTATTTCTTACATAAATATATATATATATATATATATATATATATATATATATATATAATATATATATATATATATATATATATATATATATATATATATATATATATATATATATATATATATATTGTCTTCTAACCGCAGACAATTTGAGATAATTTGCTGTCTTTTCATACTTCAGTCTTTTCAAAGATATTTGATTATTAAAGCAAGTTCAATTTCTAACCATGATTTCTACTAAGCTTCAATCTTTTGGTTTTCTTTTTTTTTGAATTATTGTAATCCTTTTTTAAAATATAAACAAATATTTTTGCAATTACCAGTTTTTTTGCTCTTTACCAAATTTAATGTCTTTTCATACTGCAGTCTCTTCAAAGATATTTGATTATTAAAGCAAGTCCAATTTCTAAAAACGATTTCTACTAAGCTTCAAAATTTTGGTTTTTTATTTTTAAGATTTTTGAATTGTTGTAGTCCCTTGTTTACTACAGGAAAATACTAAAATACGTAGGAAAAATACGCACTAATACCAACTATATTTCTGAGTCCAACGACTGACCATGGCCCCGTGCCATGAGCATAACAAGGCAATGATGATCAGACAATTTTAAAGCGTTTTGTATTTCTTATATAATTCAAGACAATTCTTTTAACACTCTTGTTATTAACTACTGAATTTAAGTTAAATGGAAATGGGATATCTAATTCGCTAAGCCGGATATGCATTTCAAAACGATCACGACAAAAACAGGGACAATCAAATAAATAATGGTGACAAGTTTCCGGGACCCCACATACACATAAAGGAGAAAGAATTTTATATATATAAATACATATATATATATATATATATATATATATATATATATATATATATATATATATATATATATATATATAATATATATATATATATATATATATATATATATATATATATATATATATATATATATATATATATATATATATATATATTGTTCGTAGTGCTAGTTACCGCTGCCACCACTTATTGGGGTGTAAGTACGGGTGTCGCCACTTATTGATGCAAAAATGGCACAAAAAGGTTGCTATGCCACTTACTCGAAGGGGAGAACCCCTTGTCGGCCCAAATGTTAGTGAGATTCCCGCTCTTACCCCAACGGTTCTGCAAATATCGGGTTTGGTACTGCCCTATTTACAGTATACCCTGTCCCAGGGTATGATAACGCGATCGAGTGGTCAAATGGCCACTTTCTAAAGCCAAATGTACCCGCCTTGGGATACGGCTAGAAAACCTCTACTCTCTCCTTGGAGGTAACAACCCTCCCTGTCAATATAATAATGACGGTACCTCGTAGCTCTATTCCTACCCTGCCTGGGTTACGGAAAATAGTACACAGTTTGTAGAAAATACCTTACTTGTATTCTTCCAAAGGGGTCACATATAACAACAGAAATATCCTTCCCCAACCGGGGTCAAAACGCAGACTCCTTCCCCAACCAGGGTCAAAACATAGACTAGCACTAAATAATATTTTACACACCACTGTTCATATGGGTGGACCTCCGCTTGGCCCACCAAATCAGCTACATCCTCATTGAAAACCCAATTCAACTTCTTAGATTTATCTTTTAATGACTCCCAAACCAGGAAGTAAAAAATAAACTTGGTTTACAGCCTACCTATTGCAAAGCCACTATCGCTTAGTAACGGAATTTAACCTGTCTTTTGAAATTATACTATAAGCAAATGTAATTAAGAAAAAGAAAACAGGTCATTTATCTGAAAGGAAAAGAAACAGGGGTGGAACCCCAACACCTCCCCCCGTAAGATAAATGGCCGCCCACGCGCTACCTTGGTCCACCCTTACAAACATAAACACTTAACTTCAACTTTACAAAATCAATTTGCCTTCTCTCTTCCACCGCTTGGCTCTGGATCGGTCGTCCTCGACACGTCCCTACTGTAGGACCACCATGGTCTAATCGCATAGCATCCGCACTAACTTTTGAAATTTGAAATCTTCAAGATTCGTAGGTAATGATTGTGCGCAGCACAATTCAAAACAACAAATTTTCTCGCTCTCACGAATTTACATTTGAGAGGAGCAGAGAATCAGTTTCTGGCACATGTGATGATGCCAGCCATCGTGAAAAATTGGCTGCACTAGCCTCTTAATTTCCATCTGTGGAAACAACCCCACATCTCAATCAAAAAGTAAATTGCCCCTTGGCATAATTTCAAATAATCTAAGGCCGAAAATGCAAAGGCCTGTGAAAACGATAAGGGTACTGGAAATGAAGTAAAATTTATCGCAAACCATGAATCGCCTTTTTTCTGGATTCCCTCCCCTGGGATAATTAACTGAAGAATATACGTTGATGCTAATTGAAGATGAAAG
Source organism: Artemia sinica (assembly GCA_027921565.1). Classification (NCBI taxonomy): domain Eukaryota; kingdom Metazoa; phylum Arthropoda; class Branchiopoda; order Anostraca; family Artemiidae; genus Artemia; species Artemia sinica. The sequence continues at coordinate 45,175,114 of CM051273.1, read as the reverse complement.
TTAGATACATCTCCTACTGAATGCAATTTGCCGGAAATAATTGCCGGTTCCCATGAAGAATAACAACTATGATTAGGGCTACTGGACAAAGGTTTGGGTGAAGTATGAAGTGACCGAGAGAGAGTATCCCCCAAGGACTCCAGATCAGAGAGGCAAAATCTCGGTAAAGGGATCACAACTTGTCCACCAGTTGTGCATTGAGGAAAAGGGCTATCTTTCGCGACTTCCCGCAGGGATCTTCCCCAAGGGATTCCTCCCCCTCATAAAGGAACAAACCCTCTTTGGAGTTGATCAGACCAATATCAGATTCCTTCCCAAATTTTTCCAATCCGACTCGACATTCAATACCTCCCAACTTTCCCCCAACCCGTTGTAGGTCATTCATCTCTATTTTGTAACCATCTTGTTTTATTCCCCATGGGTCTTTGACCTCTTTTTCCTCCTTATTATCCATGTTTTCAAGGCACAGCCCATCCAATATTTTTTTCCCTATTATTTATGTTTTCAAGGCAAAGCCCATCCAACATTTTATTTTATTTTTTTATTTATTTATTTATTTACATATATCTTTATTCCAATCTGGACATGCCGTAAGCGTTCCCGTTATCTGTCCCCGGTCTTGATTTTATTTCGAATTCGTATTCTTGTAGGCACAGGGCCCATCGTGCCAATCTTCGGTTATCTGGCTTCATTATATTTAGCCATTTCAACGGGTTGTGATCTGTCACTATTGTAAATTTTCGTCCATATACATAATAGTCGAGTTTTTTGACTGCGTATATTATCGCAAGACATTCTTTTTCAATCGTGCTATAATTTAATTCTGCTTTTGACAATTTTCTGGATATAAATATGATTGGATGTTCCCCATCTTCAAAATTTTGGGATAAAACTGCCCCTAATCCGTAATCTGAACTATCAGTTTGTAGCACAAATTTTAAGGAATAATCTGGATTTCTCAGTATCCTTTCGCTAGAAAGAGCATCTTTTAGCGTGTCAAATGCATTTTGTTCGATTTCCGACCATTTAACGGGGTCTACGGCCCCTTTCCTTGTTAACTCCGTCAAAGGTGTAGCAATCGTTGCAAAATTTGGTATGAATTTTTGATAATATCCTGCCCACCCCAAAAATGACCGAACTTTTTTCTTTGTGGTCGGAACTGCTGCGTTTCTAATTTTTTTCTGTTTTTTCCCTTAATGGGGCTATTATACCGTTTCCTATTTTGTGTCCCAGGTATTCTGTCTGTGTCTGTACTAATTTACATTTTTCTACATTCAAAGTTAGTCCTGCTCTCCTCAGCCTGGTTAATACTTGTTCCATATGGATTAGATGTTCGTTGAACGAGTTCGAAAATACTATAATATCATCCAAGTAGGCTCATGTATATGGTAAGGAATTTAAAATATCATCTACTAGCCTTTGGAATGTTGCTGGTGCCCCTTTTAGTCCGAATGGTATGTATCTAAATTGGTACAACCCAAATGGAGTAATAAAGGCAGTTTTGGCTGAATCATCTGGGTCCATTTTTACTTGCCAATATTCCCTTCTCAAGTCTAAAATTGATATAAATTTTGCGGAGCCAATTGACTCTAGAATTTCATCCATTCTTGGTATTGGGTACGCGTCTCATTCGGAAATATTATTCAGTTTTCTGTAGTCTCCGCAAATTCTAATGGAGCCATCTTTCTTCGGGACTAATACGACTGGTGCTGCATATTCTGAATTTGATGGTTGTATCACCCCTAACTTGAGCATTCGGTCAATTTCTTTTTTCATTTCTTTTCTTTTTGCTTCCGGTATTCGGTACGGGTATTGTTTTATTGGTTTCTTGTCCTTTAATAGTATCTTATGTACTACATTTTCTGTTTTTCCGATTTGGTCTGTTAATATGTCTGCAAATTCCGTGAATAACTTATTTAATTGGGATTTTTGAGCCTGGCTCAGATATGTTTCTGCAGAAAACCCTTTCAATGGCGTTTATATGTGTTTCTGCCGGGTCTATTGTACCTAAATGGGCACTTTCCTCGTCATGTTCTGAGGTCGAAATCATGAGACAGCGCTTTTGTGGATCCTTGAGGTTTTCTTTTTCATTTTCCTTGTTAAATTTCCTCAGTAAATTCACATGGTAAACTTCTTCCTTTTTTCTCGCTCCATCTAATTCTATCATATAATTTACATCATTCATTTTCTTTTTCAACTTAAACGGTCCCTTCCATCTCACTTTCAATTTATTATTTCCGTCCGGTAATAAAATGAGGACTTCCTCCCCTTCCTTGAATTCGCGCATTCGGGCGGATTTATCGTACCATGTTTTCGTTTTGTCTGCATATTTCCCCTGTGCTTGTTTTGCAATTTCATGGTATTTATGCAGTTTTTCTCGTAGTGATAGCAAGTGGGTTATCACTGTTTCTTCATTTTTCTCCTCATTCTCCCATGATTCCTTTAAAATGTCTAACACCCCCCTTGGGTTTGTCCCATATAGTAATTCAAATGGCGAGAACCCTGTAGCTTGGCGTGGAGTTTCTCTGTATGCAAAAAGGACATAAGGAAGCATTTTGTCCCATTGGTTTACATCATCTCTTACGAAACGTCTCAACATACTAATTAGGGTTCCGTTAAATCTTTCTGTCACTCCATTTGTCTGAGGATGGAATGGGGTAGTTAATACTTGTTTAATACCGAGAATTTCGTATAATTTTCGGATGTATGTCGATATAAAATTGGTTCCATTATCGGTTAAAATTTCCTTCGGGATTCCGTGACGCGAGACATATTTCGCTAATTCTTCTGCGATTTTTGGTGATTTTACTGTTCGCATTGGGATAGCTTCTGGGTATCTCGTAGCCAGATCATTAATAACTAAAATGAATCTGTTTCCCGCGCTAGACTTCGGAAGTGGACCTACAATGTCCATTGAAATTCTCTCAAATGGTTTGCCGAAAATGGGCATTTTTTTCATTGGAACTTTTTCATTTGTTTTTTTTGTATGCAACTAATTGACAATCTTTGCATCTTTTAAAAAAGTTGATAATTTTTTTTTTAAACCTTTACACCATAAACAATGCAAGACTCTATCTCTTGTTCTTTGGGATCCCATGTGTTCCCCCGTTGGGCTTGAGTGAGCCAACTTTATTACCGCTTTCCTTAATTCATGTGGTACCAAAAATTGTAGTTTTCTAGCGTTTTTCCCCGTCTCCATTATTTTGTAAAGTAGATTTCCATTATTGGAAAATTGTTTAGATTGCGGATTTTTTTGATTCGTTAGTGCTAGTTTTATTTTTCTGCAGTCTTTATCGTTTGTTTGTAGTTCTGCGAATTTTTCGGAAGTTATTCCGAGTGTTTCGGTTAGTTCCTCTTTGGTCTTTTCTGGTTCTTTTTATACGGTCAATAATTTCTCTTGTTTTTGGTTATATTTCTTTTTATCCGCCCTTCTTTTGCTTTTAGGTTTTCTCGGTTTTGTATTTTTTATGAATATCTCGTCGTTAAACTGAAATGGGTTTTGTATATTCTGATCATCATTTTCATTAGTGGGGGGCACAGCCTCCCTTTTATTTTTTTCTTGACTTCGTGTCACCGCATTTACTCTTTTTATCATGGAGGTTGCCTTTAGTGCAAGAAAGTTTTCGATATTTCCAAAATCTCCCCCTAATAAAACGTCTACTGGAAGAGTAGGTACAACCCCTACTTTTAATTCCTTTTTAACCGTATTTCCCTCTTTATTGGCTAATTCTATTATGACCTGATCTGTCGGAGATTTATGTTCTGCTCCATAGTAGCATAGCGATGCTACTTTATTTTTGTAATTTATGTCGGTTTTCTTTATCAAGTCTTCCCGTACATAGGTTTGGTCGCTGCAGGAATCAATAGCTATTTCTACCGATTCACCATTTAGTTCCCCACATACTTTGTGTGATTCTGCAAATGCGCAAGTTTTCATATTCTCAGGGCTTTTAACCCATGCGGTTCTTTTATACGTTTGAGACTTTTTCAATTCTCTCGGGATCGATCGTTTCTCGGATTGTCCTGTCTTCCGTTCGCCCCATCGTCCCTTGTTCTGTAATTATTGTCGTAATTTTTTTTCGCGCTACGGCAATCTGAGGCATAGTGTCCTCGTTTATTACAGTTATAACAGGTAACGTCATACTGTTCGTGTTTTTGGCCGTATTTTCTACCGTCTTTATTTGGGCAATTGGTGCTATAGTGGCCGCCCAAGTTACAGTGGTTGCATGTTACTTCTCCTTGTGTTTGCCACATTTGGCTAGCGTTCTTTTTATTTTCTGTGTACGGGTATTCTTTTCTACCATTTCCTCCTAACCTTGGTTTTTGTGGGAATGCCTCCCTTCTAATTTCAGTGTGCCTGTCTGCTAATTCGGACACTTCTTCAATTGTTTGTGGGTTTTTCTCTTTTAAGTACATCCTCATATTTGGATAGGTATTTTCTAAGAATTTTTCCATCGCTGTTTTATTAACTATTCCCGTTATCTTATCTTTTATTTCTTCCGGGTCTTCTAATATTGTATAGTTCTCTATCTCTAGCCATTTTAAACACATATCTTTCAATTTGTACCCGTGTTCTTTATAAGTTTCGTTGTCTCGTTTTCTTTCGCTTCTAAACCTTCTTTGAAAGTGCTCGGGGAAGAGTTGAAATTTTTCAAAAATGGCTTGTTTTAGCCTTTCAAGATCTTTTGAGTATTCCATTGGTAATGCTTTATATGCAAGTTGTGCTTTGTAGTTAAGGAGAGGCTGTATTCTTGTCACCCAATTTTCTCTCGGTAATCCGCTTAATTCCGCCGTTTTTTCAAAATTGAATATGTACAAATGTACATCTTCATTTTCTTTCATTGGTTGAAGGTTTACTGCCTGCATTATCTCTATTGCAGACGATTTATGAGGCTCTTGGTAATTTCTCCCTGCAATCATTTCCATTATGTATTTTCTTTCCTCTCTGTCTGCCTCCTCCTTTTTTTCTCTGGCTATCCTATCAGCCTCTTCCTTTTTTTCTCTGGCTATCCTATCAGCCTCTTCCTTTTTTTCTCTGACTATCCTATCAGCCTCTTCCTTTTTTCCTCTGGCTGTCCTATCAGCCTCTTCCTTTTTTTCTCTGGCTATCCTATCAGCCTCTTCCTTTTTTTCTCTGGCTATCTCTCTGTCTCTCATGAAATTTAATATTTGTTGCGTTGTATCTACTTGAGTACTCCTTCACGAGCTCCTACTGGAAGTTGAGCTTCTACTACTCCTGCTACTTGGCCTACTCTGAATCTCACTGTTATTATATTCTCTTAACTCGTTTTCTGAATCTACTCGTTGTATAATATTTTCTTCTCTCCGCAACTCCCCTACTTTTTGTACCTTCTTTGAAGGGTGAGTTTGTTCTGTTATACCAGTTCTTTCATGTAATAATTTTTCCTCATGTATTATCGCCACTGTTTCTTTTGTTTGGATTTCTCTATCTGCGAGTGATTCTTTCTGCAATTGTTTTAGACTTTTCTCTTCTTCTCTGGTTCGTACCGGGGATCGCTCTATTGCTGATTTTGGTTTGAAAATATCCTCTTCACATGTCTCAGAAATGTCTATTTCATCTGTTGAGTGATACACGGTTCTATCTGATGGTGTTTTTCTTAGGGTATTTCCAGGAGGAGTCGCATACAATTGTGTGTCTGAATCTGATTTTTGTTTTACTGCGGTAGATCTTGTCTGAATTCTTCGTTTGTCCGCCATTATTTCAAGGTTTATTTACCGTCTTCCGTTCAAATGAAAATCCTTTTATCAATGTCTCTTTTTATCCTTTCGTGAAAAATTATTTCCTTTTAATTTGCCGATTCTACGTGGGTTCTATGTGGGCGGCGCAGCCTCCCTTGTTTTACAAATTAATTATTCGCGTGATCTATTGATTCTTGAATTTTGTTACTTATTATTATCCGACTAGGCACAGCTCAGATAAAAAATTTCTCTTTGCGATTTTTTATGTATAGCCTCTGTAACCACAATAGGCTACTTTTGTAGGCTAAATTACTTGTCTCTTCGAAAACGCAGAATTCTTTTATTATCAACACTGTTAATAATTCCTGTTCTTGCTGCCACCAATGTTCGTAGCGCTAGCTGCCGCTGGTACCACTTATTAGGGTGTAAGTACGGGTGTCGCAACTTATTGATGCAAAAATGGTGCAAAAAGGTTGCTATGCCACTTGCTCGAAGGGGAGAACCCCTTGTCGGCCCAAATGTTAGTGAGATTCCCGCTCTTACCCCAACGGTTCTGCAAATATCGGGTTTGGTACTACCCTATTTACAGTATACCCTGTCCCAAGGTATGATAACGTGATCGAGTGGTCAAATGGCCACTTTCTAAAGCCAAATGTACCCGCCTTGGGTTACGGCTAGAAAATCTCTACTCTCTCCTTGGAGGTAACAACCCTCCCTGTCAATATAATAATGACGGTACCTCTTAGCTCTATTCCTACCCTGCCTGGGTTACGGAAAATAGTACACAGTTTGTAGAAAATACTTTACTTGTATTCTTCCAAAGGGGTCACATATAACAACAGAAATATCCTTCCCCAACTGGGGTCAAAACGCAGACTCCTTCCCCAACCGGGGTCAAAATGTATACTAGCACTAAATAATATTTTACACACCACTGTTCATATGGGTGGACCTCCGCTTGGCCAAGCCAATCAGCTACATCCTCATTGAAAACCCAATTCAACTTCTTAGATTTATGTTTTAATGACTCCCAACCAGGAAGTAAAAAATAAACTTGGTTCACAGCTTACCTATTGCAAAACCACTATCGCTTAGTAACGGAATTTAACCTGTCTTTTGAAATTATACTATAAGCAAATGTAATTAAGAAAAAGAAAACAGGTCATTTATCTGAAAGGAAAAGAAACAGGGGTGGAACCCCAACATATATATATATATATATATATATATATATATATAGATATATATATATATATATATATATATATATATATATATATATATACATATATATATATATAAATATATATATATATATATATATATATATATATATATATATATATATATATGTATATATATATATATATATATATATATATATATATATATATATATATATATATATATATATATATATATATATATATATATATATATATATATATATGTATATATATACGAGAGGATTTTTTAAGTAAGGTCCATTTGAAGATAAGTACCCAACGAAAGATTATTTTAAAAAAGTAAAATTGATTTTCAAAAAGTACATGCCTCTACTCTATTTTTACTCTAAGATAGTATATATATATATATATATATATATATATATATATATATATATATATATATATATATATATATATATATAATATATATATAATATATATATATATATATACATATATATATATATATATATATATATATATATATATATATATAGATATATATATATATATATATATATATATATATATATATATATATATATATATATATGTATATATATATATATATATATATATATATATATATATATATATATATATATATATATATATATATATATATATATATATATATATAAAGATTCTATTTCTTCGGCTTTAAAGCAAGTTTCTAAGTCTGAAGATTTCACTTCAGCCCTTTCAGAACATATTTTTAATTTTCCAGACCATTTTATTTTGTTCGAGAATGTCTCTTTGATTTCTAGGGATCGGGGTTTAAAGCAAAATTTTCGTGAAATTCTTGAAATAAAGAAAATCTTATTCAAGAATATTGCTTTGAATCGTGATACAGGTGAATATGGGCTGGACTCTATCTATGATAATTTATTAAAATCTGAGAGAGTAAAGTTCAATTCACCCAATGTAGTTGACCTTTGTCCAAATGTTGTATCATTGAACGCTAATGAACCGAATCCAAGAAGGTCAAAGAGAATAGCTTCCGCCTTTGCTTTGAAAAGAATTAGAGATTCAAATAATATGTAGTGTTATTTTATTTAGTATATAAACTTTTGATTTAAATTGTTTTATTTTAGTTTTACTACTGATGACGGTCACTGTATATGTGACCGAAATATCTGGTATTTTTGTGAATTTCTATCACTGTCTATTAAAAGGATTTTATCCCTATTTGAACTTTTATTTATCGTTATATATATATATATATATATATATATATATATATATATATATATATATATATATATATATATATATATATAATATATATATATAATATATATATATATATATATATATATATATATATATATATATATATTATATATATATATATATATATATATATATATATATATATATATATATATATATATATATATATATATATATATATAACCTAACACCTTTAAATCACTATGGTTTGGGTAGACTGGGTTGACTCGCAGGATTGAAACAAGACATTTTGCATCAAACAAACAAACATTTTCGCAGGCTGACCAATCGTCTGTTTAGCACAGGCACTGACCTTCTGATTCTCTGCCTTCAGCCACGAGAATATTATGTCTTTGGGGGCAAATCATCCGATGCTTACCATTCCCCCCCCCCCCCCTTTCTTAAGGTACTCGTTTCGAGTGAGTCTGGCTGAGCTTACAGAGTCAAACCGCTGACCCCCGTTCCAAACCGAATAACCAGTGATACCAGGTCTCGATACCAGTGATACCAGTGATACCGATACCAGTGATACCAGTGATACCTGGTATCGATACTCGATACCAGTGATACCAGTGATACCAGTTTTCGATATCAGTGATACCGATACCAGTGATACCTGGTATCGATACTCGATACCAGTGATACCAGTGATACCAGGTCCCTGCCAATACAGACACAGGATTTCAAGTCTAGCATTTCAACCACTCGGCTAGGAACAAAACTAACTTGAATCAAAGAAAACTAGTTTATATAATCAAACAGTTGGTGGTAAAGAATTATAAGTAAGGAGTGAGGTAGCTCATTAGTAACCGAAACTCTAAAAAACGGAATTTGATGTCAATAGATATAAAAAAAAAATTGACTTATTAAGCTGATTCCAAATACATCAGACTAATTAAGCTTTGTGTTACCCATGAAAGACTATAAACCTGAGAAAATTTGCCTGATTTTCAAAAAAAAGGAGGGAAACAACCCCTATAAGTCAAAGAATTTTAACAAAGATCACACCATAAGATTCAGCGTATCAGAGAACCCTACTGTAGAGGTTTCAAGCTCCTATCTGCAAAAATGTTGAATTTTGTATTTTTTGCCAGAAGAAAGATCATGGATGCGTATTTATTTGTTTGTTTGTTTTTGTTTTTTCCGAGGGGCTATCGTATCGACCCAATAGTCCTAGAACATCGAGAGAAGGCTCTTGAAAAAAAAAAATTAGAAGTTATAGTGCCTACTTTTAAATGACCAAAAAGATTGAAGGGAAACCAGCCACCCACCTACACCCCTTTTTCTCCCAATTCACTTTTTGACATATCCATTTTCTTCAGAATGGTTATAAATTCCAGTAACTATGTCCTTAGGGATAACATGACCCTCACGGCCCCTGGGGAAAGGTTTGTAAATCATGAAATTTGTCCATTGTTTACATACAGTATTTGTTATTTGGGTAAATTTTTCGGGGGATGGGGGGGAGGCGTGATTTATGTGTTAGGAGATTTCCCACAGGGAGATTTCAATGCTATCATTATCAATTTGTTTGCTTCGTTACACCTCACCTTATCTTTCATCATTATGAAATACATATCGCCGAACCTTTGTTTTTTTCAACAAAGGTATGGTAGGCTTTGTTTGTTTTAATTGTTCAGGCGGTGGGAATAAAACTTCTTTTTCTTGCAACAATTTATCTAGTCCATCTTTTTGATTTTCAAAGGTATGGAAGGTATTATTGACCTTATCCATGTCAAAATCCAAAACTCGATCATCATTGCTATCACAACCAATTGGTTTGCTTCGTTGCACCTCGGCTTATCTTTGGTCATTATGAAATACATATCGTCGAATCTTTTTTTTACAAAGGTATGGTAGGCATTAATGACCTTATCCATGTCAAAATCCCAAACCCAGTCATCGTAGCTATCATTTTCAATTATGATACGTTTTTATTCTCGCTATCCAGGTTGATTTTTATTGACTTGCTGCTCTTCATTTTTATTTTTGACTCCCTCACTTGTTTAATCCCCTTTAATTGTCGTTTTTGTATATGTTCTAACCGCCTGTGTCTTTGCTCTTCATCTTCATTTTTGTAACGTTAATTCAGGTGTTGGTTCCAAGAAATCATCATTTATAGTAACTGCAATTAAAAATTTTCGTTTTCTGGGCCTTCCAATAAACATTATATTATATGAATAACTGTTGCGTTGGAAACACAACATTATTATTTATGCTATGCATGCCATCATATAAGAAAATACTTATACAATGTCATATATGATGTTATACGAAATGCTTATATGATGTACTAACATAGTACATGAAGTCATTTAAAAAAACAAAATTCAGGCTCTTAGCGATTTTTCTCAGACTTCTGACCTATCTAGATCGCTTTTTTATGCGAGGATATCCCAAAACACCATTATTACGAAAAAATATGGAGGCGTTTTCGAGAAAAAATACATAAATAAATACACAATTACTACTCACATATAAAGATAGTATATCTTTATAGTTGAATCATCATTTTATATATACATAAATATAAATATAAATATATATATATATATATATATATATATATATATATATATATATATATATATATATATATATATATATATATATATATATAATATATATATATATATATATATATATATACATATATATATATATATATATATATATATATATATATATATATATATATATATATATATATATATATATATATATATATATATATATATATATATACTATCTTAGAGTAAAAATAGAGTAGAGGCATATACTTTTTGAAAATCAATTTTACTTTTATAAAATAATCTTTCGTTGGGTACTTATCTTCAAATGGACCTTACTTAAAAAATCCTCTCGTATATATATACATATATATATATATATATATATATATATATATATATATATATATATATATATATATATATATATATATATATATATAATATATATATATATATATATATATATATATATACGAGAGGATTTTTTAAGTAAGGTCCATTTGAAGATAAGTACCCAACGAAAGATTATTTTAAAAAAGTAAAATTGATTTTCAAAAAGTACATGCCTCTACTCTATTTTTAATCTAAGATAGTATATATATATATATATATATATATATATATATATATATATATATATATATATATATATATATATATATATCTATATATATATATATATATATATATATATATATATATATATATATAATATATATATATATATATATATATATATATATATATATATATATATAATATATATATATATATATATATATATATATATATATATATATATATATATATAATATATATATATATATATAATATATATATATATATATATATATATATATATATATATATATATATATATATATACTATCTTAGAGTAAAAATAGAGTAGAGGCATGTACTTTTTGAAAATCAATTTTACTTTTTTAAAATAATCTTTCGTTGGGTACTTATCTTCAAATGGACCTTACTTAAAAAATCCTCTCGTATATATATACATATATATATATATATATATATATACATATATATATATATATATATATATATATATATATATATATATATATATATATATATATATATATATATATATATATATATAATATATATATATATATATATATATATATATAATATATATATATATATATATATATATATATATATATATATATATATATATATATATATACATATATATATATATATACGAGAGGATTTTTTAAGTAAGGTCCATTTGAAGATAAGTACCCAACGAAAGATTATTTTAAATAAGTAAAATTTATACCTTTCTATTTGTAGAAATTAGATTTAGAGCCACCCTTAAACTAAGCTGGCTCAATCGTTTAGTTCAATCCATACTCTCCTGTCCTATTTGGTTCTGAAGACATCAAACCATCCAGTCGACCCAAGCTACCCAGACTATAGTGATTTAAAGGTATTAGGTGAAATACCTGTCTATTTGTAGAAATTAGATTTAGAGCCACCCCTAAGCTGGCTCAATCGATTAGTTAAATCCATATTCTCCTGTCCTATTTGGTTCTGAAGACATCAAACCATCCAGTCGACCCAAGCTACCCAGACTATAGTGATTTAAAGGTATTAGGTGAAATACCTTTCTATTTATAGAAATTAGATTTAGAGCCACCCCTAAACTAAGGTGGCTCAATTGAGTAGTTCAATTCATATTCTCCTATTCGGTTCTTAAGATATTTAGAGGCATCTGTCTGTTTCTCAGAATTTATGATGTCCTCTTTTTAATTCAAAGAAGTACTTTGAAACTGAAACTTTTAACATCAAAAATTGCCTTTTAGTATCTTCATTTCTTCTGTTTACAGTAGCTGTTTTCTAATAACAGTTGAAAGTTCCAAAACACTTGTAAGTTTTTTCCATTCTCGTGGAAAATATATATTGTATAGCATATTACCTTTCGATTTGAACAGAGGCACAATTGTATAGTATTGAGAAATAATTAAGAAATAAATGAAAAATAATTGTAAATGTTTTACAGAAAAACATTCAAGGACCCACATTCCGAAAAGCAATAAAAGATCCAATCCTTTCCGTAACGAAAAATCAGTAATTGACGCCTCTGTTCTAAATTAAATAAAAAAATGTTTTTTCAACTGAAAGTAAGGAGGAACTTTAAAATTTAAAATAAAAACGAAAATTATTACATAAATGAAGGGGGTTGCCTCCGCCTCTACTCTTCGTTCGTTACGCTAAAGTTTTTAGCACTTTTGAAAAAGGCTTCTGTTGGGGTTCCACCCCTGTTTCTTTTCCTTTCAGATAAATGACCTGTTTTCGTTTTCTTAATTACATTTGCTTATAGTATAATTTCAAAAGACAGGTTAAATTCCCGTTACAAAGCGATAGTGGTTTTGCAATAGGGAAGCTTTGAACCAAGTTTATTTTTATACTTCCTGGTTTGGGAGTCATTGAAAAATAAATCTAAGAGGGTGAATGGGTTTGAATGGGGATGTAGCTGATTTGCTGGGCCAAGCGGAGGTCCACCCATACAAACAGTGCTGTAAAAATTATTATTATGTTTTAGTCTGCATTTTGACCCCATTCGGAGATATATATATTTTTGTGGTACTATTGTGACCTTTTGGAAGAATACAAGTAAGGTATTTTCTACAAACTGTGTCCTACTTTCCGTAACCCAGGCAGGGTAGGAATAGAGCTACGAGGTACCGTCATTATTATATTGACAGGGAGGGTTGTTACCTCCAAGGAGAGAGTAGAGATTTTCTAGCCGTAACCCAAGGCGGGTACATTTGGCTTTAGAAAGTGGCTATTTGACCACTCGATCGCGTTATCATACCCTGGGACAGGGTATACTGTAAATAGGGCAGTACCAAACCCGATATTTGCAGAACCGTTGGGGTAAGAGCGGGAATCTCACTAACATTTGGGCCGACAAGGGGTTCTCCCCTTCGAGTAAGTGGCATAGCAACCTTTTTGCGCCATTTTTGCATCAATAAGTGGTAACACCCGAGCTTACACCCCAATAAGTGGTGGCAGCAAGAACAGGAATTATTAACAGCGTTGATAATAAAAGAATTCCGCGTTTTCGAAGAGACAAGTAATTTAGCCTACAAAAGTAGCCTATTGTGGTTACAGAGGCTATATATAAAAAATCTCAAAGAGAAATTTTTTGTCTGAGCTGTGCCTAGACGGATAATAATAAGTAATAAAATTTAAGAATCAATAGATCACGCGAATAATTAACTTGTAAGACAAGGGAGGCTGCGCCACCCACGTAGAATCGGCGAATTAAAAGGAAACAATTTCTCGCGAGAGACCGGAAGTTACATGGATAAAAGAATTTTCATTTAGACTGAAGAGGTAATTTCAGTTAACGAAATTCTGAAATTATGTCGGACAGAGATGAGATTAACTCAAGACCGAAAAGGGTGAGTGAAGCCCATAGAAAAAAAAAGAGAGAGAGATAGAAAAGAAAGGGAGAAAGATATGAGACAACAAATATTAAATTTCATGAAGGAAGTGAGAATAGCCAGAGAACGAATAGACGAAAGAGATAGAAAAGAAAGGGAACAAAGAGAGAAAGATAGACAAGAAAGAGAGAAAGATAGACAAGAAAGAGAGAAAGAGAGGGTAGATAGAGAACGAAAGGAAGAGGCTGATAGAATAGCCAGAGAACGAAAGAAAGAGGCTGAAATAAAACCCAGAGGGCAAAAAGAGGAGGAAGATAGGAAACAAAGAGAGAAAGATAAAAGAGAAAAAGAGGAAGAAAGACAGGCCCGTTGGGAGGCCGATAAAAAATATTACCAGGATGTCGCAAAAACAATTGACAGACTAATGAAAACTCGTTGGGGAAATTCGCAAAGTGACGTTATACCACAAGTTACTTATAGGCCGTCAGATAGCCATAATAATTTGTCTAAGAATCAATTGCGAGAAAACGAAAATTACCAAACATTAAACACTTTTACGAGAAAATATACAACGTCGCTGGCTAGGGGGGAAGGTAGACCGGCCCATAAAATAAATTGGGAGGCTGCACCGCCCTATCGGAAAAAAGAAATGCTTGATACTCAAAATGATGATAATCTGGTAAAAATTGATTTCTCGGAGCCTTTTTCTCAAAATTGCCATAATAAAGATGAGAAAGTAACCTATAAAAGAACGAATTGGGCAATAGCACATAATCAAGGAAATGTTGACGAGTTTGTGAAATCACATAAAATAGAAGGAAAATTAAACGGAAAATTGACCGAAATGGGAATTTACCCAGGGAGTGAGCAAACTTTTCTGCGAATGAACCTAATTAAAAGACGGAAATAGACCATAAAAATAATATTACCACAGTGTGTTATTATGGAGATAAGCACCAATGCCCGTCTGCTTGGGTAAGAATAGAAGTTGCAAAGAAGGACGGTACGGTCCAGAGAAAAACGATAAAAGTACGCTTAGTACCTATGCTAGCAGTGGATGTTTTACTAGGAGGAGACTTTGGAGATATCAGAAATCGGAAATCCAAATTTCCAGAAAATGGAAAACTTGAGAACGCTTTTAACGAGTGCGAGACGCCGAAAAAAATTTGCCAAAATGAAGCGCTGATTGCACCAGAGAAAAATGAGACGAATTTTATTGTAAGCGCTTTTCCTCTGAAAGTTCGAGAAATTTTAGTAGAATATGAAAAACCAAATGTCGGAGTTCAATTCCCATTTGATAACGAACTATTTGTTTCTACGGTAAAAGTAAAGAGAAGTAAAAGAGAGAAAAGAGATATTAAACGGAGCTACAGTGAAGTAATGAAGTCAAAGATGGTGGACACTGGAGTCCAAATCAGGTTTAAAGATGATTTATTATTTTGCGCGAATGAAAGAATTGAGAAAAGTAGAGACGAAAAGAGGAATGCAAAGAAGAGACAAAATTTGGAGATTCAGCCTGCAGTGGCGAAAAATAAAAAAAAAATGTTGGATGGGGTGTGCCATGAAAACATAAATAATAGGGAGAAAAATAAAATGTGTGATGGGCTGTGCCTTGAAAACATAGATAATAAGGGGGAAAAAGAGGTCAAAGACCCATGGGGAATAAAACAAGATGGTTACAAAGTAGAGATGAATGACCTACAACGGGTTGGGGGAAAGTTGGGAGATATGGAATTTCGAGTCGGATTGGAAAGATTTGGGAAGGAATCTGATATTGGTCTGATCAACTCAAAAGAGGGTTTGTTCCTTTATGAGGGGGAGGAATCCCTTGGGGAAGATACCCTGTGGGAAGTCGCGAAAGATAGCCCTTTTCCTCAATGCACAACTGGCAGACAAGTTGTGATCCCTTTACCGAGATTTTGCCTCTCTGATCTGGAGTCCTTGGGGGTTACTCTCTCCCAGTCACTTCATACTTCACCCAAACCCTTGTCCAGTAACCCTATTCATAGTTGTTATTCTTCATGGGAACCGACAATTATTTCCAGCAAATTGTATCCAGTGGGAGATGTATCTAAGTTTCATCTTCAATTAGCATCAACGTATATTCTTCAGTTAATTTATCCCAGGGGAGGGAACCCGGAAAAAATGTGATTCATAGTTCGCAAAAAATTCTACTTCATTTCCAATACCCTTATCGTTTTCACAGGCCTTTGCATTTTCGGCCTTAGATTATTTGAAATTATACCAAGGGGCAATTTACTTTTTGATTGAGATGTGGGGTTGTTTCCACATATGGAAATTAAGAGGCTAGTGCAGCCAATTTTTCACGATGGCTGGCATCATCACATGTGCCAGAAACTGATTCTATGCTCCTCTCAAATGTAAATTCTTGAGAGCGAGAAAATTTTTGTGTTTTGATTGTGCTACGCACAATCATTATCTACGAATCTTAAAGATTTCAACTTTCAAAATTTAGTGCGGATGCAATGCGATTTAGACCATGGTGGTCCTACTGTAGAGACGTGTCGAGGACGACCGATCCAGAGCCAAGCGGTGGAAGTAGTAGCACAGACACTGGTGGAAGAGAGAAGGCAAATAGATTTTGTAAAGTTGAAGTTATGTGTTTATGTTTGTAAGGGTGGACCAAGGTAGCGCGTGGGAGGTCATTTATCTTACGGGGGGAGGTGTTGGGGTTCCACCCCTGTTTCTTTTCCTTTCAGATAAATGACCTGTTTTCGTTTTCTTAATTACATTTGCTTATAGTATAATTTCAAAAGACAGGTTAAATTCCCGTTACTAAGCGATAGTGGTTTTGCAATAGGGAAGCTTTGAACCAAGTTTATTTTTAAACTTCCTGTTTTGGGAGTCATTGAAAAATAAATCTAAGAGGGTGAATTGGGTTTGAATGGGGATGTAGCTGATTGGCTGGGCCAAGCGGAGGTCCACCCATACAAACAGTGCTGTACAAATTATTATTATGTTTTAGTCTGCGTTTTAACCCCATTCGGAGATATATATATTTTTGTGGTACTATTGTGACCTTTTGAAAGAATACAAGTAAGGTATTTTCTACAAACTGTGTACTAGTCTCCGTAACCCAGGTAGGGTAGGAATAGAGCTACGAGGTACCGTCATTATTATATTGACAGGGAGGTTTGTTACCTCCAAGGAGAGAATTAAGAGATTTTCTAGCCGTAACCCAAGGCGGGGACATTTGGCTTTAGAAAGTGGCCATTTGACCACTCGATCGCGTTATCATACCCTGGGACAGGGTATAGTATAAATAGGGTAGTACCAAACACGATATTTGCAGAACCGGTATGGTAGACACGGGCATAGCATTATAATTTGGGGCCGGGGCTTTCCCCTCCAATAAGTTGTGACGCCCGTATATTACCACGCCAGTGGTGTTGTGGCCTACCGGTATGACACTGGTAACTAAACACCACGAACATTGGTGCCAGCGGTAGCTAGCACCACGAACAGCTTTTTATTGTTCCAATTAAACGAACATAGTGTTTCAGAAGTCGTTCTTAAAGAATTTTGACAAATTCTAACTGTAGTGTAAAGAGCGAGGTGTTGAGGAGAAGGCGACCCCCTTCATATACGCAATAATTTCTGTTTGTTTTAAGTTTTAATGTTTCTCCTTCCTTTCAGTTGAAAAAATCTTGTTTATTTTTTATTTGTTTTCTGATCATTTTTTAATAATCCCAGGAAATCTGGACCCACCTCCAAGGAGATGTACCCTACCCACTGTTCTAGAGAATTCGATCCCCGTGAAAATATACCCAGGACAATTACCCTTAATAACTCCACGCGTAAAATTGAGACGGAAAAGAAAAAGCAAGCAATATAAAAAGAATTTTGTATTGGAATTCTGAAAAATTCCCCCCGTGCATAATTCACTTTGACCAGTTCACTACCTGGCAACTTCTCTCCCCATAAATAGTTCCCCCGTGAAAAAAACAGCAGAAAAATCGTCTTCCAACCCTAAAATGTATGCATGCTTCCAAAATAACAAATACTAAGCGTTAACAATGGACAATTTTTATAACTTAAAGACCTTTCCCCTGGGGCTGTGGGGGTCATGTTGCATCCAAAGGCATAGTTGTTGGGCCTTTCAATTATGATGAACAAAATATCTATCTCAAAATTTTAATCGGACGATTTTGGGAAAAAAGAGTGGGGGAGGGAACTTAGTTGCCCTCCAATCTTTTTGGTAACTTGAAAAGGGCACTAAAATTTTTGATTTTCGTTTGAATAAACCCTCTCACAATATTTTAGGGCCACTGGTCTGATAGGATCACCCCTGGGAAAAAAAACAACAAAAAAACGAATAAACACGGATCCGTGATTTTCCTTCTGGCAGAAAACACAAAATTCCACATTTTTGCAGACAAAGCTTCAAACCACTACAATAGAGTTCTGTGGCGTTAAGCAAAATGGGCGTAAGTCCACTTTTTTCCGAAAATGAATTAAGCACATGGTTCGAAAGGACTCGAAGAGATCTATCGATTCGTCTATTCAAAATGGACCTATCTTCAGTTCTAACCGAGATAAAAATTTTGCCAACAGAGGATAACTTCAAATTCGTAAAAAAGTGTTACGCTAAAAGGGCCTAAGTCCAATTTTTGAAAACCTTCACATGAGCTGCGTTCGTTTTCGCCATCCAACCGCCATCTAAACCTCGGTTTCACTAATAAGCCGTTTTTTTGTAAACCGACGTTTCAGTTCGCGATTATAAGCCGTTTTTTGAAACTTCACCAAACCGTCGTTGAATTGTCGTCCCATGGATGAAGAACTGAGCTTTCATCTCGGTTTTACTTGTTTAGTTTTACTTTTGGCGCTAACTTTCAAATAGACTAACAAATAGTGAGAGATTTTCATTTGTTTGACTTCGGGGTAATTTCTGAGTAGGATATTTTTTCTTTACTAGGGTAAGATATCTTTTGTATCTGTGTTTGTGGATATGTTTTACTATATGGCGTTTTTTGAATTTAGAACGCCGTTGATAGGATGAAGAAACAAAACGCACTATAAGAGTAAAACGGAGATATCTTAGTTTGAAATAAGAACGACGGACGGCGAAAACGAACGCAACTATGTGCGCCCTGTTGGATTTCGCAGAAAGTTTAGAATCTTTGGCACATGGATAGTAAACATTCTGAAATTTGATTGAATTATTCTGTTCTGAAGGTAAAGTTCTCAAGGTAAGGTAACCATTTAGTTTGAATATAATGGACGTATTTGTGCTGATTTAAAGTGATATTGAAGAGTACTGGAAGAGAAGTCTGCATGAACACACTGACGAGGAAGTGCCCATTTTTTTTTAGTGAGCAAAAATCCGGAACCAGTGTCTGATGGTTTTCCTCAAGTTTACCACTATTTTTTGGAAATACTGTCGACTGATATAGGGTTAGAATAACAGAGAAATGGGCTACGTAATATATTAGTCAAAACCTATATGTCTCCTGAAAGTGAAAAATTTCAAAAATATTCTCAGCACTAAATGGCTTATTTCAGAAACTGACTTCTGTTATGACGCTAGGCTATGAGGTGGCCAGACTTTTTCGATATCAGGCATTTTCCTCCTTTCTGTATTTCGTTGGTATTTGTGAATGTTTGGTATCTAGATTTACAGTTTGATAAGTTTAACATAAAAAAACGTTTAGCTAGATTTTTTGCAGGCATGGAGGAGAGACAAAGATATTTAAGACGAAGATTGTCATTGAATGCTGTCACTGAGCTTCTGTTTGATGATAGCTAGGAAGACATCAGTACTCCATCTGGGTCAGAATATGAGCCTTCTGACAACAACTACAGTGAGGCTGAAGGCGAAGAGGAGCCCCAGGCAGAGACAACCAATCTCAGTAATGATTCACTAGTCTTGCACACCCAACAAAGTAAGGATCATAAGGAGGAACCAAATGAAACTGATGAGAATATCACTGCAAATCAGGGAAACCCACGACAAGGAGATCAGAATACTAGTCACAGAAATGCAGATGGCTCTGAGGGAAAACCTGAATGCAACCCATGGTTCCGAGAGAAACTATCAAGATACAAGCTAGGGAAATGCAGATGTTTCTGAAGAAAACTTGAATGCAAACCACAGTGCTAATTGGAGACTCGAATTCTCGAGTCTTCAGGAAGAAAGAAAGGATGAAAAAAACCTCTATGAGCTGAGCCGACAGGAACAAAGAAGGTTGAAAGCAAAGGGTGAAGATTACATGACCCTCTCCAAGGAAGTACATAGTGCACATACAGGTAATCAAAAGGACATATTGTCAGTGTCATAGCAATGGCTAATTTTATTAAGTTGAAACCTCCAGGACTTGATGAGAGGCATGTTCTACTGACCAAAAGGCAATATGTCAGTACTATTGCTGCTACTAGTGCTACCGCAATTCTATGCTATTACTAATAATATCAATACTACCACTGTGACAACTATTACAACTGTGCCTAAGGGTATGAAGGTAAAATTTTCAAGAAATTTTGAGGGGAAAGTTAAACTGAGTCAAAATATGCCGTCTGTGTGCAGGCTGTCTAAAGGGTTAAACAACAATATATTAGGAACATTTTGATGTGTGAAGTTTAAATTAACAGGGCTTGTTTTGAGCGAGGTCAAACTAACCAAAAGAACATATTTGCATGCTGATGCTACTGCTTCTACTCATACTACTACTACTGTTGCTATTATTACTACTTCCGTTCCTACTGCCGCTGAAGCTTAGGCTACTACTATTAATTCTACTGCAGCTGCTACTGCTACTACTGATATTAAAACTAAGGGTATTAAGGCGAAAAATTCGGGATATATAGGAACTATATAGATCTAATTCGAAACAAACTATACCCAGAAAGGTTGTCAAGCGGACGCAGCAGAAATGCTTCAGGAACGATTGATGTTATTTAGCTGAAACTTTCAGTGTGTATCGGAGGGGATGTTGAAGAAACCAAAGGTGCTATGCGCATGCTGCCACTAATGAATGCTGCAACAACTATTGCTACCACGCAAGCTAAGGACATTAAGGTGAAGCTTTTAAGGACTATTTAGGTGAATGTTGAACAAACTGGTGAATCTAAACAAACTGGCGAGGACTTTCAAAAAGGTGACAAAGCAACATCCGAAGAACAACTTATATTATAAGTTAGATCTTTAAGGGTAAGTTGTGGGGGATTGGGAACTAGCCAGAAGGCTATGTACTGCCACTACAGTTACTGTAACCACTACAGTTACTGTAACCACTACAGTTACTGTAATACTACCACTACAGCTACTGTAACTAAGGACGCTAAGGGTGTTAAAGTTAAACTTTTAGGGAGTGTTTAGGAAGAGTTTCAATTAAACGAAAAAATGTAGCCAATGCATGCATGTTTTCAAAAGGGAATATAATCAACATCATAGGCATTACCAGTAGCTAGAAATATAATTGAAACTTTTAAAGGAACTAATTCGATTCAAAGTTAAAAGTTCTGGTGCCCTTTTTAAAAGTGAAAAGAGATTGAAGGACAACCAGCCCTTCTCTCAAGCCTATTCACTCTCCAAACGCATCCAGTCAAAATTGTGAGACAACCGTTTTGTTCAGCATAGTAGAATGGTCAAGCAACTATGTCCTTAGGGATATTGGACCTGCCAACCCCCCACAATTATGCAATTGGCCCATGCCAAAAAGACGTCTCAGCAATATATTGAGAACCACTAGGGGTATGAAGTTGAAACTTTTGGGTATGAAGTTCGACTACGACTATTACTGCTTCAGCTCTTACAATTTAGATAAATAAAAATGGGTGTAAGTCTATCCAGTTTGTCAAAGAGCATAGATAGAATCTCTTGGGATGATATTAATTTTTATTGTTCAGGTCAAGTTCAGGAGGTATAAAATTAAATTAAAAGATACTGTTGTGTTAGGTCCAAAAACTGTTGAAAAAGATCCTCCAGCACCTAAATAGCAGCCCAAACTATGGATTCTTATAGAAAAAAACTGGAAAGATATAAAATATTTTTTATATCAATAAAAAACAAACATAAATTAATTTTAAAGGGATGGGGGTTATCAGCCCTGCTCATGATAATTTTTGCTTGTTTTGAGTTTGAATCGGCTATTTATCGTAATTTCTATTCATTTGAGTTTCATTTATTTACTGATTGTGATTTGTGGTATTTTTACGTTTGGAAGATTATTTGACTTTATTCCTGCTAATTTTTGGCGTAATGGAGCTCTTTACTTTTCTTTGAAAAACTTTTTTTGTGAAAAAGTTTGTTTAATCAATCATACTAAAAGGTCTCTAGGCAGAGATTGACTAGTTCTGACTACATTTGTAAAGATAGCCGTAGTTGGCCAGATGGCCTTAAAAAATGGCCGTCGTTGGCACTTTATTAGGTTCCAGCTAAAATAAAACGTCAAAGCTTTTCCTAAATATGCTTCGATATGGAAACATTAAATAGCACTTGAGCAAGTCCTCAAAAACAGAAAACACTACTATACATATTTTTAAATTAAAACTTCACCCCAGGTTCCTCATTTATTTAATTTACTTAATAACCATTTCATACAAATTCAACTGCTTTTTAGAAATTTCCGACAAAATTCTAAAATTACTTACTACATGTTAGGATAAAAACGTGTTACATTGTAATTATTGTATTATTTACTATCAAAAATGACTAATATATCAATTAAGTCTTTATTGTGTATCTGGATTTTGTACTAGATTTTCTTTTATGTTCAATATTTTTTTTTGTCTTTTTTCTCTTTTTTCAAAATTATTTTGTGTATTCCCAAGACTAATTTTAATTGCACTATTATAGTAGTTTAGTTATTATCCACTGAACTGAGGTTTTGTGCTGCCTTAGGATTGAAAAGATAGCACTTCTGAGATATCACTACGGAATATTTCATGAGAGGAAAAATACACCATTGGCTAGGCTGGGATCACAAAATGGTGTAATGATTTAAAATGGCTTGGGGATTTCCTAATTGGTGGTCAAAAACAGAATGGAAAGAAGTTGCTTTCTAGTCTGTCAGTCTAACACTAAATACTGTCTTCAAAATGTTGTAGCAGTGCTAATAGTAGTTACTTTTGCCAAACAGCAAAATTTATTACATCCCATCTAATGGCTTCTATATAATTATTAAATAAAAAAAACAAGTTTTTTTTTAACTGAAAGTAAGGAGCGACATTAAAACTTCGACATTAAAACTAATTAAAAAACAGGGATATTAGTTAAAAAATTAATATTTTTGTTATATCTGGCTAGTGTCATTTCTAAAATTTTAACTAACTAGGTTCTTAATGTAAACGATATAGACGCTATATAGACGTTATATAGACGTTATATAGATACCAAACAGATCGTGGTAACGAACTGTAAGTAAGAAGCGACATTAAAACTTAAAACGAACAGAAATTATTCCGTATATGAAAGGGGGCTGTCCCCTCCTCAACGCCTCATTCTTTACGCTAAAGTTTTTTATTGTTTTAAAAAATAGAGTTGTGAGAAAGAGTCAAAGCCTGTTTCTAATGCAAACATTTTTTTTAATTTATTTTTTTTTTTTATAAGAGACTAAAGTGGGAGCATATGGATTTTTGTTTTTCAGTCCTCATAAGAAAATTTCCTTTGATCCCGTATCTCTTAATTTTATTCGTCGTCAAAAAGAAAAAGAAAGCTATCCTACAAAAATGGCGAGGCAAAGCAACTTGTTTAAAGAGCTTTTTACCCATGCATTAACCTTTCAAATTATTATTACAAAATGGATTCTTAGAACCCGAAAAAAATACAGCAAGACCAAAGTTAAAACTTTAAATAACGGCACTGTATATGTTTTTTTTTGTTATTTATTCCTTTTTAAACTAATGATTTCTTTAGGATTATCAGATTAAAAAGGCTAAGTGTCAAACGAAAATTAAAGAGCAGTTTTAAAAATTAGAACGAGCAGTAATACGAGCAGATATATCAACGAGCAGATACTTCAACTGGCAGATATATCAACTATATCTGCCAGATACAAAAATAAAAATTAGATAAAAAATTCAAAAATATCAGATATAAATGTCAGATATAAAATATCAGATATAAAAATAAAATAATAAAAAAAAATCAGATGTAAAAATTAGAACGAGCAGTAATACGAGCAGATATATCAACGAGCAGATATATCAAATGGTAGACATATCAACTATATCTGCCAGATACAAAAATAAAAATTAGAAAAATTAGATCAACAATTCAAAAATATCAGATATAAATATCAGATATAAAATATCAGATATAAAAATAAAATAATAAAAAATATCAGGTATAAAAACTATAACGAGCAGTAATACGAGCATTTTTATCAACGAGCAGATACTTCAACTGGCAGATATATCAACTATATCTGCCAGATACAAAAATAAAAATTAGATTAAAAATTCAAAAATATCAGATATAAATATCAGATATAAAATATCAGATATAAAAATAAAATAACAAAAAAAAATCAGATGTAAAAATTAGAACGAGCAGTAATACGAGCAGATATATCAACTGGCAGAAAATGTTCTGAACGAAGAAGCGGTGACAAACAGGAAATACAATGAACAATAAAGTGGAACTCAAGATGAAGAAAACAAGTTGACGAGTGCCTAGGCCCTAGTAGTAATGTATCTATATATTTGAAACTTATATAAAAACTTACATTGAATTGCATAAGAAAACCCACGCCTTTGACACTATACTTAGACATGTGCATTTTAAAAGGCTGGCAAGGTTTTTGTTATTGATAAGAATTGCACAAGATTGTGCCGTTTGACGTAGACATTTTTTAGGAGCCAATCAGAGACAGCGACGGTTGCTCAATATACGATAACTCGATTGGTGATTGGATTTGAATAAAAGGGGTAAGGGATTTGCGAATTGGATTGTATGAAGGTGAAAAAAAAGAAAAAAAAGGGTTTAAACTGATTATAAGTTAAGGGTAACCCCTCGGGGTTGTTAACTCAGGCAATTTGTTATAAATTTGAGACAACATCAATCTATGAAAATGGTTAATGATGATAGAATGACATTGTATATTGACCTAGCTTTACCTCTCCGATGTGTTCTGTATAATACACAAGTTGTGTTTGAACAGTGTTGTCAGTTTAAAATAGGGTCCAACGTTATAGTATACTAAAAATTTGATACTAAGAGAGATGTAGATGGCAAGAAAATAATTTTAATAAAGAAATTCAGAACAAACCTTAGAAATCCTTGCAAATCAAGTAGTAAGGTGTATGTGAGTACGAACCATCAAGGATCATAAGCATCAATGACCCTAACCAGCAGAGACATCAACCCCCCAAAAGGTCCCCTATCCTCAAACTCGAAGGGTGACCCTCCCCTCCAACTTTTTGGCTCCCTCCCCCCATTTTTTTTGATTTTTTTTGGCAATTGACATTTTTTCTGATATCAAGTATCATTCATTACGATCGTAGCTTTCAAATGTGAAACTTAAGTCCATTTTTGGATCGAAAAATAAACTATTTCCGTAAAATCTGAGCTAATAAGGGTTTTTGATCGTAAACTCTAGTTTTTTGTAAGAAAATTATGGAAAATAGAATTCTCTGCTTCAAATGTGAAACTTAAGTCCATTTATAGATCGAAAAATAAAACTATTTCCGTAAAATCTGAGCTAATAAGGGTTTTTGACCGTACACTCTAGTTTTTTGTAACAAAATTATGAAAAATACAATTCTCTGGTTCAAATGTGAAACTTAAGTCCATTTATGGATCGAAAAATAAAACTATTTCCGTAAAATCTGAGCTAATTAGGGTTTTTGATCGTAAACTATAGTTTCTTGTAAGAAAATTATGGAAAATACAATTCTCTGGTTCAAATGTGAAACTTAAGTCCATTTTTGGATCGAAAAAAAACTATTTCTGTAAAATCTGAGCTAATAAGGGTTTTTGACCGTAAACTCTAGTTTTTGTAAGAAAATTATGGAAAATACAATTCTCTGGTTCAAATGTGAAACTTAAGTTCATTTTTGGATCGAAAAATAAACTATTTCTGTAAAATCTGAGCTAATAAGGGTTTTTGACCGTAAACTCTAGTTTTTTGTAAGAAAATTATGGAAAATACAATTCTCTGGTTCAGATGTGAAACTTAAGTCCATTTTTGGATCGAAAAAAAAACTATTTCTGTAAAATCTGAGCTAATAAGGGTTTTTGACCGTAAAACTCTAGTTTTTTGTAAGAAAATTATGGAAAATACAATTCTCTGGTTCAAATGTGAAACTTGAGTCTATTTATGGAACAAAAAATAAAACTATTTCCGTAAAATCTGAGCTAATTAGGGTTTTTGACCGTAAACTATAGTTTTTTGTAAGAAAATTATGGAAAATACAATTCTCTGGTTCAAATGTGAAACTTAAGTCCATTTTTGGATCGAAAAAAAACTATTTCCGTAAAATCTGAGCTAATAAGGGTTTTTGATCGTAAACTCCAGTTTTTTGTAAGAAAATTATGGAAAATACAATGTTCTGATTCAAATGTGAAACTTAAGTCCATTTTTGGATCGAAAAAATAAACTATTTCTGTAAAATCTGAGCTAATAAGGGTTTTTGACCGTAAACTCTAGTTTTTTGTAAGAAAATTATGGAAAATACAATTCTCTGGTTCAAATGTGAAACTTAAGTCCATTTATGGATCGAAAAATAAAACTATTTCCGTAAAATCTGAGCTAATAAGGGTTTTTGACCGTAAACTCTAGTTTTTTGTAAGAAAATTATGGAAAATACAATTAGTTGGTTCATAGATAAAACTTAAGTCAAGGTATGGATCGAAAAATAAAACTATTTCCGTAAAATCTGAGCTAATTAGGGTTTTTGACCGTAAACTATAGTTTTTTTTTAAGAAAATTTTTGAAAATACAATTCTCTGGTTCAAATGTAAAACTTAAGTCCATTTTTGGATCGAAAAAATAAACTGTTTCTGTAAAATCTGAGCTAATAAGGGTTTTTGACCGTAAACTCTAGTTTTTGTAAGAAAATTATGGAAAATACAATTCTCTGGTTCAAATGTGAAACTTAAGTTCATTTTTGGATCGAAAAAATAAACTGTTTCCGTAAAATCTGAGCTAATAAGGGTTTTTGACCGTAAACTCTAGTTTTTTGTAAGAAAATTATGGAAAATACAATTCTCTGGTTCAGATGTGAAACTTAAGTCCATTTTTGGATCGAAAAATAAAACTATTTCCGTAAAATCTAAGCTAATAAGTGTTTTTGACCGTAAACTCTAGTTTTTTGTAAGAAAATTATGGAAAATACAATTCTCTGGTTCAAATGTGAAATTTAAGTCCATTTATGGATCGAAAAATAAAACTATTTCCGTAAAATCTGAGCTAATAAGGGTTTTTGACCGTAAACTCTAGTTTTTTGTAAGAAAATTATGGAAAATACAATTAGTTGGTTCATAGGTGAAACTTAAGTCCAGGTATGGATCGAAAAATAAAGCTATTTCCGTAAAATCTGAGCTAATTAGGGTTTTTGACCGTAAACTATAGTTTTTTGTAAGAAAATTATGGAAAATACAATTCTCTGGTTCAAATGTGAAACCTAAGTCCATTTTTGGATAAAAAAAAACTATTTCTGTAAAATCTGAGCTAATAAGGCTTTTTGACCGTAAACTCTAGTTTTTGTAAGAAAATTATGGAAAATACAATTCTCTGGTTCAAATGTGAAACTTAAGTTCATTTTTGGATCGAAAAAATAAACTATTTCCGTAAAATCTGAGCTAATAAGGGTTTTTGACCGTAAACTCTAGTTTTTTGTAAGAAAATTATGGAAAATACAATTCTCTGGTTCATATGTGAAACTTAAGTCCATTTTTGGATCGAAAAAAAACTATTTCTGTAAAATCTGAGCTAATAAGGGTTTTTGACCGTAAACTCTAGTTTTTTTTAAGAAAATTATGGAAAATACAATTCTCTGGTTCAAATGTGAAACTTAAGTCCATTTATGGATCGAAAATAAAACTATTTCCGTAAAATCTGAGCTAATTAGGGTTTTTGACCGTAAACTATAGTTTTTTGTAAGAAAATTATGGAAAATAAAATTCTCTGGTTTAAATGTGAAACTTAAGTCCATTTTTGGATAAAAAAAAACTATTTCCGTAAAATCTGAGCTAATAAGGGTTTTTGATCGTAAACTCCAGTTTTTTGTAAGAAAATTATGGAAAATACAATTCTCGGGTTCAGATGTGAAACTTAAGTCCATTTTTGGATCGAAAAATAAAACTATTTCCGTAAAATCTGAGCTAATAAGTGTTTTTGACCGTAAACTCTAGTTTTTTGTAAGAAAATTATGGAAAATACAATTCTCTGGTTCAAATGTGAAACTTAAGTCCATTTATGGATCGAAAAATAAAACTATTTCCGTAAAATCTGAGCTAATAAGGGTTTTTGACCGTAAACTCTAGTTTTTTGTAAGAAAATTATGGAAAATACAATTAGTTGGTTCATAGGTGAAACTTAAGTCCAGGTATGGGTCGAAAAATAAAACTATTTCCGTAAAATCTGAGCTAATTAGGGTTTTGACCGTAAACTATAGTTTTTTGTAAGAAAATTATGGAAAATACAATTCTCTGGTTCAAATGTGAAACTTAAGTCCATTTTTGGATAAAAAAAACTATTTCTGTAAAATCTGAGCTAATAAGGGTTTTTGACAGTAAACTCTAGTTTTTTGTAAGAAAATTATGGAAAATACAATTCTCTGGTTCAAATGTGAAACTTAAGTTCATTTTTGGATCGAAAAAATAAACTATTTCCGTAAAATCTGAGCTAATAAGGGTTTTTGACCGTAAACTCTAGTTTTTTGTAAGAAAATTATGGAAAATACAATTCTCTGGTTCAGATGTGAAACATAAGTCCATTTTTGGATCGAAAAATAAACTATTTCCGTAAAATCTGAGCTAATAAGGGTTTTTGATCGTAAACTCTAGTTTTTTGTAAGAAAATTATGGAAAATAGAATTCTCTGCTTCAAATGTGAAACTTAAGTCCATTTATAGATCGAAAAATAAAACTATTTCCGTAAAATCTGAGCTAATAAGGGTTTTTGACCGTACACTCTAGTTTTTTGTAACAAAAGTATGGAAAATACAATTCTCTGGTTCAAATGTGAAACTTAAGTCCATTTATGGATCGAAAAATAAAACTATTTCCGTAAAATCTGAGCTAATTAGGGTTTTTGATCGTAAACTATAGTTTCTTGTAAGAAAATTATGGAAAATACAATTCTCTGGTTCAAATGTGAAACTCAAGTCCATTTTTGGATCGAAAAAAAACTATTTCTGTAAAATCTGAGCTAATAAGGGTTTTTGACCGTAAACTCTAGTTTTTTGTAAGAAAATTATGGAAAATACAATTCTCTGGTTCAAATGTGAAACTTAAGTTCATTTTTGGATCGAAAAAATAAACTATTTCCGTAAAATCTGAGCTAATAAGGGTTTTTGACCGTAAACTCTAGTTTTTTGTAAGAAAATTATGGAAAATACAATTCTCTGGTTCAGATGTGAAACTTAAGTCCATTTTTGGATCGAAAAAAAACTATTTCTGTAAAATCTGAGCTAATAAGGGTTTTTGACCGTAAACTCTAGTTTTTTGTAAGAAAATTATGGAAAATACAATTCTCTGGTTCAAATGTGAAACTTAAGTCTATTTATGGAACAAAAAATAAAACTATTTCCGTAAAATCTGAGCTAATTAGGGTTTTTGACCGTAAACTATATTTTTTTGTAAGAAAATTATGGAAAATACAATTCTCTGGTTCAAATGTGAAACTTAAGTCCATTTTTGGATCAAAAAAAAACTGTTTCCGTAAAATCTGAGCTAATAAGGGTTTTTGATCGTAAACTCCAGTTTTTTGTAAGAAAATTACGGAAAATACAATGTTCTGATTCAAATGTGAAACTTAAGTCCATTTTTGGATCGAAAAAATAAACTATTTCTGTAAAATCTGAGCTAATAAGGGTTTTTGACCGTAAACTCTAGTTTTTTGTAAGAAAATTATGGAAAATACAATTCTCTGGTTCAAATGTGAAACTTAAGTCCATTTATGGATCGAAAAATAAAACTATTTCCGTAAAATCTGAGCTAATAAGGGTTTTTGACCGTAAACTCTAGTTTTTTGTAAGAAAATTATGGAAAATACAATTAGTTGGTTCATAGGTGAAACTTAAGTCAAGGTATGGATCGAAAAATAAAACTATTTCCGTAAAATCTGACCTAATTAGGGTTTTTGACCGTAAACTATAGTTTTTTTGTAAGAAAATTATTGAAAATACAATTCTCTGGTTCAAATGTAAAACTTAAGTCCATTTTTGGATCGAAAAAATAAACTGTTTCTGTAAAATCTGAGCTAATAAGGGTTTTTGACCGTAAACTCTAGTTTTTTGTAAGAAAATTATGGAAAATACAATTCTCTGGTTCAAATGTGAAACTTAAGTTCATTTTTGGATCGAAAAAATAAACTGTTTCCGTAAAATCTGAGCTAATAAGGGTTTTTGACCGTAAACTCTAGTTTTTTGTAAGAAAATTATGGAAAATACAATTCTCTGGTTCAGATGTGAAACTTAAGTCCATTTTTGGATCGAAAAATAAAACTATTTCCGTAAAATCTAAGCTAATAAGTGTTTTTGACGGTAAACTCTAGTTTTTTGTAAGAAAATTATGGAAAATACAATTCTCTGGTTCAAATGTGAAATTTAAGTCCATTTATGGATCGAAAAATAAAACTATTTCCGTAAAATCTGAGCTAATAAGGGTTTTTGACCGTAAACTCTAGTTTTTTGTAAGAAAATTATGGAAAATACAATTAGTTGAAACTTAAGTCCAGGTATGGATCGAAAAATAAAGCTATTTCCGTAAAATCTGAGCTAATTAGGGTTTTTGACCGTAAACTATAGTTTTTTGTAAGAAAATTATGGAAAATAAAATTCTCTGGTTCAAATGTGAAACTTAAGTCCATTTTTGGATAAAAAAAAACTATTTCTGTAAAATCTGAGCTAATAAGGGTTTTTGACAGTAAACTCTAGTTTTTTGTAAGAAAATTATGGAAAATACAATTCTCTGGTTCAAATGTGAAACTTAAGTTCATTTTTGGATCGAAAAAATAAACTATTTCCGTAAAATCTGAGCTAATAAGGGTTTTTGACCGTAAACTCTAGTTTTTTGTAAGAAAATTATGGATAATACAATTCTCTGGTTCATATGTGAAACTTAAGTCCATTTTTGGATCGAAAAAAAACTATTTCTGTAAAATCTGAGCTAATAAGGGTTTTTGACCGTAAACTCTAGTTTTTTTTAAGAAAATTATGGAAAATACAATTCTCTGGTTCAAATGTGAAACTTAAGTCCATTTATGGATCAAAAAATAAAACTATTTCCGTAAAATCTGAGCTAATTAGGGTTTTTGACCGTAAACTATAGTTTTTTGTAAGAAAATTATGGAAAATAAAATTCTCTGGTTCAAATGTGAAACTTAAGTCCATTTTTGGATAAAAAAACTATTTCCGTAAAATCTGAGCTAATAAGGGTTTTTGATCGTAAACTCCAGTTTTTTGTAAGAAAATTATGGAAAATACAATTCTCTGGTTCAGATTTGAAACTTAAGTCCATTTTTGGATCGAAAAATAAAACCATTTCCGTAAAATCTAAGCTAATAAGTGTTTTTGACCGTAAACTCTAGTTTTTTGTAAGAAAATTATGGAAAATACAATTCTCTGGTTCAAATGTGAAACTTAAGTCCATTTATGGATCGAAAAATAAAACTATTTCCGTAAAATCTGAGCTAATAAGGGTTTTTGACCGTAAACTCTAGTTTTTTGTAAGAAAATTATGGAAAATACAATTAGTTGGTTCATAGGTGAAACTTAAGTCCAGTTATGGGTCGAAAAATAAAACTATTTCCGTAAAATCTGAGCTAATTAGGGTTTTTGACCGTAAACTATAGTTTTTTGTAAGAAAATTATGGAAAATACAATTCTCTGGTTCAAATGTGAAACTTAAGTCCATTTTTGGATAAAAAAAACTATTTCTGTAAAATCTGAGCTAATAAGGGTTTTTGACAGTAAACTCTAGTTTTTTGTAAGAAAATTATGGAAAATACAATTCTCTGGTTCAAATGTGAAACTTAAGTTCATTTTTGGATTGAAAAAATAAACTATTTCCGTAAAATCTGAGCTAATAAGGGTTTTTGACCGTAAACTCTAGTTTTTTGTAAGAAAATTATGGAAAATACAATTCTCTGGTTCAGATGTGAAACTTAAGTCCATTTTTGGATTGAAAAAAAACTATTTCTGTAAAATCTGAGCTAATTAGGGTTTTTGACCGTAAACTATAGTTTTTTGTAAGAAAATTATGGAAAATAAAATTCTCTGGTTCAAATGTGAAACTTAAGTCCATTTTTGGATAAAAAAACTATTTCCGTAAAATCTGAGCTAATAAGGGTTTTTGATCGTAAACTCCAGTTTTTTGTAAGAAAATTATGGAAAATACAATTCTCTGGTTCAAATGTGAAACTTAAGTCCATTTGTGGATCGAAAAATAAAACTATTTCCGTAAAATCTGAGCTAATAAGGGTTTTTGACCGTAAACTATAGTTTTTTGTAAGAAAATTATGGAAAATACAATTCTCTGGTTCAAATGTGAAACTTAAGTCCATTTATGGATCAAAAAATAAAACTATTTCCGTAAAATCTGAGCTAATTAGGGTTTTTGACCGTAAACTATAGTTTTTTGTAAGAAAATTATGGAAAATAAAATTCTCTGGTTCAAATGTGAAACTTAAGTCCATTTTTGGATAAAAAAAACTATTTCCGTAAAATCTGAGCTAATAAGGGTTTTTGATCGTAAACTCCAGTTTTTTGTAAGAAAATTATGGAAAATACAATTCTCTGGTTCAAATGTGAAACTTAAGTCCATTTGTGGATCGAAAAATAAAACTATTTCCGTAAAATCTGAGCTAATAAGGGTTTTTTGACCGTAAACTCTAGTTTTTTGTAAGAAAATTCTGGAAAATACAATTAGTTGGTTCATAGGTGAAACTTAAGTCCAGGTATGGATCGAAAAATAAAACTATTTCCGTAAAATCTGAGCTAATTAGGGTTTTTGACCGTAAACTATAGTTTTTTGTAAGAAAATTAGGGAAAATACAATTCTCTGGTTCAAATGTGAAACTCAAGTCCATTTTTGGATCGAAAAAATAAACTGTTTCTGTAAAATCTGAGCTAATAAGGGTTTTTGACCGTAAACTCGAGTTTTTTGTAAGAAAATTATGGAAAATACAATTCTCTGGTTCAAATATGAAACTTAAGTCCTTTTTTAGATTGAAAAATAAAACGATTTCTGTAAAATCTGAGTTAATAAGGGTTTTTGACCGTAAACTCTAGTTTTTTGTAAGAAAACTATGGAAAATACAATTCTCTGGTTCAAATGTGAAACTTAAGTCCATTTTTGGATCGAAAAATAAAACTATTTCCGTAAAATATGAGCTAATAAGTGTTTTTGACCGTAAACTCTAGTTTTTTGTAAGAAAATTATGGAAAATACAATTCTCTGGTTCAAATTTGAAACTTAAGTCCATTTATGGATCGAAAAATAAAACTATTTCAGTAAAATCTGAGCTAATAAGGGTTTTTGACCGTAAAATCTAGTTTTTTGTGAGGAAATTATGGAAAACACAATTCTCTGATTCAAATCTGAAACTTAAGTCCATTGATGGATCGAAAAATAAAACTATTTCCGTAAAATCTGAGCTAATTATGGTTTTTGCCCGTAAACTACAGTTTTTTGTAAATTAGAACGAGCAGTAATGCGAGCAGATATATCAACGAGCAGATATATCAAATGGTAGACATATCAACTATATCTGCCAGATACAAAAATAAAAATTAGAAAAATTAGATCAACAATTCAAAAATATCAGATATAAATATCAGATATAAAATATCAGATATAAAAATAAAATAATAAAAAATATCAGGTATAAAAACTATAACGAGCAGTAATACGAGCATTTTTATCAACGAGCAGATACGTCAACTGGCAGATATATCAACTATATCTGCCAGATATAAAAATTAAAATTAGAAAAATTAGATTAAAAATTCAAAAATATCAGCTATAAATATCAGATATAAAATATCAGATATAAAAATAAAATAACAAAAAAAATCAGATGTAAAAATTAGAACGAGCAGTAATACGAGCAGATATATCAACGAGCAGAAAATGTTCTGAACGAAGAAGCGGTGACAAACAGGAAATACAATGAACAATAAAGTGGAACTCAAGATGAAGAAAACAAGTTTACGAGTGCCTAGGCCCTAGTAGTAATGTATCTATATATTTGAAACTTACATAAAAACTTACATTGAATTGCATAAGAAAACCCACGCCTTTGACACTATACTTAGACATGTGCATTTTAAAAGGCTGGCACGGTTTTTGTTATTGATAAGAATTGCACAAGATTGTGCCGTTTGACGTAGACATTTTTTAGGAGCCAATCAGAGACAGCGACGGTTGCTCAATATACGATAACTCGATTGGTGATTGGATTTGAATAAAAGGGGTAAGGGATTTGCGAATTGGATTGTATGAAGGTGAAAAAAAAGAAAAAAAGGGGTTAAACTGATTATAAGTTAAGGGTAACCCCTCGGGGTTGTTAACTCAGGCAATTTGTTATAAATTTGAGACAACATCAATCTATGAAAATGGTTAATGATGATAGAATGACATTGTGAATTGACCTAGCTTTACCTCTCCGATGTGTTCTGTATAATACACAAGTTGTGTTTGAACAGTGTTGTCAGTTTAAAATAGGGTCCAACGTTATAGTATACTAAAAATTTGATACTAAGAGAGATGTAGATGGCAAGAAAATAATTTTAATAAAGAAATTCAGAACAAACCTTAGAAATCCTTGCAAATCAAGTAGTAAGGTGTATGTGAGTACGAACCATCAAGGATCATAAGCATCAATGACCCTAACCAGCAGAGACATCAACCCCCCAAAAGGTCCCCTATCCTCAAACTCGAAGGGTGACCCTCCCCTCCAACTTTTTGGCTCCCTCCCCCCATTTTTTTTTGATTTTTTTTGGCAATTGACATTTTTTCTGATAACAAGTATCATTCATTACGATCGTAGCTTTCAAATGTGAAACTTAAGTCCATTTTTGGATCGAAAAATAAACTATTTCCGTAAAATCTGAGCTAATAAGGGTTTTTGATCGTAAACTCTAGTTTTTTGTAAGAAAATTATGGAAAATACAATTCTCTGGTTCAAATGTGAAACTTAAGTCCATTTATGGATCGAAAAATAAAACTATTTCCGTAAAATCTGAGCTAATAAGGGTTTTTGACCGTACACTCTAGTTTTTTGTAACAAAATTATGGAAAATACAATTCTCTGGTTCAAATGTGAAACTTAAATCCATTTATGGATCGAAAAATAAAACTATTTCCGTAAAATCTGAGCTAATTAGGGTTTTTGATCGTAAACTATAGTTTCTTGTAAGAAAATTATGGAAAATACAATTCTCTGGTTCAAATGTGAAACTCAAGTCCATTTTTGGATCGAAAAAAAACTATTTCTGTAAAATCTGAGCTAATAAGGGTTTTTGACCGTAAACTCTAGTTTTTTGTAAGAAAATTATGGAAAATACAATTCTTTGGTTCAGATGTGAAACTTAAGTCCATTTTTGGATCGAAAAAAAAACTATTTCTGTAAAATCTAAGCTAATAAGGATTTTTGACCGTAAACTCTAGTTTTTTGTAAGAAAATTATGGAAAATACAATTTTCTGGTTCAAATGTGAAACTTAAGTCCATTTATGGAACAAAAAATAAAACTATTTCCGTAAAATCTGAGCTAATTAGGGTTTTTGACCGTAAACTATAGTTTTTTGTAAGAAAATTATGAAAAATACAATTCTCTGGTTCAAATGTGAAACTTAAGTCCATTTTTGGATCGAAAAAAAACTATTTCCGTAAAATCTGAGCTAATAAGGGTTTTTGATCGTAAACTCCAGTTTTTTGTAAGAAAATTATGGAAAATACAATTTTCTGATTCAAATGTGAAACTTAAGTCCATTTTTGGATCGAAAAAATAAACTATTTCTGTAAAATCTGAGCTAATGAGGGTTTTTGACCGTGAACTCTAGTTTTTTGTAAGAAAATTATGGAAAATACAATTCTCTGGTTCAAATGTGAAACTTAAGTCCATTTATGGATCGAAAAATAAAACTATTTCCGTAAAATCTGAGCTAATTAGGGTTTTTGACCGTAAACTATAGTTTTTTTGTAAGAAAATTATTGAAAATACAATTCTCTGGTTCAAATGTGAAACTTAAGTCCATTTTTGGATCGAAAAATAAACTGTTTCTGTAAAATCTGAGCTAATAAGGGTTTTTGACCGTAAACTCTAGTTTTTTGTAAGAAAATTATGGAAAAAACAATTCTCTGGTTCAAATGTGAAACTTAAGTTCATTTTGGATCGAAAAAATAAACTTTTTCCGTAAAATCTGAGCTAATAAGGGTTTTTGACCGTAAACTCTAGTTTTTTGTAAGAAAATTATGGAAAATACAATTCTCTGGTTCAGATGTGAAACTTAAGTCCATTTTTGGATCGAAAAATAAAACTATTTCCGTAAAATCTGAGCTAATAAGTGTTTTTGACCGTAAACTCTAGTTTTTTGTAAGAAAATTATGGAAAATACAATTCTCTGGTTCAAATGTGAAACTCAAGTCCATTTTTGGATCGAAAAAAAACTATTTCTGTAAAATCTGAGCTAATAAGGGTTTTTGACCGTAAACTCTAGTTTTTTGTAAGAAAATTATGGAAAATACAATTCTTTGGTTCAGATGTGAAACTTAAGTCCATTTTTGGATCGAAAAAAAAACTATTTCTGTAAAATCTAAGCTAATAAGGATTTTTGACCGTAAACTCTAGTTTTTTGTAAGAAAATTATGGAAAATACAATTTTCTGGTTCAAATGTGAAACTTAAGTCCATTTATGGAACAAAAAATAAAACTATTTCCGTAAAATCTGAGCTAATTAGGGTTTTTGACCGTAAACTATAGTTTTTTGTAAGAAAATTATGAAAAATACAATTCTCTGGTTCAAATGTGAAACTTAAGTCCATTTTTGGATCGAAAAAAAACTATTTCCGTAAAATCTGAGCTAATAAGGGTTTTTGATCGTAAACTCCAGTTTTTTGTAAGAAAATTATGGAAAATACAATTTTCTGATTCAAATGTGAAACTTAAGTCCATTTTTGGATCGAAAAAATAAACTATTTCTGTAAAATCTGAGCTAATGAGGGTTTTTGACCGTGAACTCTAGTTTTTTGTAAGAAAATTATGGAAAATACAATTCTCTGGTTCAAATGTGAAACTTAAGTCCATTTATGGATCGAAAAATAAAACTATTTCCGTAAAATCTGAGCTAATTAGGGTTTTTGACCGTAAACTATAGTTTTTTTGTAAGAAAATTATTGAAAATACAATTCTCTGGTTCAAATGTGAAACTTAAGTCCATTTTTGGATCGAAAAATAAACTGTTTCTGTAAAATCTGAGCTAATAAGGGTTTTTGACCGTAAACTCTAGTTTTTTGTAAGAAAATTATGGAAAAAACAATTCTCTGGTTCAAATGTGAAACTTAAGTTCATTTTGGATCGAAAAAATAAACTTTTTCCGTAAAATCTGAGCTAATAAGGGTTTTTGACCGTAAACTCTAGTTTTTTGTAAGAAAATTATGGAAAATACAATTCTCTGGTTCAGATGTGAAACTTAAGTCCATTTTTGGATCGAAAAATAAAACTATTTCCGTAAAATCTGAGCTAATAAGTGTTTTTGACCGTAAACTCTAGTTTTTTGTAAGAAAATTATGGAAAATACAATTCTCTGGTTCAAATGTGAAACTTAAGTCCATTTATGGATCGAAAAATAAAACTATTTCCGTAAAATCTGAGCTAATAAGGGTTTTTGACCGTAAACTCTAGTTTTTTGTAAGAAAATTATGGAAAATACAATTAGTTGGTTCATAGGTGAAACTTAAGTCCAGGTATGGATCGAAAAATAAAACTATTTCCGTAAAATCTGAGCTAATTAGGGTTTTTGACCGTAAACTATAGTTTTTTGTAAGAAAATTATGGAAAATACAATTCTCTGGTTCAAATGTGAAACTTAAGTCTATTTTTGGATAAAAAAAAACTATTTCTGTAAAATCTGAGCTAATAAGGGTTTTTGACAGTAAACTCTAGTTTTTTGTAAGAAAATTATGGAAAATACAATTCTCTGGTTCAAATGTGAAACTTAAGTTCATTTTTGGATCGAAAAAATAAACTATTTCCGTAAAATCTGAGCTAATAAGGGTTTTTGACCGTAAACTCTAGTTTTTTGTAAGAAAATTATGGAAAATACAATTCTCTGGTTCAGATGTGAAACTTAAGTCCATTTTTGGATCGAAAAAAAACTATTTCTGTAAAATCTGAGCTAATAAGGGTTTTTGACCGTAAACTCTAGTTTTTTGTAAGAAAATTATGGAAAATACAATTCTCTGGTTCAAATGTGAAACTTAAGTCCATTTATGGATCAAAAAATAAAACTATTTCCGTAAAATCTGAGCTAATTAGGGTTTTTGACCGTAAACTATAGTTTTTTGTAAGAAAATTATGGAAAATAAAATTCTCTGGTTCAAATGTGAAACTTAAGTCCATTTTTGGATAAAAAAAAAACTATTTCCGTAAAATCTGAACTAATAAGGGTTTTTGATCGTAAACTCCAGTTTTTTGTAAGAAAATTATGGAAAATACAATTCTCTGATTCAAATGTGAAACTTAAGTCCATTTTTGGATCGAAAAAATAAACTATTTCTGTAAAATCTGAGCTAATAAGGGTTTTTGACCGTAAACTCTAGTTTTTTGTAAGAAAATTATGGAAAATACAATTCTCTGGTTCAAATGTGAAACTTAAGTCCATTTGTGGATCGAAAAATAAAACTATTTCCGTAAAATCTGAGCTAATAAGGGTTTTTGACCGTAAACTCTAGTTTTTTGTAAGAAAATTATGGAAAATACAATTAGTTGGTTCATAGGTGAAACTTAAGTCCAGGTATGGATCGAAAAATAAAACTATTTCCGTAAAATCTGAGCTAATTAGGGTTTTTGACCGTAAACTATAGTTTTTTGTAAGAAAATTAGGGAAAATACAATTCTCTGGTTCAAATGTGAAACTCAAGTCCATTTTTGGATCGAAAAAATAAACTGTTACTGTAAAATCTGAGCTAATAAGGGTTTTTGACCGTAAACTCGAGTTTTTTGTAAGAAAATTTGGAAAATACAATTCTCTGGTTCAAATGTGAAACTTAAGTTCATTTTTGGATGGAAAAAATAAACTGTTTCCGTAAAATCTGAGCTAATAAGGGTTTTTGACCGTAAACTCTAGTTTTTTGTAAGAAAATTATGGAAAATACAATTCTCTGGTTCAGATGTGAAACTTAAGTCCATTTTTGGATCGAAAAATAAAACTATTTCCGTAAAATCTGAGCTAATAAGTGTTTTTGACCGTAAACTCTAGTTTTTTGTAAGAAAATTATGGAAAATACAATTCTCTGGTTCAAATGTGAAACTTAAGTCCATTTATGGATCGAAAAATAAAACTATTTCCGTAAAATCTGAGCTAATAAGGGTTTTTGACCGTAAACTCTAGTTTTTTGTAAGAAATTATGGAAAATACAATTAGTTGGTTCATAGGTGAAACTTAAGTCCAGGTATGGATCGAAAAATAAAACTATTTCCGTAAAATCTGAGCTAATTAGGGTTTTTGACCGTAAACTATAGTTTTTTGTAAGAAAATTATGGAAAATACAATTCTCTGGTTCAAATGTGAAACTTAAGTCCATTTTTGGATAAAAAAATCTATTTCTGTAAAATCTGAGCTAATAAGGGTTTTTGACAGTAAACTCTAGTTTTTTGTAAGAAAATTATGGAAAATACAATTCTCTGGTTCAAATGTGAAACTTAAGTTCATTTTTGGATCGAAAAAAATAATCTATTTCCGTAAAATCTGAGCTAATAAGGGTTTTTGACCGTAAACTCTAGTTTTTTGTAAGAAAATTATGGAAAATACAATTCTCTGGTTCAGATGTGAAACTTAAGTCCATTTTTGGATCGAAAAAAAATTATTTCTGTAAAATCTGAGCTAATAAGGGTTTTTGACCGTAAACTCTAGTTTTTTGTAAGAAAATTATGGAAAATACAATTCTCTGGTTCAAATGTGAAACTTAAGTCCATTTATGGATCAAAAAATAAAACTATTTCCGTAAAATCTGAGCTAATTAGGGTTTTTGACCGTAAACTATAGTTTTTTGTAAGAAAATTATGGAAAATAAAATTCTCTGGTTCAAATGTGAAACTTAAGTCCATTTGTGGATCGAAAAATAAAGCTATTTCCGTAAAATCTGAGCTAATAAGGGTTTTTGACCGTAAACTCTAGTTTTTTGTAAGAAAATTATGGAAAATACAATTAGTTGGTTCATAGGTGAAACTTAAGTCCAGGTATGGATCGAAAAAAAACTATTTCCGTAAAATCTGAGCTAATTAGGGGCTTTGACCGTAAACTATAGTTTTTTGTAAGAAAATTAGGGAAAATACAATTCTCTGGTTCAAATGTGAAACTCAAGTCCATTTTTGGATCGAAAAAATAAACTGTTTCTGTAAAATCTGAGCTAATAAGGGTTTTTGACCGTAAACTCTAGTTTTTTGTAAGAAAATTATGGAAAATACAATTCTCTGGTTCAAATGTGAAACTTAAGTCCTTTTTTAGATTGAAAAATAAAACAATTTCTGTAAAATCTGAGTTAATAAGGGTTTTTGACCGTAAACTCTAGTTTTTTGTAAGAAAATTATGGAAAATACAATTCTCTGGTTCAAATGTGAAACTTAAGTCCATTTTTGGATCGAAAAATAAAACTATTTCCGTAAAATCTGAGCTAATAAGGGTTTTTGACCGTAAACTCTAGTTTTTTGTAAGAAAATTATGGAAAATACAATTCTCTGGTTCAAATGTGAAACTTAAGTCCATTTTTGGATCGAAAAATAAAACTATTTCAGTAAAATCTGAGCTAATAAGGGTTTTTGACCGTAAAATCTAGTTTTTTGTAAGGAAATTATGGAAAACACAATTCTCTGATTCAAATCTGAAACTAAAGTCCATTGATGGATCGAAAAATAAAACTATTTCCGTAAAATCTGAGCTAATTAGGGTTTTTGCCCGTAAACTACAGTTTTTTGTAAGAAAATTATGGAAAATACAATTCTCTGGTTAAAATGTGAAATGTAAGTCGATTTTTGGATCGAAAAAATAAACTATTTCCGTAAAATCTGAGCTAATAAGGGTTTTTGACCGTAAACTCTAGTTTTTTGTAAGAAAATTAGAGGCTCTTTCCAAAGATTTAGGATTCATTATAAAATTTTTTAACAAGAAATCTCTTAATAAAATATTTTTGGAGGGGTGGGAGCGGGGTGTCTTAGAGCACTTATAGTGCTGTACTGTGGGCCGAGTTGCTAGCGAAAAACCCGTGTGAGTGACTTGAAATAAATAATTTTAACAAGAAATGGGTGAAAAGTGTTTTGGGAGAGATGGGTATTAGTCTCTCATAGGCGTGTGTTGTCTGAAACCTATAAAAATAAACTATTTCCGTAAAATCTGAGCTAATAAGGGTTTTGACCGTAAACTTTAGTTTTTTTTGTAAGAAAATTATGGAAAATAAAATTCTCTGGTTCAGGTGTGAAACTTAAGTCTATTTTTGGATTAAAAAATAAAACTATATCCGTAAAATCTGAACTAATAATTCAATATTTTTTTCATAAAACCAAACTATTTTTTTTTAAACTTCGAAATTTTTCAACTTTATTTATTTTTTTTCTTTTTGTACGTATCTTAAAATGTCAAAATATGCTTACGGTTCTAACAATTGTGCTCTATGATTGGTCAGAGACACGATGTGGCTTTCCCACTGGTATTCTATGACCGGTTATCGTCACTACCTAGTCTATTGCATGTATTAAATCAGTACAAATGAAACTCAGAGAGGAGAGAAACTAACAAAATGAAAAATAAAATCAAAAAGGGTGAAAAAACGAGGATTTTGTCAGCCAGTGGCGAACCATGAAGATGACAAAATATAAGCAAATATTTCGACAAGGACCTCCGCCAAGTCGTCCTCAGTGCTAAAAAAAAGAAGACAAAGAGAGAAAAAAAACGAAAATCTAACCTTTCGATGTTTACTTTACAAAGACAGAACAGACACTGAATAAAAACCAGGCAGGAATCAATGAAAATGAGTTTACCAACATGATTGGGCAAGGATCTTTTGCCTTGCAATAGTTTTAGCTGGTCTACAATTTCGGTTTTCATTAGATATGCAAATAGGTTCTTTTTAAGTTATACCGGGTAAAAATATTGATTGAGTCCTTCAAGATTAAACTGTCGTAAATTGGGATTAATGAAATATCTCCAGTATCTCTATTTATTGCTAAATTTTGGTTCATATATTTTTTTTATCTCAATTACCTCTTTAAAAGTTTGTGGTACGCCATTTACAGTTGATATT
Organism: Artemia sinica; assembly: GCA_027921565.1. Classification (NCBI taxonomy): domain Eukaryota; kingdom Metazoa; phylum Arthropoda; class Branchiopoda; order Anostraca; family Artemiidae; genus Artemia; species Artemia sinica. Next base: position 45,132,373 of record CM051273.1, on the reverse strand, counting down.
AAGGTTGCCTCGTCAAAAAGAACTAGATGGGTCGGATTTATGAAAATATGCGAAGCCAATGCCGAATCAAAGTTGTCATTGTTATTTTTTAATCTCAAGGACTTATCTACTGAAATTTTGTGCTCATGCAAACGTTCACCTAGTTGTTGATGGGTCCTATCAATGTGAAATTTTCCACAAGAACACAGGATTTTGTAGACAACACTACCCAGTGCAGGGTTAGTTTTATCCTTTTCTGAGTTGAAAAAATGTTCAACTTTTTGTTCGGTTTTGAAAGAAACAGAGAGATTATGTTTTTTTAAAATTTTTCCAAGTTTATCGCCAAGTTTCGGGATGTATGGTAAAACGATGAAAGTTTTTTTCTCAATTGTCGGTGTAACTGAACCAAGGGGGACAAGCTCCCTATTTTGTTCTTTTATCTTTTTTAATCGTCTATCTATTATATTTTCAATGAGTTTGATTAGGTAACCATTGCAGAAAAGAATATCCTTGACATAATCTAATTCAGAATTTATATGATTACGGGAACAAATTTTTAAAACTCTGTCGACTAAAGAGATTATTACCCCTCTTTTCACAGAAGGAGGGTGATGGGAAAACAAATGTAGATATCGATCATTATGAGTCGGCTTTCTATATATAGAAAATGCAAGACTAGGATTAGTTTTTATAATCAAAACATCCAAGAAAGGCATATTTTCGTAAATCCCACCCTTCTAGTTCTGTTTGACGAGGCAACCTTAATATCAACTGTAAATGGCGTACCATAAACTTTTAAAGAGGTAATTGAGATAAAAAAAATATATGAACCAAAATTTAGCAATAAATAGAGATACTGGAGATATTTCATTAAGCCCAATTTACGACAGTTTAATCTTGAAGGACTCAATCAATATTTTCACCCGGTATAACTTAAAAGAACCTATTTGCATATCTAATGAAAACCGAAATTGTAGACCAGCTAAAACTATTGCAAGGCAAAAGATTCTCGCCCAATCATCTTGGTAAATTAATTTTCATTAAATCCTGCCTGGTTTTTATTCAGTGTCTGTTCTGTCTTTGTAAAGTAAACTTCGAAAGGTTAGATTTTCATTTTTTTTTTCTCTCTTTGTCTTCTTTTTTGTTTAGCACTGAGGAAGACTTGGCGGAGGTCCTTGTCGAAATATTTGCTTATATTTTGTCATCTTCATGGTTCGCCACTGGCTGACAAAATCCTCGTTTTTTCACCCTTTTTGATTTTATTTTTCATTTTGTTAGTTTCTCTCCTCTCTGAGTTTCATTTGTCATGTATAGCCAGTGTGGTCTAAGAATGTATTTGAATTAAATCAGTATTTTTTACGCAGTGGAACGATAAACACATAAGTCATATCTTAAAAAAAAAGTGAAGATGGAACATTTTAATAGAGTGTGTTCACATAACAAGGTTATTTTAGCATTGAATGCCGACAAGGAGAAGTATTTAAACTATGAAACAAGTACAAGTGGTAGCACTATTGGAAATGTATGCATGCATTGTCATGACAGTAAGGAATTAAATTTCTTTGGAATACGGAAAAAACTCAACTCTTATGATGGTGGTTATGCGAGATGGAGATCTCCAGAGATGATTGCACTCAAGGAGAATGCTAACATAAAAATAATTGTTGATGATAGAGGACAACTCCTTGCTACTGCTGCAGGTAACACATTACCTACGGATACATCCAATCATCAGCTTTCGGGTATTAGCATTCAGTGGAAGGCTAATAAAAGAAAGGCATACTCTGACACTAATATCGTAAACCATATCTTGTTTACGTGCCGAAACTGTTACCTGTGTAAAAATAATGTGTTAATAGACAGTTAAATTGCCAGAAAAATAAAAATGGCATTGTCAGAAAATATCACTAGGGAATATAAAGATGAAACGATGAAAAACAAAGCACCAGCAAACGTTACTGGCATTGATGAAACAGTCAATGAATCAAATAATACCAAAGACGAAAAGCATATTGAGCCTGTTCATGAGACACCAGTAAAAATTGTTTATGATTTAAAATAGAATAATGATTATTCTACTGATTACGAACTAAGAGAAGACAATAACTACAATATCAAGAGAGAACATGGTGAACTATTTTATGGAACAGATTCAAAATGTCCAAAGTTAATCGTTGATATTAATAATGTATCATAATATATTTTTGTATTAATATTCTACATAGCATTATTTCATTAAAAATATTACATTGTTATGTGTTCATTATTTTCTAGAGTAAGCTAGCATATCAAGCGTTTAGAATGTCTATTAACACATCGGAGATGTAAGAAAAGGAATTTGCGTACATCTATTGTCAGACACACTATTTCAGTAAAATCTGAGCTATTAAGGGTTTCTGACAGTAAACTCTAGTTTTTTGTAAGAAAATTATGGAAAATACAATTCTCTGGTTCAAATGTGAAACTTAAGTCTATTTTTGGATCGAAAGATAAAACTATTTCCGTAAAATCTGAGCTAATAAAGGTTTTTGACCGTAAACTCTAGTTTCTTGTAAGAAAATTATGGAAAATACAATTCTCTAGTTCAAATGTGAAACTTAAGTCCAGTTTTGGATACTCATAATGATTATGAGGACTGATGGTTCTAATTCAATATTTTTTTTTCATAAAACAAACTATTTTTTTTTAAACTTTGAAATTATTCAACTTTATTTATTTTATATCTTTTTTTCGTACGTATCTTAAAATGGCAAAATATCATTCTTGAATTCACCTCTTGGATACACAATACAGAAATTATATATAAGAAAAAAATTATAATTTCCCGACTTCATTTGCATGCAATAGATACCGAGAGTTCTATAACTCCTCCCCGCAGTGAATTCTAAGGGTTTTATGACTCCTCCCCACAATGAATTCAGATGGTTTTAGGAGTCATCCCCCTAGCCATAACTCCATTCAACCTTGAGCGAAGGTATAAAAGTTTGATGATGAATTTCTCTTCTTAACAACTACATTAATAGCTACCCAGATGATAGGACTGTATGACACAGAATTTATCGGTTTGAGAAAATCATCTTGTGGTGTTATATTTGAATGTGCATTTTTATTATTGTCAATGAAACTCGAAGAAATTGACTGTTATCATTGGATAGTGAACTATAACATGTTTGAGTATGATAAAAGCTTGTGGAGTACTACATTACATCGTATAAACAGACTGGGATTCTGCGATAGAGTGATTACACCACTTAATAATAGTGGTCAGGAACTGAGAAATGTCCAGGAGGAAGTCAGTGAAATTTGCAGCTTTTTCGGGGTTGAAGCACTCTATGTAAAGGGTAATGTACCAACAGATAAAGTTTTAATTCAAAAGTGTGACCCTAGGATTCCACTTTTCAATCTAGAAGAATTTAAGTGTTCTAAATTTGAAGGGGTTTGTCACCGTCCTGAAGACGAGGTCAGGTTCTTCGCGCACTGGATACCTAAGGACATACCTGATCGTGATAAATGCATAAGACATGGTAAAAACTATTCTATATTATGGGACCATCGTTTCTGGATGTTTAAGATCTGGATATAGTTTAAGATAATTTTATGGCCTGTTGATCAGCGGTTATTATTTTTATTTATTTCTTTTTTTACTCTTCGTATTCGGAGGAAATAAAAAGTTTGAATTGAATTGAATTGAATTGTTATGTGTTCATTATTTTTAGAGTAAGCTAGCATATCAAAAGTTTAGAATGTCTATTAAAACATCGGAGATGTGAGAAAAGGAATTTGCATACATCTATTGTCAGACACATGGGGTAACATTGAAAAAATCAAGGTATCAGAATGAATAAATTCTTTATCAACATCCGTTGTTGGATATGTCATTATGTCATTATGAAAAAATTGCAAGTAAGTAGGAAGTAGGTAAGTAAGTAAGTAACAAACTCTTTCTTGAATTCATCTCTTGGATACACAATACAGAAACTTTACCATAGGAAATTATGAAAAAAAAATTGAAGAAACTCTCTATTAACATTCATTATCGATTGAAGTTGCTTCCTAGACAGACAATACAGCAATTTCACAAAATCTAAGTATAAGAGTGATTAAATTCTATATCAACATCCTTTTCTCGCATATTTAGGAAAAAGTTGACTATTTGATTTTGATGTTGGATAAAAATCCATCCATTCTTATAGAAACTGCAATAGTTCAACGGAAAACATCTTCTGATTTAATACATGCAATAAACTGGCTAGTGTCGATAACCGGACAATTCTTTTTTTTCTCTTTTTTATCACAAAAAATTTTCAATGTCTCCAAGGCAAAGCAATTTCTTCATAAATTCCACTATTTAATGCCCCCCTCCGGCGCGGGGGACGGGCAGTTTAAGTTAAGAGGTGAAATCAAGATCAGAGGAATTCTTGAGATTTTTCATTGGTTAGAGATGCAACAATGGTACATTTTTTTTAATAGAATGGAAAAAAAACGACTATTGAATGCCTCGCTGTTTAAGTTAGGAGGTGAAATCAAGACCAGAGGAATTTTTGAGATTTTTCATTGGTCTCCGGCGCGCCGGAGACAATTCCCTTGATATTGTTACTTAGTGGGGAAAATGGCAGAAAATACCACTCTGATGTAGTTTTTAAAAATTGTGTATGGAGGAGGGAGCTAAAAGCCTCTCATTTCGGGCTTAGACCATAGACAATCGATTGGCTATCTTGGAATGTCCATTCTCTTGGTTTTGTTACTTAGTGGAAAAAATGGCAGAAAATACCACTCTGGTGTAGTTTTTCAAAAGATGTGTATTGAGGGAGGGAGCTAACAGCCTCTAATTTTGGGATTATTCACCTCTTGGATACAAAATACAGAAATTTAATTCAGGAAATTATGAAAAAAAAATTTAGACGGGGTTACGTGCGCGCAAAACTGGACTTAAGTTTCATATTTGAACTAGAGAATTGTATTTTCCATAATTTTCTTACAAGAAACTAGAGTTTACGGTCAAAAACCCTTATTAGCTCATATTTTACGGAAATAGTTTTATTTTTCGTTCCAAAAATAGACTTAAGTTTCACATTTGAACCAGAGAATTGTATTTTCCATAATTTTCTTACAAAAAACTAGAGTTTACGGTCAAAAACCCTTAATAGCTCAGATTTTACTGAAATAGTGTGTCTGACAATAGATGTACGCAAATTCCTTTTCTTACATCTCCGATGTTTTAATAGACATTCTAAACGCTTGATATGCTAGCTTACTCTAAAAAATAATGAACACATAAGAATGTAATATTTTTAATGAAATAGTGCTATGTAGAATATTAATACAAAAATATATTATGATACATTATTAATATCAATGATTAACTTTGGACATTTTGAATCTGTTCCATAAAATAGTTCACCATGTTCTCTCTTGATATTGTAGTTATTGTCTTCTCTTAGTTCGTAATCAGTAGAATAATCATTATTTCATTTTGAATCATACACAATTTTTACTGGTGTCTCATGAACAGGCTCAATATGCTTTTCGTCTTTGGTATTATTTGATTCATTGACTGTTTGATCAATGCCAGTAACGTTTGCTGGTTCTTTGTTTTTCATCGTTTCATCATTATATTCCCTAGTGATATTTTCTGACAATGCCATTTGATTTTTCTGGCAATTTAACTGTCTATTAACACATTATTTTTACACAGGTAACAGTTTCGGCACGTAAACAAGATATGGTTTACGATATTAGTAGCAGAGTAAGCCTTTCTTTTATTAGCCTTCCGTTGAATGCTAATACCCGAAAGCTGATGATTGGATGTATCCGTACGTAATGTGTTACCTGCAGCAGTAGCAAGGAGTTGTCCTCTATCATCAACAATTATTTTTATGTTAGCATTCTCTTTGAGTGCAATCATCTCTGGAGATCTCAATCTCGCATAATCACCATCATAAGAGTTGAATTTTTTCGGTATTCCAAAGAAATTTAATTCCTTACTGTCATGACAATGCATGCATACATTTCCAATAGTGCTACCACTGGTACTTGTTTCATAGTTTAAATACTTCTCCTTGTCGGCATTCAATGCTACAATAACCTTGTTATGTGAACACACTCTATTAAAATGTTCCATCTTCACTTTTTTTTAAAGATATGACTTATGTGTTTATCGTTCCACTGCGTAAAAAATACTGATTTAATACATGCAATAGACTAGGTAGTGACGATAACCGGTCATAGAATACCAGTGGAAAAGCCACACCGTGTCTCTGAGCAATCATAGAGCACAATTGTTAGAACCGTAAGCATATTTTGACATTTTAAAATACGTACAAAAAGAAAAAAAATAAATAAAGTTGAAAAATTTCGAAGTTTAAAAAAAAATAGTTTGGTTTTATGAAAAAAATATTGAATTATCAGTTCAGATTTTACGGATATAGTTTTATTTTTAATCCAAAAATAGACTTAAGTTTCACACCTGAACCAGAGAATTGTGTTTTCCATAATTTTCTTAAAAAAAAACTAAAGTTTACGGTCAAAACCCTTATTAGCTCAGATTTTACGGAAATAGTTTATTTTTATAGGTTTCAGACAACACACGCCTATGAGAGACTAATACCCATCCCTCCCAAAACACTTTTCAGCCATTTCTTGTTAAAAATTTTTATTTCAGGTCATTCACACGGGTTTTTCGCTAGCAACTCGGCCCACAGTACAGCAATAGTTTATTTTTATAGGTTTCAGACAACACACGCCTATGAGAGACTAATACCCATCTCTCCCAAAACAGTTTTCAGCCATTTCTTGTTAAAAAATTTTATTTCAAGTCATTCACACAGGTTTTTCGCTAGCAACTCGGCCCACAGTACAGCACTATAAGTGCTCTAAGACACCCCGCTCTCACCCCTCCAAAAATATTTTATTCGGAGATTTCTTGTTAAAATTTTTTATAATGAATCCTAAATCTTTGGAAACAGCCTCTAATTTTCTTACAAAAAACTAGAGTTTACGGTCAAAAACCCTTATTAGCTCAGATTTTGCGGAAATAGTTTTATTTTTCGATCCAAAAATGGACTTAAGTTTCACATTTGAACCAGAGAATTGTATTTTCCATAATTTTCTTACAAAAAACTATAGTTTACGGTCAAAAACCCTAATTAGCTCAGATTTTACGGAAATAGTTTTATTTTTCGATCCATAAATGGACTTAAGTTTCACATTTGAACCAGAGAATTGTATTTTCCATAATTTTCTTACAAAAAACTAGAGTTTACGGTCAAAAACCCTTATTAGCTCAGATTTTACGGAAATAGTTTTATTTTTCGATCCATAAATGGACTTAAGTTTCACATTTGAACCAGAGAATTGTATTTTCCATAATTTTCTTACAAAAAACTAGAGTTTACGGTCAAAAACCCTTATTAGCTCAGATTTTGCGGAAATAGTTTTATTTTTCGATCCAAAAATGGACTCAAGTTTCACATTTGAACCAGAGAATTGTATTTTCCATAATTTTCTTACAAAAAACTAGAGTTTACGGTCAAAAACCCTTATTAACTCAGATTTTACAGAAATCGTTTTATTTTTCGATCTAAAAAGGGACTTAAGTTTCACATTTGAACTAGAGAATTGTATTTTCCATGATTTTCTTACAAAAACCTAGAGTTTACGGTCAAAAATCCTTATTAGCTCAGATTTTACAGAAACAGTTTATTTTTTCGATCCAAAAATGGACTTAAGTTTCACATTTGAACCAGAGAATTGTATTTTCCATAATTTTCTTACAAAAAACTATAGTTTACGGTAAAAAACCCTAATTAGCTCAGATTTTACGGAAATTGTTTTATTTTTCGATCCATACCTGGACTTAAGTTTCACCTATGAACCAACTAATTGTATTTTCCATAATTTCCTTACAAAAAACTAGAGTTTACGGTCAAAAACCCTTATTAGCTCAGATTTTACGGAAATAGTTTTATTTTTCGATCCATAAATGGACTGAAGTTTTACATTTGAACCAGAGAATTGTATTTTCCATAATTTTCTTACAAAAAACTAGAGTTTACGGTCAAAAACCCTTATTAGCTCAGATTTTACAGAAATAGTTTATTTTTTTTGATCCAAAAATGGACTTAAGTTTCACATTTGAATCAGAGAATTGTATTTTCCATAATTTTCCTACAAAAACTGGAGCTTACGGTCAAAAACCCATATTAGCTCAGATTTTACAGAAATAGTTTTTTTTTCGATCCATAAATGGACTTAAGTTTCACATTTGAACCAGAGAATTGTATTTTCCATAATTTTCTTACAAAAAAACTATAGTTTACGGTCAAAAACCCTAATTAGCTCAGGTTTTACGGAAATAGTTTTATTTTTTGATCCATAAATGGACTTAAGTTTCACATTTGAAGCAGAGAACTGTATTTTCCATAATTTTCTTACAAAAAACTAGAGTTTACGATCAAAAACCCTTATTAGCTCAGATTTTACATAAATAGTTTATTTTTTCGATCCAAAAATGGACTTAGGTTTCACATTTGAACCAGAGAATTGTATTTTCCATAATTTTCCTACAAAAAACTAGAGTTTACGGTCAAAAACCCTTATTAGCTCAGATTCTAAAGAAATAGATTATTTTTCGATCCAAAAATGGACTTAAGTTTCACATTTGAACCAGAGAATTGTATTTTCCATAATTTTGTTACAAAAAACTAGAGTTTACGGTAAAAAACCCTTATTAGCTCAGATTTTACATAAATAGTTTATTTTTTCGATCCAAAAATGGACTTAGGTTTCACATTTGAACAAGAGAATTGTATTTTCCATAATTTTCTTACAAAAAACTAGAGTTTACGGTCAAAAACACTTATTAGCTCAGATTTTACAGAAATAGTTTTTTTTCGATCCAAAAAATGGACTGAAGTTTCACATTTGAACCAGAGAATTGTATTTTCCATAATTTTCTTACAAAAAACTATAGTTCACGATCAAAAACCCTAATTATATCAGATTTTACGGAAATAGTTTTATTTTTCGATCCATAAATGGACTTAAGTTTCACATTTGAACCAGAGAATTGTATTTTCATAATTTTCTTACAAAAAACTAGAGTTTACGGTCAAAAACCCTTATTAGCTCAGATTATACGGATGTAGTTTTATTTTTTGATCCATAAATGGACTTAAGTTTCACATTTGAAGCAGAGAATTATATTTCCATAATTTTCTTACAAAAATTAGAGTTTACTATCAAAAACCCTTATTAGCTCAGATTTTACGGAAATAGTTTTATTTTTCGATCCAAAAAATGGACTTAAGTTTCACATTTGAACCAGAGAATTGTATTTTCCATAATTTTCTTACAAAAAACTAGAGTTTAAGGTCAAAAACCCTTATTAACTCAGATTTTACAGAAATAGTTTATTTTTCGATCCAAAAATGGACTTAAGTTTCACATTTGAAAGCTACGATCGTAATGAATGATACTTGTTATCAGAAAAAATGTCAATTGCCCCCAAAAAAAATCAAAAAATCAAAAAAAAAATGGGGGGAGGGGGCCAAAAATTCGGAGGGGAGGGGGAACCCTTCGAGTTTGAGGATAGGGGACCTTTGGGGGGTTGATGTCTCTGCTGGTTAGGGTCATTGATGCTTATGATCCTTGATGGTTCGTACTCACATACACCTTACTACTTGATTTGCAAGGATTTCTAAGGTTTGTTCTGAATTTCTTTATTAAAATTATTTTCTTGCCATCTATATCTCTCTTAGTATCAAATTTTTAGTATACTATAACGTTGGACCCTATTTTAAACTGACAACACTGTTCAAACACAACTTGTGTATTATACAGAACAAATCGGAGAGGTAAAGCTAGGTCAATTCACAATGTCATTCTATCATCATTAACCATTTTCATAGATTGATGTTGTCTCAAATTTATAACAAATTGCCTGAGTTAACAAACCCGAGCGGTTACCTTAACTGATAATCAGTTTAACCCTTTTTTTCTTTTTTTTTCACCTTCATACAATGTGAATTGTTGAAACAAATTAGAAACAGCTTTGTAGTTGTCATGCGACACAATCGACAATGTTTATTTGTTCGAACTCTCTAAAGATTCGGAACAGTCTAAGCTGTTAATCACTAAAATTATTTGAGATCGAATGGGCCGTTATTATAGATTAGACAACAAGAATGTAGCCCTTCTTGATCAGATGTCCAACTGACCTTAGTCACCTAGCAACAAGATTATTAACGAGTTCTGTTTTCAGTGAATTCAAGTCACCTGACTAATGATCAGGGGTACTGTTGCATTATATGGGCCTTGCTAAAAAGTCAAGTTTGGTTAATGCTAATGAAATAAAATAGGACGAATATATAATAGTTTATAAACAAATTTGGGTTATATATTTGCACATTAGGGGGGTGGGGGGTAAAGCATAGCATATATTAAATACGTAACCTAACCTAACCTAGGTACCTTCCCCCCTAAACCCCAAAAAATAACAGTTTAAATATCGTAAACGCAATGAAAATCACGCTTTGCATTGCATTACTCTATAGCAGTTAACTCGTCTGGCGGGTTTTTCGTGACTGGTTTCTTTGTAAAGGCCCATATAACGCAACAGTACCGATCAGGGCAATGAAACATATTTTGATGCCTTCGCTCCTTTCTTTAAAGCTGTTGGACCAGATTCGGACCATGAAGAAGGAACAATTTTTGGATAAGCTTTTACTTCCCACAAAAATTTGTCTGCGCTTAACGTCTCTTGCGTGGGCATAACTGTGGGTGGTATATAGGGCCGTATCCAGGATTTTTTTCGGGGAGTGTTTTACACGAGGATTGTTTTCGGGGAGGGAAGGGTACACAAAAAAACACCCCAAAACACGTAAGAAATTTGTTTATATCCACTTTGTTACTTTTTACGAGTCAGACAAACATTTCAGGGGGGGGGGGGTCAAATCCCATAGGTCCCCCTGGATACTGCCTTGGTGGTATACCAAAGATGGATACCTTTGGGTATTACCCCTGCTTTACCCCAGTGGTTGAATCTATCCCAAACTCTAAGACGACACAAAATGTTACTTCTGGCTAAGTTTGGTTGAGATTCAATAGCCTGATGACCAGTATATAGATAAGTATTACCCTTCCCTCTGCCACACGCACTTAGAGATCAGATAGGTCCCAGACTTAAGAAAAAACTAGTTAGGATTAAATAAGTAAGATAGCTTACTTTGCTTTAATCACAACGCTTTTAATAATATTTTCATTAAGCCCACATTTCTTGAGAAAACCTCTCCAACTGTCCACCGGATTAGTGTGGACTTGAAAACCTAACAAGTTTGTGGACGCAACCTTGGTCCTATGTTAAGTCAAACTTTAAAACCAAATTCACGAGAATGGGTAGAGTCAGCTGCTTTGTAATGTTTATGCATAAATACACAACTCGTCACCGTCCAAAAGATCGTCTCTGCGTTTTCATGCTTCTAAAAAAATTGCCGAAAATCATTTCTAAGCTCTTCTAAAATGAGGAATCATCCAGGCAATATAGACCAGGAAGGTCAAAGTTGGATAGATTATACACCCCCTGTTGATCCTAGAAACAGCAACTTTAGTTAGTAACAATTCAGTTTCTTTTTTTATATTTTGTTTGCATAGTATTTATGTAGTATTTATCATCTCTTCTGTGCTTTCTAATTTATCTAAGCTACTTCCTTTCTTTTTTTTCTCGTTGATAAATACTTTGAGATATGAAACCATAATATTAAGACTTTTATTATTATTTGTTCAAAAATGTTATTTTAAATTCAAATCCTGTGGTCTACCGGTTGACTGTCTCTCCAACTCTCCTCTCAGTAAATGCCCTTGAGCCTGTTTGGATGTTATTCGTTTTTTTTTTTATATTTTGATTGTGGAGCTTTTCAGTGATTTGTACTTTTAGTGATTGTACTTTTAGTGATGATATAGACTGGTCGTTTTTGGATAAAATCGTGCCAAGGAAATAAAAATTACTTGTGAAGAAATTCCAACAATCTTCAAGTACTTGGTATTTCTGTTTTAAACTAATATAAGATTATTTTAAAACTGGTTTAATCAAACAGTTCGTGGTAACGAGCTGCAAGTAAGGAGTTACATGGCTCAATTGTAACCGAAACTCTAAAACATGGAATTTTGAGGCTACGAGACTGAGAAAATTTGCCTATTTTTGAAAAAAGGGGAAACACCCCCTAAAATTCAAAGAATCTTAATGGAAATCCCACCATCTGATTTAGCATCTCAGAGAACCCTACTGTGTAGGTTTCAAGCTCCTATCTGCAAAGATGTGGAATATTTTTTTTTTTTTGCCAGAAGAAATGTTAACCCCCACAGAAGCTAAATGTGCTCAACCCAATAGCGACAATAGTCTTTGTTTCTTGGCGTTAAACACACCTGGTTTTATACAGGTGAAATGTCCACGTCGGTTTAGTTTTTGTCTTTTTTCTGGCCATAGTCCCTTTTGTATTCATCTTGAGATTTCTCTCTCTCTCTCTTTTTGTTTTGGTCATGGCTGGCCAGTTCGGCTTTAAAACTTTAATTTCTTATTCGTTTAACGGTAAGCATGATTGTTCTCTTGATGCTTTATTTTTGTAGCTAAGAGAGCGTAGGTGGAAAAACATGTTTTACCAAGTTAAATTCGTGTACAGTTCCTGGAATAATAAAAAAAGCTCATTAACCTTGAAACAGGGGTTAGTCTTAAAACAAGTAGAATTAGGCCCTGGAAGGTGTACAATTTTTTGACTTGTAATTTCATATGCAAATTCTGCGTGGGGGTACTACAGGAGTAGTCGTAATTACAGTTTGAAGTGTGATATGTCAAGTTTCACTCATAATTTAACAATTCCATTTGTCCAAATCTCTGTGCTTGTCACAAAAAATTATCTTCATGCTTCTGGGAAAATTGACAAAAGCCAACCCTAAAATGGACCGGGTAATATAGACAAAGAAGGTCCAGGTCAGACAGATTATGCACTCCCGTGATGATCCTTCCTACTGATACAATACTTGTTTTATAAACAATAATTATAGATAATAACAAGAGAGTTTCTTTTGGTTTTATTATTTGTTTGCATAAAATTTATGGTTTTTCAGTCGTGGTTTCATGTTTTTATGTTTTCATGGTTTCGTGTTTCATGGTTTCGTGGTTATGTTTTCGTGGTTTCATGGTTTCATGTTTTCAGTCGTGGGTTTCTCAAAGGTTTTCCCATCATAAAGACTTTCAGACGTGGAACCAAAAATTTTGGACTTTTATTATTATTTCTATCAAAAAGTATTTTGTTTTTTGTTTTGAAGTTCACTGTCTTATTAAAATTTTTAATCTCTTTTCAATAATTTCATATCATCTTAGTCATAAATGTAAAACAATGTAGGGCATAAGAAATTGTTTAGAATTGAGAGTATGGAGTAAGCTGAACATTTTCATAACTGGATTTGGGGAATGACTGTAAGTTGATCCAATGTCATTGCAAATACTTTATGACGGCTTGGCCAACCAACTTCTCCTCTTTGAGGGCATATCCTTCACAGACTTATGATTTTTTCTGTTTAATGAGGATAATAAAAAGTTAGTTATCAAAACATAGGGGGAAGGGAAGTAAGTTGGGTTTTCTTCCGAATTTGTAATGAAAATAAAAAAAAACGAACGGTATTTTTCAAAATGTTGGAGGCCAATTACCCCCCTCCTTGACCAGCTCTCCTGTTCAAATCCTCAAATAAAATTGTTTTTACTATTATGTATGTTGTAATCAAAACACAGCTTTTTCTGTGAGCAAGGTGGTTTTTAAAACGCCGGAAACAAATGCAAAATCGCTTATAATCGCTCTTTTAGGTAAAAGCGGTTGTTATATTTCCTTGCGATTATTTTTTAATTTAAAACAAATATGGGTGAATTCTGTTACGAAACAGGCCTGAAAAATAACTGAAATTCAATTTTTTTTTAAATCTAGCTTTATGAAAGGCTTATTGTGTTTCTAGGAGTTTATTCCTAGAAATTAGTTCCTTGAATTATTGCATAATCAGAATGGGGCTTACGTCTGTTAGAACTGAAAAATCTTCCGCAGATATCACATTATCTCTATTCAAATCAAGAACATGACGAAAGTAGAAAGTCAGCTTCTGTTTCTGACACTCTGACAGTGCAGATCTTCCTTTAGGTTGATTCTCATTCAGAAACGCGAAGTCTTCGTCTTCAGAATCTTGACGCCTTACCCAGGTTGCTGAAAATAAAGTATCTAAAATGTAGTCCAACAAAAAGACAACAGAGTCGTACATAATACGCATCAGCGTGTCAAATGTTTTCACAATGCTCACAACAGAGCAAAAATAAGGTTCTTAGGCTTACAGAGAGAATATATTTCCAGTCCCCCATCCCCTTTGCCTTTTCTCGCCAGAGAAGGTTACATATGTTCTACTCATTTTAAACAAGGTATGATACGAAATTTCAAAAGACCATTATGAGCCCCCTTCCTCTCTACACCCTCCGAAAAATTTATTCTTCTACAATATTCTTGATCTTCTCTTGCCAAAAACGGTCAAACATGCTAAAGTTATTTAAAAAAAAGTGCGATAAATATAATAATATTGCAATACTATCTAGATGGATAAAGTACATCTTACTATCAGATACTGAAATGTTTAATATGGGCGTATATAACTAAGTCCTTTCTATAATATAATTGAGCACATACACGTACATTGATGGAGGCTTCTAGACCTGGCCCCCTTGAAGTCCTATTTTATTGAATGATGTTACGCTGTTAATATTTTTTACTAATGACTGCCTCATATGAGAAAGTGGTATATGCCCAGTTAAGTTATTATATTGAAAAGAATAAAATTCTAATGGAAAATCAATTTGGGTTCAGAAAAGGGCTATCTACGGATATAGCAGTTCTGAAATTAGTTGATTGGATTAGTGATGCATTTAAAGCTGGTCTCATACCCGCAGCTGTGTTTTTGGATATAAAAAAGGGTTTGACCACTCAGAGCTTATTCAAGCTCTTGACTCGATTGGGGTGAAGGGTTCAAGCCTGGAGTGGTTTTCATCGCATCTACACAATCAGTATCGGATAGTTCAGAATGGGTCATTTTTATCTTAAAAAAAGAAAAGAGAGTTCGGGGTCCCACAAGGGTCAATTCTGGGACCCCTACTTTTCATTATTTTCATTGATCGAGTGAAACATTATCTCTCAGAGGCTTGTGTCATCCTAATTGCAGATGACACTTTAATCTTTCTGGCGGTGCCTTCACTTGATGTTTTGTATAATAAAATTCATAAGGCAGCCTCTGAATTTCTAACTTTTTCTCAGCAAAATATGTTAACCCTAAACTTTTCTAAAACTATTTTCATGATATTTTCTAGACTTTCGTCTAGTGCTGGAAATGACCATATCACGCTTCAAGAAAATGTGATAAAGAGAGTAGCAACAACAAAGTATTTGGGGTTTTTAATTGATGAAAACCTGTCATGGAGAAACCATTCAAGTGCAATAGCTGAAAAATTAAGCAGTAGCCTTGGGTTGATGCAAAGCATTAAAAATGTAGTCCCGAAAAAGATCCTAAAAATGATTTATTTTTCTATATTTTATCCATATATTAGCTACAAATGCTCTATATGGGAAAAAAATTTTGTAACATGTTTCAAAAGAGTACAAAAACTTCATAATAGAGCTATAAAATTATTATCTGAATTTGGTGATTCTGATGAGGTTCCTGCTCATGAGCATTTTAAAAAGAATAAGTTAATGGATATATCCCAAATTTGGGACTACCAAGTCGCGATTTTCTCGTATAAATGTTTGAATCGGCTGCTCACCCCTGCTTTTGAAAATCTTTTAACTTTTAATAGAGACCGTCATGATCATAATACAAGAAAAGCTGATAACTTAACTCATGAGTTTAGGAGCACCACTTGGGCATCTTTTGTGACTCGCGATTATGGTGCCCATGTTTGGAATATATTGCCCGAGCGTGTGAAAAATGCGCCTAGTCTTCCGGCTTTCAAGTCACAGGCAAAGAAGTTTCTTTTATCTCGTGAGTGAATTTGGTGTCAAGCCCACTCCAGGTTGTCATTCTATTTAAGGTATTTCCCGGTTTACTTTACACTTAATTTTTTTTCTATCTACTTCTTGTCTTTTCCTCTTTCTCTCTTTTTTCCTTTATTCCTTCATCAGATGAGTTTCTTGTGTGTTGAGTAGCTCGGTATGAATGTTGTTTTAATTAGCTGAGAGCGATAACCTCGCTTGCCCTTTCAAGCTTATTGCCTTTCTTGGCAGGCGAAAGGCGAATAGTGTTTGTTTTCTTTTTTAATAAATGTATATCTCATATCTCATCTCCCTCCACCCGAAACAAATTTCTGCATAGTTGCGCGTTTAATGGATACACTCAAGCATATAAACAAATACTAAAAAGAAAAAACACTGAATATTCTTGTCCTCTAAACAGGATGTAAAACATCAAAACCTGCAATGAACTTTTACACCAGAGTCATATTATTGTCAAACTTGTGGATGAAACCAAAATTACTCAAGACTACAGGTCCAATTATGCCCCCCTTTCGTAGTTTGTAGCGTTGAACATTGTTCAATTTTAAACATTAAAATTTATGATTAACCAATCAGAGCATAAGATTTAGGACATCTTTTTTGAAATTAGTAAAGACAGGAACTTGAAAACAGTAGTAATCAAACAGTTCGTGGTAACGAACTGTAAGTAAGGAGCGATCCGGCTACATAGTTTCCAAAACTCTAAAAACGGAATTTTGATACCAATAGATACATCAAAAGAATCGGATTGTTATTCTGACTTCAAATATATAAGTTTCATCAAGTTGAGTCTCACCCGTCAAAAGTTACGAGCCTGAAAAAATTTACCTTATTTTCGAAAAAAGGGGGAACACCCCCTAAAAGTAATAGAATCTTAATGAAAATTACACCATCAGATTCACCGTATCAGAAAACCCTATTGTAGAGGTTTCAAGCTCCTATCTGCAAAAATGTGGAATTTTGTATTTTTCGCCAAAAGAAACATCACAGATGCGTCTTTATTTTTTTTCCCACGGGCGATCTTATCGATCAAGTGGTCCTAGAATATCGCGAGAGGGTTCATTTGAAGGGAAATTAAAAGTTCTAGTGCCCTTTTTAAGTGACCCAAAAATTGCAGGGCAACGAAGCCCCTTCCGACGCTCATTTTTTCTCAAAGTCACCCAATCAAAATTTTGAGATAACTATTTTGTTCAGCATAGTCGAAAATCTAATAACTATGACTTAATCCCCCACATTCCCAATGGGAAGGGCTGCAAGTTATGAACTTTGTCCATTGTTTTCATATAGTATTGGTTATTGGGAAGTATACAGACGTTTTTCAGGAGGGATTTTTTCTAGTGGGGGGGGGGGAGGAGGTTAGAGGAAGGGGATTACGTGGGAGGATCTTTCATGGAGGATGTTTTCATGGGGGAGGGACATTTCTATGAAAGGGGCGCTGGATTTCCAAGCATTATTTAAAAAACGATCAGAAATTAAAATAAAAAAAAACAAGATTTTTAACTGAAAGTAAGGAGCAACATTAAAACTTAAAAAGAACAGAAATTATTACGTATATGAGGGGGTTTTCCCCCTAGTTAGTACTTCTCTCTCTACGCTAAAGTTTTTTTTTAGTACTTTCAAAAAGCTATCTATTCTAATTAAACGGGCTTTGTGATTCAAGGGTCATTCTTAAAGAATTGGAACAAAATTCGAACTTAAGCGTAAAGAGCGAGGTATTGACTAGGGGGAAAACCCTCTCATATACGTAATAATTTCTGTTCGTTTTAAGTTTTAATATTGCTCCTTACTTTCAGTTGAAAAAGACTTTTTTTTTAAAATTCTATCTCTTAGACGAATCTAGAAAAAAGATACAGAACATAGCATGGTTGGCAATAGTTTGGAGCAAATCCGTGTTGATACCGATTTACAATCGTTTTCTAAAAAATCGGTGCTTCCAAACCGATTTACTGCAGTTTTAATTTTCTGCTTCAGTAATATAAGTGCGACGGTATAATTAAAAAAAAAAAAAAAAACACATATCAGTCAGAACGTGCTAGGGCACGTTCTGCGGGTGAAGGATGACGGATTGCCGAAGATTGTTCTTTTCGGCCAACCGTCTATGGCTAAACGGAAAGCAGGTCGTCCACGGTTGGGGTGGGAGGATGTTGCAAAGAAAGATTTTACGGGAAATTAGAACTTTCCGGAAGAATGGAATGAGGAGGGCTTTGAATTGACTGGGATGGAGGAGAAGCGTACGTAGCTGTGTTGGTCTTAGGCAGCTTGGTGCTGCAGTGATTTATTAGTAGAAAAATGTGGAATTTTTTATTTTGTAGTGGCAAGCAGGCTGTCTACGGTTGGGGGCAGGAAAATGGTGTAAAGAAAGATTTGAGGGAAATGAGAACTTCCTGGGAGGGTGTAAAGAGAGAGGCTTTGAATAGATTGGGTTGGAGGAGGAGCATGCGTAGCTGTTTTGACCTCAGACGGCTTAGTGCTGCGGTGATTTGTTAGTA
Source organism: Artemia sinica (assembly GCA_027921565.1). Lineage (NCBI taxonomy): Eukaryota > Metazoa > Arthropoda > Branchiopoda > Anostraca > Artemiidae > Artemia > Artemia sinica. The sequence continues at coordinate 45,113,835 of CM051273.1, read as the reverse complement.
GTAGTAGTAGTAGTAATTATAAATCTTGGCTTTTTGGTCGATAGACGTAACTACAGTGTGGCTCCAGCATTATTCTTACGGGAACATTGTCCATTTCATGAGTTGCTAACACTAACCTCAAAATAGTTTAAAATCAATGAATTGTCTTTAAAATGCCCTTGGTTATATATTTCACTCAGTTTCTAAGAGAATTTTCTGATGGAAATTTGTTCCACTTTGTTTAACAAAAGCGTATTCTAAATTGCAACTCTGAGCAAGCACCTATCTAATTTAAGTCAGAAATTGGGTCGCTGAAATTATAAAAGGGAAGCTTAATTCAAGAAGGAAAAGACGGCTTTGCAAAAAAAGTAGGATAAACTTAAAAAAAGAAGGTATTGCACTACAAGGTTTGAGCAAACAAAGAAGAACAAAGTTAGACAAAAAAAAAACAACAACAAACGTTTGAACGAATTTATTTATTTTTCAGTATATACAGATCATTTTTCTCACTAGTCGTGCAGGAAAAACTGCTTGGGGAGGGGAATTGCAAAATTTGGAGCACGCATAATAAGGGCCTTAGGTAAAAAATGCCAACTATGCTTTGAATTTAAAATTATGCCACGAATTATTGGCTTGTAATGCATATTTTATGGGGCGAACCACACGACGAGCCATGGACCGACGAACCACGGACAAACCACGAAAACAAGAAAAAGGGACCACAGAGAAACAGAAGTTTACTGGTTAAAAGTGTTGACTTGAAGAAATCATAATATTGCTTATTGGTTTGAAATTTCCAACAGAAGAACCAATCAGCGTGTAAGTTCTTTTGTTGTCTCAAATTTGACATGTTTAGCCCCAGAAGACAATGTTATATAGCTTTCTTTTCTGACATTCACTCAAAGTAGTTTCAAGCAGTTCGTGTTAATGAACGGTAAGTAAGAAGTGACCCTTGGCCAATAGTAACCGAAACCCTAAAAAACAAGGAATTTTGATGACAATAGATTCATCAAACGATTTTTTTTTCATAGTAATTTCAAATATATAAAATTTATTGAGTTTTATGTTACCCATCAAATCTACAAGCCTGAGAAAATTTAACTGGTTTTCGAAAAAGGGGGGAATCTGCCCCAACAAGGTAAAGCAATTTTAACAAAAATAACGGCATCTGATTCAGTATATCGGAGAACTGTGTTGTAGAGATTTTAAGTTCCTATCTGCATAATGTGGAATTTTGCATTTTTTCCCAAAAGAGATATTACGGGCGTCTTTATTTATTTATTTATTTATTTTTTTTTTTTTTTAAGGGGTGATCGCATCTAAGTAACGCTCCTAGAAGAGCGAGAGAGGGATCATTTAAACAGAAATGAAAAGCTCCTGTGTCCTTTTTAAATGACCATAAGATTGGAAGGCAATATCCTCCCTCCTTCCCCCAAAGAGTTCCGAAAAAATATTTGAGATAAAAGGTTAAATTAAGCATAGTTGAAAGGTCCAATAATTATGCCTTTGGAGATGCGATAGTTCCTGGGAAAAGAGCTGTAAGTTGCAAAATTTGCCCATCGTTTACACTACAGTAGGCTATTGATTACTGGGAAATACTTGGAATTTTTTGTGGAAGAATTTTCTGCAGTGGAAAGATATTCCACGGGTAGAATTTTCTGTGGATGGAAAATATTCAGGGGATATTTTCAACGGGGAGGGGGAGGGTAGGGAAGGGGACTTCCCGGAATGATTTGAATTTTTTCAACTGAAAGTAAGGAGCAACCCTAAATTGAAGACGAACAGAAATTTTTCCGTAGTAGAGGGGGGGGGGTGCCTGTGTCTCAACCCTTGCTCTTTACACTAAAGCTTGATTTTTTGTCCAAACCCTTTAAGAAAGACTGTCCAAACGTTCCGGTGATTGAATTTGAATGAGAAGTATTTTCAAAGAACTTTAAGCATTAGCATAAAAAGTGAAGGCTGAGGAAGGAGCTGGCCCCTCCTCAAAACGGTGCTCTTTACGCTAAAAGTTCTTAGTACTATATAAAGATTCCAATTCTAACTAAAGGACCATTGTGCTTCATGAGTCGTTCTTAATGAATTGTGAAAAAAGTCCAACTTTAGCGTAAAAAGCAAGGTATTGAGGAAAGAGCAACAACCCTCGCATACAGAATAATTTCTGTTCGTTTTACGTCATGTGTTCACTTATATCAATCCTTACTTTCAGTTAAAAAATCTATTTTATTCAATTTAATTTCTGATGGTTTTTCAAATAATACCGGAAAATCCAGCTCCTCCTCCTTGGAAAGTTTCCTCCCCATGGAATACTACTCCATAGAAAGTTCCTCCCACTTGAAATAATCCCTCGAAAATCCTCCCAGACAATTCTATCCTTGCTGAAAATTCTGACAATTGTGTCTTGCTGACAATTCTATCTGTGCATAAAATTTTTCCCCAAAATCCCACCCCTTCCCCTCAGTGGAAAGTTGCTCCTACGGAAAATTCCCCCATGGAGAATTTCTCCTGCGAGAATTCCCCACGGAGAATTTCTTCTGCAGAAAATCCACTCATGGAGAATTTTTCCCGCGGAAAATATTCCCCCCCCCCCTTTATAGGAAAATCATCCATAAAATTTCAACTCCGCTGAAGGATTTCTACGGACAATTGCCCTAAAGCGTCTCCACGTGCAAAATTTAGTCGGCAAAGAGAGAGTAAGACAAATAAAAAGAATTTCGTAAAGGAATTCTGGCAAATTCCCCCAATATAAAATTTCACCTGGAAAGTTTCCCCCCTAGACACCTTCCTCCCAAAGGAATATCCTTCTTGTAGAAAAATGGATAAAATTCCCTGCCCTCCCCAAAAAAATTCTGTATACTTCTGACTAACAGATATTACGCGTAAACGATGGGCAAATTTAATATTTTTTTGCCTTTTCCCCAGGCACTGTGGGTGGGGGGGGGGGGGTAATGTTACCCCCAAAGGCATACTTATAAAAACCTTCAACTAATCTTTGCTGAAAAATGACTATCAGAAAATGTTGATTAGACGACTTTGGGGATAAAGAGCTTGGAAGGGGGACTAGGTGCCCTTCATTCTTTACGGTCTCTTAAAAATACCACTAGAAACTTTAATTTCGGTCAAATGAACCCTCTTCCAATATTCTAGGACTATTGGTTCGATTGGATCATCTACTACTACTACTACTGCTAATAACTCACCGCAGCACCAAGCTGCCTGAGGCCAACACAGCTATACACGCTCCTCCTCCATCCCAATTTATTCAAAGCCTTCCTTTTTACACCTACCCATGAAGTTCCAATCTCCTTTAAATCTTTCTTTATGGCGTCCACCCACCCCAGACGAAGACAACCTGCTTTCCGTTTAGCCCTAGACGGTTGGCCGAAAAGAACAATCTTCGGCAATCTGTCATCCTTCATCCGCACAACGTGTCCTAGCCACCTCAACCTTTCTTTCATTATAGCCCTAGAGAGCGGTATTGAACCACATTTTTCGAATAGCCTATTGTTTGAAATACGGTCAGTCAGCCGAGAACCCAGAACAATCCTTACGCAGTTTCTCTAGAAAACATCTAGCAAATCTATATCCGCTTTTCTGAGCGTCCATGCTTCAAAGCCATATTTGACCACTGTCATCACTGTAGCTTCAAATATTCTAATCTTGGTTTGCAGACTTATATTCCTATTCTTCCGAACTTTTTTAACTGAGAAAAAACACCCTGAGCCTTGACTATTCTACTTTTAACATCTTCACTGCTCCCACCATCTTTACTAATAATACTACCAAGGTAAGTGAAGCTGTCCACCTGATCAATCTTTTCATTACCCAACGTCACATTTTCATCTTCACTTATTCCTAGCTTTAGTGACTTAGTCTTCTTAACATTAATTTTGAAACCTATTCTAGCACCCTGAACTCGCAAAACCTCTAAAACTTCATTCATTTTGCTCACACTTTCATCGAGGATGCTCAAATCATCTGCATAATCTAAGTCCAGTAGACTTTTTCCTCCCCATTTGATTCCGTAGTATCCCATTGCCTTTCTTGTACTCCTTAAAACAAAGTCCATCAAAATAATCCATATAAAGGTGGATAGAACACAACCCTGCTTAAATCTTGATTTAATACAAAACCAGCTGCTAACCTCATTTCCTACGTTAACCGCAGCAGTGTTATTCTCGTACATATCACTAATCACTTTAATGTGTTTGTCTAGTATATCATACAAGGATAAAACCTTTAGTAAAGCTGAATCGAACGCAACAGAATCGAACGCTTGCTCACAATCTATAAAACTGAGGACCAAGGGTGTTTGACAACTCAGATACTTCTCAATTATTAGTCTAAGAGTGAAAATTTGGTCGACACATCCTCTACCTTTTCTAAAACCGCACTGTTCTTCTCTTAAAACTTTGTCTACGGCATCTCTCAGTCTGAAAAGTATCATATTACTAAGTAATTTACTACCTACAGAGACCAGACTAATGCCTCGATAATTACCACACTCACTTTTATCACCTTTCTTGTAAAGTGGCTTAATTAATGTTTTCCTAAAATCGTTAGGTACTTCCCCTTTTTCAAAAATCATTTTCATAATCTTCAGTAACTTATTTCTAACGTCAGAGCCACCATATTTAAGAAACTCGTTTACCACCCTATCAGCATCTGGAGCCTTATTATTTTTTTATCCTTGTAGTACTGTCGCTTATTCTTCCTCACAAAACAAAACTTCCGTCACATCCAAATTATCACGAACTTTTTCATTTTCCTCTATATCTTTTCCTGCAACTCTATCTTGGTTAAGCAAATTCTCAAAATGTTCGGCCCATCTCTCTTTACTTCTTTTTTTATCGCTAATTGTAGCCCCATTCCTATCTTTAACTGGGTCAAGTCCGGATTGACTACTCCCTCTCAATTTGTTAACATTCCAGTACAATATTTTACTATTATGCCGTCTGGCTGACTCTTCCAGATCCTCGGCACCCTGGGGGGGGGGGGAGAACAAGCAAATAAAAATAAAACACGCATCTATTATCTTTGTTCAAGCAAAAACATTCAAAATTCCACATATTTGCAGATGGGAGCTTTAAACCAATAGAGTAGGGTTCTATGATACACTGAATCTGATGGTGAGGTTTTCATTTAGATTTTCTGTTTTTTTTGGGGGTATTTCCTCCTTTCTGAAAAATCAGGTAAATTTTCTCAGGCTCGTATCTTTTGATGGATAACACTAAACTTTAGTGAATATTGTATATTTGGAATCAATGTAAAAAGTCAATTCTTTTGATGTATCTATTGATTTCAAAATTTTGCTTTTTAGAGTTTTGGTTAGGCTCCTACTGAGCTAATTCGTTCCTTACTTACTTTTTGTTACCGCTAACTATTTGAAAATTGTGAAATCAGGAGAGCCATCCGTCAGTCCTTATGATCACCAATTTGATACAATCAGCCTTGGTTAAAATATTGAAAATATTATTGCCTTCTCATGAAAAAAAAAAACAAACACCAAATTGTATCACCAATTTGATGCAATTAGCCTTGATTAAAATATTGAAAATATCATTGCCTTTTCATGAAAAAAAAAAAAACACCCTGTGAAATCCAAAAACTCTTTAGAAGAACTCCTTAAACGTTCTTAGAACGTTCTTCTAAGAACAATACAAAAGTAAAGTAGATGTATCTTTCCGAAACTAAACGATAAAATAAAACGACTCTTTTCTATTTACAAGCAAATTCGGTATTTGATATCTACAACTGAAACTGATTTTTGTCAAAATTAAATAAAAAAAACAAGTTCTTTAAACTGAAAGTAAGGAGCGACATTAAAACTTAAAACGAACAGAAATTATTCCGTATATTAAAGGGCTGTCCCCTCCTCAACGCTTCGCTCTTTACGCTAAAGTTTTTTATTGTTTTAAAAAATAAAGTTGTGAGACAGAGTCAAACTTTTAAGTTTTAAGTTTTAATGTCGCTCCTTACTTTCAGTTTAAAAAACTTGTTTTTTTTATTTAATTTCTGATCGTTTTTTAGTTAATGCAGCTTTTATTTTGGCTAACCGTCATTGAATAAGTAAACAAATTTGTATAAAAATTTTACTTTTCTTTTGCTAAATGGATGTCTTTACAAATTAACTTACGTAACTAACTTCTATATTCGTATATTTTTCTTCTGGCAAAAAATACAAAGTTGCAGATTTTTGCAGATATGAGCTTGAAACCTATGTAATAGGGTTTTCTGATACGCTGAATCTGACGGTGTGATTTTCATTAAAATTCTTTCACTTGTAGGGGATGTTTCCCCCCTCTTTAAAAAATCGGGTAAATTTTCTCAGGCTCGTAGCCTTTGATGAGTAATACTAAACTTAATAAAATTATATATTTAGAATCAGCATTATAAACACATTCTTTTGATACATTTATTGACATCAAAATTATGTTTTTAAAAGTTTCGATTACTATTGAGCCGTATCGTTTGTTTTTTTATTGTTTTTTTTATTACGTATATGTTATTACGTATATGAGGGGGTTCTCCTCTTAGTCAATACCACGCTCTTTATTTTAAAAGTTAAAAAAAAAAAAATTGATTCACAAACCCCTGAATCACAAAGGCCGTTCAATTAGAATAGATAGCTCTTTTGAAAGCACTAAAAAAAAACTGTAGCGTAAAGAGCGAGGTATTGACTTGGGGGAGAACCCCCGCACATACGTTATAATTTCTGTTCGTTTTAAGTTCTAATGTTGCTTCTTACTTTCAGTTGAAAAAACTTGTTTTTTTTATTGAATTTCTGATCGTTTTTTAAATAATGCTTGGAAATCCGGCGCCCCCTTCATAGAAATGTCCCTTACCCCAAAGAAACATCCTCCACGGAAAGATTCTCCAGAGTAACCCCCTCCTCTAGTCCCCCCCCCTCCAGAAAAAAATCCTTCCTGAAAATGTCTGTATACTTCCCAATAACCAATAAATAATGCTGGCAAGTCCGGCGCCCCCTTCATGGCAATTTCCCTTCCCCCATGAAAACTTCCTTCATGGACAGATCCTCCAACATGACCCCCGACCCACCCTTCCCTCCCACTACCAGAAAAAAACCCTCCTGAAAACTTCTGTATACTTCCCAATAACCAATACTATATGTTAACATTGGGTAAAGTTCATAACTTTTAGCCCTCCCCCTGGGGACTTTGGGGGATTAAGTCATCCTAAAAGACATATTTATCATATTTTCGACCATGCTGAACGAAATGGCTATCTCAAAATTTTGATCGGGTGACTTCGGGAAAAAAATGAGCGTGGGAGGGGGCCTAGTTGCCCTCCATTTTTTTTGGTCACTTAAAAAGGGCACTAGAACTTTTAATTTCCGTTCCAATGAGTCCTCCCACGATATTCTAGGACCATTGGGTCGATACGATCACCCCTGGGAAAAAGAAAAAAAAAAACAAAAAAAAACAAAAAAAAAAACAAATAAACACGCATCCGTGATCTTTCTTCTGGCAAAAAATGGAAAATTCCACATTTTTGTAGATAGGAGCTTGAAACCTCTACAGTAGGGTTCTCTGATACGCTGAATATGATGGTGTGATTTTCATTAAGGTTCTATAACTTTTTTTTAAAATCAGCCAAATTTTCTCAGGCGCGTAACTTTTGATGGGTAGCACTAAACTTGATGAAACTTATATATTTGAAATCAGAATTAAAATCTGATTCTTTTGATTATCTATTGGTATCAAAATTCCGTTTTTTAGAGTTTCGGTTACCATTGAGCCGGGTCGCTCCTTACTTACAGTTCGTTACCACGAACTGTTTGATCAGCCATTTCTTTACCAAGAAGTTTGAAAATGCAAAAGTGTTTCCAGGATAATTTCTGAGACCACACTGCCTTTCCATGACGATAAAATAAAAGTTCAAAATAGAGATAAAATCCTTTTTAATAGACAGTGTATAATAAATTTCACAAAAATTACCTGATATTTCGGTCACCTATACAGTGACCGTCATCAGTAGTAAAACTCTGATGTCTCAGTATCGTCATCAGTAGTCTCACTGTATATGTGACCGAAATATCTGGTATTTTTTGTGAAATTTATTATACACTGTTTATTAAAAAGGATTTTATCCCTATTTTGAACTTTTATTTTATCGTGTTTCCAGGAGAAGGAAATACTACTTAGACTGTCTCAGAATTGAGCACCTGGGACACCAATGAGGTCAAAACAAACGACTTAACACGAATTTGTGAAAACCAGGGGGTGGGTTATCCCCCCTCACCCCCTTCGAGCCACCCATGAGTCGAGTTTCCCTCAATTGGAAATCTGAAATCGGAAAGATACATCTACTTTACTTTTGTATGCATGAATTTTGAAAGTTCTGAGAATTATGCTAATATGCATGCATTTCACAAGATTCAGCCACCATCAGGGTACCAAGTTTAAACACATATGTTAAACGCGCAACTATTCCTGGGCCAGGGAGTTGAACCACTGAAACAAATAAGGGCTAGTGGTATTTCTGATGAGCCATAGGTGATGGAGAGCACTTTGGAACAATTTACTTTATTTGAGGCACTTTTTGTTTTTGACTTTTTAGTGCCATGAATTCACTAATTATACTTTTCGCGTCATTGCATTCTTCTATTCAGTTTACTGTTACTTTGTAATATCAGTGTACCTTGTAATTTTTCCCTAATTGTTTTGATTGGTGTGAGGGAAAATCTTATTCTAGTGAGTGCCTATCCAAATTACCAATGTAAGAAAAAGTTTTTGATTCCGCATTGTTACTTTCGATAAATTATGATTTGTTATAGGGAGAAGGGGGTCAGAAATAAAATTTTAGAGTTTTGGGAAAAAACAAATGATGGATTTTTCTGTAGTGTTACTCCTTTTTTCAATTGATCTAACTCTCTCAGATAACTGCTTTGAACAGTGAGGTGACATAACGACTAGCTATTATTTTTGGAAATAGTATATACAGTTGGATATTTTTTATAGAAAATTTCAAAAAATATATTTTCAAAAAAGAAGTTTTGAAACGAAAAATAAAAAATAATGTAAAACCAAAACAGCCAGAAATAAAGGTATGTTTTAAAAATAAACAGAAATGACAATGAGTAGATAGTTGAAACTGAAAACAAATAGAAATTAAAAGGAATGATCCCAACAAACATAAAGAGAGCAAATATTGTTATGGATGAACAGATATAAAACAAACAGATATAAAAATCAATAGCAAGTCAAACTTAAAACCAAGAGAACCCTAAAACTTCTTAAGACATGAGTGTCAAAATACGAGCTGTGAGCTGTCTCTCAAGAATGGATAAATCACTTAGGTTAACAGATACAAGAAAAATGTTTTCCCGTACTTTCATTAAGGTGAAATGTTTCCCAACGAATCTCAAGGAGAAAAATGTATATTAGGCAAATACTTTCATTCCTGTTTTCAAATTCTTAAGGTTCTGAGTTATTGGGAATTAAATTCAGGAATGCAGCATAAGATATAGTACGTGTTCAGGGACTAAGGCTATTAAGTTGGACTTTCAGGTCAGGATAAATGGGATGTTAAATTGATAAAAAGGCAATACGTGTACGCTGCTACTACTACCAGCACTTCTACTACCAGCACTACTACTACAACTACTGCTGTTTCTGTGACTACTACTAAGGCTAAGGAAATAAAGGGAAAATTTCATGAAATGTTGAGGGGGAAGTTGAACTATATCAATACACTATATGTTCAAAAAGGTTGTCAAGAAGGCGTATCAGCAATATCTTAGGAACGGCTTAGAGTAATAAATTGAAATTCACAGGATTAGTCAAGGGAGTGTTGGACTAGCAGAAAATTACTATGTGCATTCTAAGACTACTACTAATACTGCTACTGCTACTACTACTACTACTGCTACTAATACTAAGTGTGTTAAGGTGCCATCATCAAGGAATACCAGGAACTGCCCAGGATATTAAGTTGAAACTTACATTGCATGTTTGGGGAGGGTTAAACTAATCAAAAGGCACTATGTACATGTTATAATACCTGCTGTTACTGCTGCTTCTACTACTACTACTACGGCTACTACTACTATTGAGGCTAAGCGTATTAAGGTGGAACTTTCAGAGAATGGTTATTGGGATGTCGAACTAAATCAAGACACACTATATGTATGGTGGTTGTCAAAAAGGTATATCAGCAATATCACAGGAACGGTTTAGAGTATTAATTTAAAAATTTCTGGGTATGTTGGCAAGAATGATGAGCTAACTAAATGGCACTGTGTGTATGATACCACTACTACTTCTATTGTCTGTCTACTACTTTTACTACGTGTATGGGTATTAACATGAAACTTTGTTGGAACATTGAGGGGGATGTTAAACTAAATCAAAACGCTATGTTAACCTAGGTTTTTAAATGGAAGTATGGGTAATATTTCAGGAACACCCTAGACTGTCAAGTTGACTCTTTTAGGGCATATTGAGGGAGATTCTGAACTAACCAAAAGGCTTAGAATACTATGTTGAAGGCTTCGGGATATATTGAAGGGGATGTTGGACCAACAAAAATGATGTATATCCATACTGATACTACTGCTATTACAACGACAATTACTACTACTGAGCCTAAGGGTATTAAGGTGAAACTTTCAGGGAACGTTTAGAGGGATGTATAGCAAAAGAGCGTAAAGCAATTTGAACCAACCAAAAGGCATTGTGTGATACTACTGCTATATTAAAATAAAATTTTAACTAAAATAAAACTCTGATTAAGTATTAAATAAAACTTTCAGGGAATGTTGAGGGGTATTCTTGCACTAAATTAATTTAATCCAATAATTAATTATTAATAAATTATTTTTATTAAGTTTATCAAAAGGGTTTATTAGAAATAATGCAGGAAGGGCTCAGAGTATTAAGTTGAAACTTCAGGGCATGTCAGGGGGACTTAGGAGTACATACAGGTTGTCGAAAGGCCGTATTAGCAATATATCAGGAATGGCTTAAAGCTTTAAGTTGAAACTACCACGACAAAAGGCGTCTACGCAATATCCGAAGAAAATTTTAGGATGTTACGTTGGAACTCCGGGGTATGTTGCTGGTGATGTTGAACTGAATCAAAAGACACTCTTTTCATCCAATTTTATCAAAAGGGCATGTCTTCAATATATCAGGAACATCTTTGGATATTAAGTAGAAACAGTCAGGGCTTGTTGAGTTGGAAGTTGAGCTAAATAGTATCTGAGACCACACTACTTTTCATATTACAAATTTAAATTTACGCTTTTACATTACAAATTTAGGCTTTCGGATTTGAATTCGAAATATTTGGATTTTTTTTTTTAATTTTTCAAAGTTTGTTTTTTATTTTTTATCCACTGTCTTTATTTAAAATATCATAACCGTTTTTCTGCATTTTCATTTGTTTAAAAATAAATTGAACTAAATAAAAACATACTATGTGCATCCATAGTTGTCAATAGAGTGTGTCGGCGATATATCTGAAAAATATAAGGGAATGAAGATAATTGGGGATAATTAAACATAATTGGGATTAGAATTCTGTCAGCCATATAGAACCCCAAAGGTTATGCAGACTTTCAACCCATTTACTTGAATAATATTTTGCATACCCATCCATCCAAAGCACTATAGTACAACTATTATTAGAAATTGTTGCAAAATTCTGTCCAACATATAAATAGGTAAACTATGGATAGAGATAGAGGAAAATCGAAAGGATTTAAAATTAAATCCACAAAAGAAGTGTTTCAAAGAAAATTAAATAGCTAAATTAATCAAAGATGAGCAGAGATTAGGTCAAACAATATTCCAGATGTAAACCGACCATAAATCACTTGAAAAAAATAAATAAAACCAGAAACGAACATAAATTACAACAAATAACGAAATCACACTTAAAACGAGAAGAAAACTGCTGTAAAGAAGAGTAGGTCTAGCAGTTCTTGTGGCCTCTAAAGACCAGAACGTAATTGCACTTTACTGAAAACGTAATATCTTTTAAACGGATATAAACTATATCTTATATTATATTTTGGTTAATATAGTTTATATAATTTTAGTTTATTTAGTTTTAGTTTTTATAATTAAAATATACTTTATAAACTATATTTTAAACTTTTCTCTTTTATGACTTTGTTTAATCCAATTTTTTTAGAATATACGAGAATGGGCCTTTCAAAAATGGATAATACTGTATATCTTAAACTGTGAATTCATATTCACTAGTTATTTTAAGTAATCTTGGTTATTTTGGTAATTTTTTTTAATGTTAGGGAAAATAAAAATACGTAGCTCAAAATAAAAATTGTTTTCATAGAGTGCAAATTATTTTCTGGTATTTAGAAAGCACAACGAATGTTAGAAAGCCCTACCCTTCTTTATGGTAGTTTCTGCTCATTTTAAATCTGACTTGGATAATTAGTTTGACAATATTTATATGAATACTCGAGTTCTCCAGAGGCTACATTTAGGCCCTAGGGATCATTGATCAGTCCCTGGAGTTGTGTTTTATTTGTGTGTTTATATTCAATAAAGTCAAAGTCGGAAAGTCAAAGTCAAAAAGTTATTTATTTATTGTATTTTCGATGTAATACCTTAAGTTAGGTATTTTTCCAAATACCACCCTGCGTTTCGATGACAAACAATTAAGAGTTCAAATGTGAATAAGTTCTTTAATTAGACAGTGAAAACAGATAAAAAATCAGGATATTTTGACCTCATACACCAGTGGTCGTCATCAGCAGAATTACTGAAGTATTACAATTAAAACAAACGTAATTATAGAGAACAAAATAATTATTTTCGGGTCGCAAATAGTTTCCGGTTCTTTCACTAGATCTGTCTGAGAGGACTCAGTAATCTATCTATTCATCGATAGTGATTTATGATCGTTTTAACGCCTGAAATTTGGTTTGACCTTTTTTTTCTACTCCTATTTGGTTTTCATATAGGTTCATATGCAGTTCTTTGTACCTCGTGGAAAAATCTTTTTTAAATTAATATAATGCATAAGATAATGTATATTAACTGAAAAAGAGTTATGACTGAGTTATTTATTTAGAGTTATATATTTATTTATATAATTTATATATATTTATTTATATATATTTATTATTTATATAAAAGAGTTATGCATTGGGATTGACATTATTGAGTACGAGAGAGCAGAATTGACTCGATTTTTCTGTAAGGTTAGCAATTCTTCAAAAGAAGAAAAATTACCAAAAATAGGGACTTGACGGCTTTTTTTCTCGTTCTAGAGAAACTCATCAAAAGGAGGCTCCAAATAACGCCTGTTGGGGCCTGTGCCCTTTTATTATAGGATAAACGTCCCTTTTCGCTCGTACATAGATTTGCCTACAATATAATTTTATTTACAAGAGGCTAGTTTGATTTTAATGTAGTAATTTCGCAAGAGGGAAGAAATTAGTTTGAATTGAAGTTTTGATTTTAGCTAGCTAAATCTTGCCATTGAAATATAATTTCTGCGTAAAGCAAGTTCAATTTTTATTCCCTATACATTTTATTGGTCCACGTGATGGTGAAAGAGGCGATCTTACATTTTTCTGTATACAAGCTTTTTGAGGTAGTCCTTGTCTAGAGTGTAGCAAATTAATATCTGCAATATTAGCAAATTAATATTAGCAAATTAATATATTAATGTCTAAAATTTATTGGTCTTTCATTTCTTTTTTATTACTAATTTCATGAAATGTATATGTCACCAGTGACGAAAGCCTTTGCAACTAAGTTTAAAAAAAAAAAAAAATGCTCATACAATAAACGACAGAATAAATTCAAAAAACAATAAGAAAAAATTAAAAAAGAAAATCATGAAAAACACGAAGAATTTTTTTTAAAGAATGTTATACAGCCAGTAACGAATTATCTCTTCAAACATGCTGAAAAATGATAACCGCAGCTTTCTAAATGATTTTATGTAAAAGAAAAAAATAGGCTGAGGATATATAAAACCATTAGGGAGAGTGAGAAAGGTATTCTGGGAGTGTTTTCAGAAGCAATTTCTGCCCAATTATTAACTATGGATGATATTTAAGCTGGCACTTTAGCATCAAGGTTTATGCCTATTTTTAAGAGGACGAGATCATACTATAATGGTTGCGGCAGTAGCGGCAATCTAATGAAGAGCCCTCAGTTGCCAAAATAAAAAAAAAAAATGCATTTTGGAAAAATAGTCTATTGATAACATTTTTCATTTAAAGTTGATTCAGGAATAATAACTATCATACAGATTGATCTTATGGTGAAAGCTTATCGAGAAAACATTTTTTTTTTCAATTTTGAAAGTGCTTGAAATTCATCGTAAATGGTGGATGACCGAAATGAAAAATGCACTATTGGAAAGAGCATGGTCAAAGACCTTAAACAGGAGGTTTTGACCCCCCCCCCCCATCTTGAAAAACCAGGAGAACCGCTTTTTTAGCATAGGTATTACAATTAAGAGGTCTGGACATGAAAAAAGGATGAGAACACCTCTGAAAAGGATGAAAACACCGGTGTTACCAATAAGGTGCAATATGGTGCTCAATTTTGCTAGCTGGTGGAAGGAAAGCTTTCTTATTCTGCAGTTCTAAATTTAGATTCACTTACTCCAAACATGAACTCGCCATCCTGCAGTATTTTTCTTGTCAGTGTTCGAGAGAGATAACGTCATGTCAGTCGACGATGATTCTGGTGATAGTATTGTTATTTCTGGGGAAGTTGAGTTGTCGATGGTTGCCTGCCGTAATTTCTTAAATAGGTCCTTCGTTTTGCCACGAGTTTTTCCACAGGCTTGCTTCCAAGTGGCAAATATTTTACGTGTCGTCACTTCTGGGTCCGTCATTCTGGAAGAAAAGTCTAAAGACGAACAAATAAAGTCCAAATAGTCCTTTTATTAGACAGTGAAAAACAGATACAAAATTCTGGATATTTTGACCACATACATCAGTGACCGTCATCAGAAGATAAACTAAAGTATTACGATTAAAACAAACTGTATTTAAACAGAATAGCATAATTAATTCATAAAAAAACTATAAAAGTCTTAAGTAAAAAGAAAGGTGAGATGGCAAGACATTAACGGTCTTTTGATCTCTTCAGAATGTCAAGCTTTTTTTTTTTACAATTTTTGACGTTATTTCCAGAAAAATGTATACAGTTGCTGTTTTCATTTTTGTGATTTTGGCAAATATTTTACAAGTTGTTATTTCTGGATCTGCGGTTTTGAAGGAGGAGTTCTAGGTAGAAAAAAATGTTACGCTGCCAGTGGCCCCACTTAACAAAGATGAAGAGGAGGGGGCAAGGATACTTTCTATTTTTAAAGTGAAGATACAAAAGAAAGTATTATTTAGAATCTAGGAGGATATTTTTTTCTTTTTTCTAATAAAAATACAAAACAGTTTTTTTTAATCAAAATCAAGGGGAGGCTGCCCCCTACCACATATTTTGGCATTCCTTGAGGTTGATGTCAGTTGTGGATTTTACAGCTTTTTTTAAGGCTTTTTATGGTTTGCTCCATAATTTCAGAAATTGATTATATGCTTGCCGTTTTCTGTTTCTTTGAATTTCTTGTTTTCTTTCGGACAAATTCCTCCATGGGCGATAAAATACGTTTATCTTTCTTTACACAAGACTTAAACTAAGAAAACAATTTTTCAAAGTGAATTATAATAAAATAGTATCAAAATTAAACAAGTTTTCTGGATGATCTTTTCTCAGCTAAGAAAACCTCGCATAGCTTTTGGTTTATTCACTCAAAGGTCCTTTCTAATTGAGAAATAAGCCTTTAAACTTCTTGTTAAAATCAGTTCTTTGGTATACTGGCATCCCTGATCTTAAATCAGGGAAACAACTAGTTAATTTTTGGCCCCTAAGTTATTTAGAGTTGGAGTAGGAGCTTGTTAGTTCCGGTAAATTTTGGAATTCAAAACTTTAGATATTTGGCACAGCCGTAACTCCATATCAATAATGAGCTCCCTCTGCTACTTGGTAACTGTATTAACTAAATGTTTCTCAGTTCTGATAATTTTTGAATTCGGTTCTGAGAGGGAGGGGAGGTCTTTGGGAAATTTTTCCTTGATTACTTTATCAATTGAAAATTTGTAGAAGGCATAACATTTGATTTTGTTCTTATGACTTTATACTTAATTTTTTTCGGAGGAATGGGCGATAGAGGTGGTTCAAATTTGTTTTGTCTTACTTACTCGTTGACACCCCCATTTAACACGTGGGGAGGCTTTGGGCGAATTGTCCGGGGGAAATTTTTAGTGGAGCTGGAATTCTCTGGAATATTTTTACTTTGGGAGATGTCCCATGGGAGAAATTATCCATGGGGGAATTAACACAAGGAGAAGTTCTCCATGAGGAAGAAACAAGAAACAAAAACAAGTCTTTCTTCAAATGAAAGTATGCTAAAGAGTATTTTTCAGGCGGAATCGTAAGCAAGAAATTTTCTGGGGGGAATTCGCAGCGAGGATAGAATACTCCAGGGGTAATTTCCCGGCGGAAGAATTTTAAATGGAAGATACTATGGAGAAATTTTTCGTGTGGAATATTTTCCAGTGAGGGGGAGGATTTACCGAGATCCTTTGGAAACGATGAGATATTAAATAAAAAAACACGTTTTTTCTACTGAAAGTAAGGAGCAAGATTAAAACTTAAAACGAACAGAAATTATTCCGTATATGAGGGTGGCTGCCTCCTCCCCAATACTCCGCAGTTTTCGCTAAAAGCCGACATTTTGTATCAAATCTTTAAGAACCTCATATACAGAATATTTTTTTAGTTTTCAGTTGTAATGTTGCTCCTTACTTTCAATATAAAAAAGCTGATTTTTTTTTATTTGAACATTAGCCTGTCGGAGCCTTTGCTAGAATCAGAGTTAAAAACATTTTTCATAATACCCTTTCCTAACTCTCTGTTTGATGTTTGACAAACAATAGGACAAGGCTAGTTGTTTAGTTGAGTGATGTTTCCTTTATAGTTGTATCTAAAAAGAAGGGAAAAGTGCATTATATCTGTTTGTGTTAATTCACAAAATTCAGGGGAGGGGGGGGGGGGGTTAAAATGCTCTTTTCAAAATACGTAAGGGTAAAATTGACTTTTTTCCAATTTTTTTAGTGAAAAAATTGTCATTTTCTATGAAAATACCATAATACTCTTTCCAAAATACATAGGGGTAAAATTGAATTTTTCCTTTTCTTAAGGAAAAAATTACATTTTCTATGAAAATAACCCAAAAAAGGCATTTTAAAATCTAGTAAGGTTCGGGAAAATTTAGGGCAGTAAATGTCACCCCGCCCTCCTCTTATTGAAGCCAGTGATTACATCGAAGTATTCTTTTTTATTTTATCAACCAGATCTATTATCTCTTTTTTGTAGGTTTTTAATGTTCAAATAGGTTGTTTGGTGTGTTAGGAGAGAAGATTTAACACGCGATAAAATGGATAAAAGATATATAAATAAAAGGATAAAAGGATAAATAAGATAAAAGGATAAAAGGATAAATAGGATAAAAGGATAAATAGGATAAATAGGATAAAATGATAAATAGGATAAAAGGATAAATAGGATAAAAGGATAAATAGGATAAAAGATAGGATAAAATGAATACTCTTCTTTCTTCCTGCTTAATTTTATTCATCGTAATTTTTATTTATAAACGTTTAAAGAAAACTTATGAAAAAATGTCATCTATTTATTTTAGCTTTTATGAAAATGGTTGAATTTCCTATATGCAAAACGCTGATGACTCAAAAACACCAACTAAAAACACTCAACTCAAAGACACTCAACTAAAAAAAAAAACTCAAGTCGAAAACACTCAACTCAAAACACTCAACTCAAAAACACCAATGACTACATACCCCTCGGTCTCTTTAGTTATTAATGAAAAAAAAAAACTTTTTCTACAAAATAAGTTTTTCAAAGACAAGTAAAGAACTCCATTAAACAAAAAAAGAGCAAAAATAAAATCAAATAATCTACCAAGCGTGAAACTACCACAAATCAGCATCGATAAATAAATGAAACCCAAAACGAACAGAAATTACAATAAATAACCGAGTCAAACTCAAAACGAGCACAAATTAACATAAGTTGGGCGCAAAATCTCTATGCCTTCCCAAGGCCAGAACAAAATTTGCACTTTACTGAAAAAATATAAATGTTTTTACTTTTATAACTTTAATTAATCAAATAATATTAACATTTTGATTACTAAATGTAAGCATATGTATATTAAACTGACAATGCACATTCATTTTGAAAAGCTTATTTTGTAGAAAAAGTTTTTTTTAATTAATTTGTGTTCTTTTTATATTGACATAGTCTTTTCAGGGAAAAAGAAAATAATACTTTAAATCTTTTCGTTTTTTAAGACTTTATAGTTTCGCCTGCTATTTGTATGCTGGAGAAAAATTTTCAGCAATTTTTAACAACATACACCCTTTTAAAAATCAGGACAAAAATAGTAGTGTTTAATGTAGATTGATGCCTCCTGTAGTTGACCTGAAATGGAAAACTTGATACCCATTCGCAAAAAAATCTTTTTGCTTTATTTGATAGCTTGGATACACTTACGCTATTTTGATTTGGTTAAATTTTAAGAGCAGAAGTAGCCCCGAAAGTTTGAACATAATACCCTCAGTCGTTCTTGGGATACTGCTGAGATTCTTTATTGGGAATTAGCATTATCATAGTGCATTTTGATTTATCTTAAGGCAACATTTAGTTTTTAAACATAATGGGCAAATGGGAGGGTGGGAGTGGAAGGGGGACTAGTTGCTCTCCATTCATTTTCGACTTAAAAAGGGCATCAGCCCTTTCTGTTTTCAATCGAATGAGCCCTTTTCGAAGTTCCCACGACATTTCCTTCGATACGAAGTGCGCTAATCTAAACAGCAACAACAACAAAAAATAATACATTCTACCCACATCGATCTTTACTATAAAAATGTCAAGCCTTCCAATCACTTTCGACTATTAAAAAGGGCACTAGGCCTTTCGATTTCCAATCGAATGAGCACTTTTGGAAACGACAACGCTTTCTATAAACACCTTATATGCCCCCATGGCATAAATTACAACCCTTCCCCTAAGGTCATTCTTAAAGACCTAATTTTCAGAACTTTCTATTACGTTGAACAAAATGACTATCTGAAAATTTTGATTGGATGTGTTTGGAGGAATGGCGGGCGTGAGAAGGAGGTTAGTTACGCTCCAATCACTTTTGACTATTACAAAGGGCACTAGCCCTCTCAATTTCGAATTGAATGAGCCCCTTATGGAGTTTTACGACAACTCTATCTATAAAATCTTATATGCCCCAGTGCATAAACTACAACCTTTGCCCTTGGGGCTCTCGGGGGTTTGTCATCCTTAAATACTTAATTTTTAAAAAATTTCAACTATGTTGAACAAAATGGCTATCTCTAAACTTTGATTGAGCGTTTTTGGGGAAATGGTGGGCGTAAGAGGGGGGTTAATTACTCTCCACTCATTTTCAACTATTAAAAAGGGCAATTTCAATTTCCAATCAAATGAGCCCTTTTTGAAATTTCTATAACAACTTTCGATATAAACTTTAATGCCCCCAGGGCATAACTTACAACCCTTGCACTGAGGGCTCTCAGGAGGTTATTCTCCTAAAAGACCTAATTTCCAGAACTTTCAACTACTTTGAACAACATGGATATCTCAAAACTTTAATTGGATGTGTTTGGGAAAATGGTGGGCGTGAGAGGGGCGTTAGTCGCTATCCAATCACTTTCAACTATTACAAAAAGCACTAGCCTTTTCAATTTCCAATTGAATGAGCCCTTTTGGAGTTTCTACGACAACACTTTCAATAAAAACTTTAAATGCCCCCAGGGCATAACTTACGACCCTTGCCCTGAGGGCTGTGGGGGGAGGGGTTTTCATCCTTAAAGACCTAATTTCTAAAACTTTCAACTACGTTGAATAAAAAGGTTATCTAAAAATTTTGATTGGATGTGTTTGGGGAAAAGGTGGGCGTGAGAGTGGGGGGGGGTAGTTGCCCTCAAATCACTTTTGACTATTAAAAAGGGTACTAGCCATTTGAATTTCAAATCGAATGAGCCCGTTTTCAAGTTTCTACGACTAAGATTTCAGTTAAAAACCTTATCTCTATGTGTATCTATGTGTATTATATCTATATGTGTCGTCTCTGTGTGTGTTTTGTCTCTCTGTATGCATTGTCTCTGTGTGTGTGTCGTCTCTGTGTTTGTGTCGTCTCTCTGTGCGTGTCTTTTCTGCCCTAAAACCCTTGCCCTGAGGGAAAATTTAAGGGACGTAGGAAGTAAAACCTATGTTTAATGTGATATTTAAACAAAAAATCATATTGACTTCGTTGGTTTCATCGTCTAAATCAAACAAAGACCTTTTGTAAGATTACTATATATTTAACGAAATTAAGATAAGCAAATGTTAATTTAAAAAAATAAATATTTTCCTAAGGAAATAAAGAGTGAATTTGAAACTTACAACGAACAAAATTTACTGTTTCGCACTGGAAACTAACTCAGAAATACATATTGGCGATATTTTTAATATCAGTATCAGAGTTACGAAGTTAGGGCTTTATTGAAAACGGACCTTGTTCAGAGTTTTTAGGGAATTATATATAATTATATATAATTATATATATAATTATATATATTGTATACGAAAAGCCACATATATCATGACGAGCATAAAACTATTGAAAGTCTGAAAATTAGTCATTTGTTTTTTGCAGGTCACCTATAAAATTTCTACTCCTAAAAGAGCACGTTCTGGGGATTATATATCAATTTATACCCCAAGCCTCCCCTTGTCTATCCCTTAGAACTAATTCTACCCCTTCCTCATCCCCACCTCATCCTCATGATCATAGAAACTTTGGAGAATGCTCATTCAATTAGAAATTGAGCGTTGTAGTCTTTTATTTTATAAGTCGAAAGTAATTGGAGACTAGCGAGCCCCTGTCCTAAAACTGTTTTTGATATCTGGTAATTTTTTATCCCCTAGGGCATCTGATCGACATTTGAGGTACATACTTTCTACTTTCTCTTTGGCTGCTCAATTTTGCGCGTGGCAGGAATTTTCCATGAAAGAATAATTAGGGGGAATTTTCTGCGGAGAAATTTTTTTGGAAGGAGTATTTTCTGTGAGGGGGATCTTACGGGGGGATACACGAAAGGCCCGGTTTTGATTGGCTGCGTATAAATAATTTTTGTTCATTTTAAGTTTCTATTTCACTCTAAACTTCCCTAGAAAAACTTTGCTTTTTTAGAAATTATTTCTTATAAAGTTTGTTTAACCCCACACATTTCCAGCTTCTTCACCTCCAGCAAAGGAGTGAATCAAAAATATCAAGTATGGCTGACTAAGACGGAAAAACACTATACTACCAATCTTCAGTTAACGGGGTCTAGTCCGACTCTAGGCTTTTTATAAAACAGTATGTTCATTTCTAGGTAGAACATAAATTTACGAGATAAATTTGTCTTTTTATTATTCTTTTTTGTCTTTTTTAAGGTAACAAGATTGATTTACGCATCTAGTTTAGATCATTTTTTTTAATTTTGAACAAAGGATCTCTTTTCCTTTTTTATGAGAACAAAATAATCTTCCTATACAAATTAAGAATCTGGGATCCTATGCTAGAACCAGAGTTAAGGAATTTTTATAATACCCTTCAACAAATCTGTGTTTTAAGTTTGACAACAATAGGACAATGTTAATTGTACTGTTGAGTGATCTTTCCATTATAGTTGGATCTAAAAAGAAGTAAGAACCTCGTTATATCCACTGGTGTCAATTCAAAAAATTTAGGGGGGGGATGCTCTTTCCATAATACAAGGGGTCAAATTTGAATTTTTTCACTTTCTATTTAATGAAAAAAGGCGTTTATCACTGAAAAGGCCCCCAAAAGGTATTTTCAAAATCTCGGGAGAGGAGGAAAAATCTAGTGCAGTAAACGTCCCCTGCCCCTCCCCCTGATTGAATTGACTGATTATATGGAATTCTTTTATTTTATTTTATCATACAGATCTGTTACCCCTTTTTCTGTAGGTTTTTATTATGTAAGTAGTGTTATAACAATATCTCCAACAAGGTTGATAACAAATTACTGTAGTAATATCTCCAACGAGGGTGGTAACAAATTACTGTGTCAATCTGTTCAACGAGACAGGTAGGAAATTACTGTGTTAATTAAAAAGAGCGGGGTAATAGGACATTACTGTGTCAATTAAAGGTACGAGGGTGGTAGCAAATTACTCTATCAATTCGAGAGAGCGGGCAGGTGGGGCATTACTGTAGCTATAATGATACAGTGAAAGGTAGCGGACAGTACCCCTTTTTATATTAATATATACAAGCGGGGTGTCTCTCCATATAGCTATAACAGTTAAGAGCGCACAGTCCCACCATATAGCTATAATGATAAGTAGTGGACAGTACTCCCGCCATACAAGCAGACAGTACAATGACCGGATTCAACCTACCATGAAAATTCGTGCTGTTCACGAAACCATGATTTTGGAGTTAAATAACATGTTTCTGTTAAATGTCGTGAGTGTTTTCATGGTATGGTGATTCTTTTCCTGGTATGAAGTTATTAAATTCTGTCTGTAAATTAATTTGTTAGGGTGTGGTTGTTTTATGTTTAACCTTGAACACGGGCATAAAAACTCTGACAATGAGTTATTTTCTCAGTTCAAAATTGGCATTTGAAATATAATGATGCATTCTAACAAAAGGAATATTGATGAAAGCTAGACGCAAGAAGTGAGTTATTCTTTTATATTCTTAGTGGGTAAAGAAATTAATTCTAATATAATTTATCGAGTGGTTTATACATTCCCCTTATAGTTAACAGATTGTTAAATATTTTTGAACCTGGATCTCCAGAGTTCGGTAAAGAGTAATATCAAAACAAGAAAAAATATGTAAACACTGCATTTAAATGGCTTGCGAGCTTAGTACATGAATTAAATCATACCTATTTTTTATTCTGGCCCAAAGTTCCCCCCCCCCCACTATGCCACAGTCGTCCGCCCCCACTCAACCAACCCCCCTCCCTCCAAACCCCCTCCCTCCAACCCCCCTCCCTCCAACCCCCTCCCTCCAACCCCCCTCCCTCCAC